>JARHVA010003471.1:1967500-1969143 GCA_037957365.1 Torreya grandis | reverse complement strand
CACACACATGAGCACTCAATGCCACACAAAAGGGGGTCTAAGGAGACTGCAACTAAGGGGCATGTTCAAATGTCACATTATCTAATGGAGTAGATATTAAAATTTCCATTCACGAATAATAAAATTTAGTGGCATAGGGGCCTAAAATCAAATAACATATTCAAATATTCCACAAGCAAGATAATATCAAACAATAAGTACATTGGAGGAAGTGAAAATGTGAATAAATGAAGTATGTTGACTTAGAATATAAGATTATTGGTTTAAATGGTTTTATGTTAAGTAGGTTAAATTTAATGAAAATAATGTATCTCAAGTGTTATTTATTGGTTATATTCTTTAATATTAACTTAAAAAAGTAGCACCTATTTTTACAGTAATACATACATAATGCCATAATAAATAAAACATGATATTTCCAATTCTAACTACTCTCTCTCTCTCTCTCTCTCTCTCTCTCTCTCTCTCTCTCTCTCTCTCTCTCTCTCTCTCTCTCTCTCTCTCTCTCCTCTCTCTCTCTCTCTCTCTCTCTCTCTCTCTCTCTCTCTCTCTCTCTCTCTCTCTCTCTCTCTCTCGCACGTGCGCATGTGTGTATTTATATAACCACATAATATATATGTTTATATGATCTCTATATATAACACAAAAACATAGGTTGCTCTGATTTATAACTTATGTATAATCTATCTATATTCTTCTCTACCTCTCTATCTATTACAATATGTTGAGGTATAAATAATGAGACAAAACGAAAAAAATCAATATTCATGTATATTTTAAATATGTATTTTCTCTAATCAATTCATCATTTATTTCTATAATGCCTTCTTTCTTATCGTAACTATAACAACCCCACTAGGTTTTATCTGAATAGAGTAATTTTTTTTAATTAATTACACATATTCATCTAATAGATTTCGCCATGAAAATTTTAATTAAGTGATATTTAACTAAATGTATAATTTTAGTTAGCCATACAAGGTTTATAGATAATGCATTTTGCTAATGATCATCATAATAATGATATATCAAAAAATGAACAATGTTGAATAAATAATAGTGATTGTATTTTTTCACAAAAGTAATATTACAATTTCAGCCAAAGTTGATACAACATTATAGCCACTTCTGTAAGTGTAAAAGTGAATAAATAATAAAATTTAATTAATAATAATGTTTCAATAATAATAATAATACAATGATATAAAGCTATACAGAGTATGATTCTCAACAAACTCAAAATATCCATTGATAATCTCAAGTGTAGTCTCTAGTGTAGTAATATTGTGGGGAGGGAGAGCATCATCCAAGTGATTTTCCACACCAACCATAGAACACAAATCTTGTTCACTATCTTCCAAAAAGGGAATGTCTCTCCCTTCATAGATGGATAGATAATGATCATGTGGGAATCTATACTGACCAACTAGAACCCATGTGTTGTAAGATACTTAATACTTGATGTATACCATAAATAATTTTTTTATAACATGATATTATACAAACATGTAAACTATATCAAACACATAAAATGACAATGTTTAACTATAAACATTACTTTGACCAAAGTTTTCATATAGTCATTGATCTTTAGGAGTAGTCAATTTCATACACACGACTCAATTAGATTACATCCCATCTTT
>JARHVA010003471.1:1917500-1960000 GCA_037957365.1 Torreya grandis | reverse complement strand
TAACAAATTTTTTGGAGGTACTATAGTACCCTATGGGAGATCATGGATTAGGTTCCCCTTCCTTAGGTATATGACATTGGTACTTACCATAGTCTAAGTTAAAGTCTCCCAATCCAAAATGAACTTTGTATCCTCCATCATCATATTTTTTATAGCCACATTCTCCTTCACCACTAAGATAATTTCATTTGGGATAGGATCTTTATGTAGTGAGTTTAGGTAATCATTATCCATCTTCAAGTGTACCTCCATTTTCTCCATTTGTTTACTCAAAAACTGACCATAATCGTCTATTTCTTTGTATGTAAATATGTGTTCCCTTTGTTTATCCATATAGTATACATGTAAGGATATCATTTTATTTGTTTCAATGATAGAGGGAATTTTATAAGAGCCAAAGTTAGTTGAGGTTGCACTCAACTATTTTTCTATTTCCTCTAACTCATATTTCTTATCCATTATCTATAATTGCCAACTAAGGGACTGAGTAAATTAGGTGGCTAATTCCTCCAATTTCTCCTTCATTTCCCCTAATTAGAGATTATATGTTTTTATATTGGTCTAATTTTCCCCTAGAAGTGGTCATAATAATTCCTCTTTGTATTCATCTTGAACCTTAATTTTGATTTGCTTTTTATCTACTATGGATACAATGTGTCTAATGAAAATATCCACTATCTCCACCAACTACTATTCTATTGGTAGAGTGGTATCTAGATCAAATTATGGATGAGAGATGGTTCATGTAGACAAACAGTTTTTGATTGCTTCCTCCAAGGAAACACACTACATCATCTAGTCCCCTTTGACACTTTGGATGAGAGTCTGCCTTACCATTTCCTTATCAATTAAAGATAGGTGTTATACTTCCACTTAAATTTTACCTCCTTAAGTTGGTTGGAGAAAACTTGATGGCACTAGGATAGCGAAGGTATTTTATTTATGCTAGGCTAATTCTATTTTGATATATGTTAATATATCCACAAGAGTTTTTTGATACCTAGACTTACCCCCATTATGCTTAAAGTGCTTGATGCAGTATTCTAGGTGGTAGCCTTATTCTTATACTTATCTCCTCCTCCTTACCCTTCATCTAAGAAGCCATTATTTTCTATATTATCTTCTTTTGTTCTATCTCCTGATAGCGTTGGTCATCTTATTCTTTAAATTTGTGTTCCACTAACTTCCTTTTATTTTATTCATCCAATTTATTTTTCATTTTTCTTAGATTCCTACCCTATTCTGTGGATGCCCTTTTTTGTTCTTATTTTATTTTTTCATGTTCTTTTTCTTATTCTCTTCTATAATTTTTTTATGTTTTTCCTCAAATGATATCTTTTCCTCCTATTAATTTTTTATTTCTACTTCCTCCTCTACTTGTTTACTCTTTACTTTCTCCTTATTTAACAATTGTTGAACCTCTTGGGTGGATAATTCTAAAATTTCATTGATTTTCTTATTTTCTTCTTCTAGTTCATGTTTTAGTTGTTTTCACTTTTGAATCATTTATTCCTATATTGCATTGGCTACTTCCAATTACTTTATTTTCTCTAAGGCCTCAGTGACCATATATGTTTTTTATTTATACCTTAGCTCCATTTTTTAGAGTTTCCATAGTATTTCCTGGTTGGTCAGAGATAGAGGGGGCTCTATGATGGTATTTTTTAAGGATTTATCTTTGTATTTTTCCAATGTGATCTTAGACTATTTAATTATTTCCTTGGTTTGAATGAGGATGGTTTGTAAATATTCCAAGAGTCTATTGACAACATCATCCAAAGTGAATGGGATCATCTTAATATAATATGTAATTTCCCTTATCACCCTACCTTAGCTAGTAGAATTTGTATTTCTATGTAAGCTCCCTAATATTCTAATCCCTCCTTTATTATGACACATCTTGATGAGAGTGTTCCTACCTAAGACCTGAATGGTCTCCTCTTTATCTGTTTCTTCTATTTATATGGTATTTATTTTTTCTAAGGACTATGAATTTGAGTCTATTATTACCATTTTATCTTTATATTTAATAGCTTTTTGTTCTTTCCTATATGTTTTACCTATAGTGATTGGTTCCTTTCTCTTTTATTCCCACTCATATATAATAGGGTTTGGCCTACGATGATGGATATAGTAGAGCATGCCTTAGGTTATTTTATGGTAAGGATGTTTTTGTTTTTATTTTGAAGATAAGTCTCCTCTAGGTGAGACTTTCCTCTTACTAAGATTTTAAAGTGGGATACCTTTTCTAACATATCTTCTTCTCATATTTATTCACATGTAGAAGAGTCTTTGATAAAAAAAAAGTAGTCATATCCTCTTCTTATTCTTATTCTTCCTCATCCAAAGCCTTAAAGTCAAAAACTAGTTTCTTTGGTCTAGAGGACTTGTAGATAGTATGTTGAGATTCCAATTCCTTTGTTCCCCATAGCAGAAATGGTTTCTCACTTATTTTAGTTTCCCCTTATTCATCTTCTTATTTAAAAACTTTTGTATCTCACTAATTTTTTTTCCCCTAGTGTCTAGTGATTAGCTTCTGGATGTAATTATGATTGCCTTAACTTTCTCATCAATAAATTCATAAGGCATAGGTGGGAGAGGCATAAATGTTTAAGTGAAGGTCTCAATGAAAATGTTATCTGCTTCTACTATAAATTTGAATTTTATAGAATACTTATGAATAATTTCCTTATATATTTGGAACCTCCCCTCTACCATACTCCTAAGTGTCTTATCCCATTACTGAAAAAAATCTACTTATTATAATGCATGAATATATTTCATTATATTTAGGATTTGGGCTCCTATGGGTGTATCTAACTTACATTATACATATCCCTCATGACTTATAATGGTATGTGTAAAATACATTTCAAGTATTAGAAATAAGGAACTGTAATAGAAACCATGAATAGTTTTACCTCACTTTATTTTATATAGGTTTTTAATGTACTATTCATAAAGTATGATGGTTAAATCATATTATATTTTGATATAGATCATGTTGTAATTATTATAGATTCTCTTTTTCATTATAGAGTCATATTTATTCATATAATGTATTTTCCATGTGATGGATTTTGTGGTAAATTCAATTATCAAGTCTTTCATGATCTAAATTTATAGAGCCATATTATTCAATTTTGTGCCTTTCATCATAATAAGGGAGTTGATACTCACATTTTTATTCCCATCATACTATTTGTATCACTTCTAGTGTAATTTGGTACTATTGATCTAGGTATAAAATATACTCATGCGTACTACTAGATAACACTTTCATTATGCTTGACATCAGGCTAAATTATTGAAATTAACTCCATATGTCTATTTTAAATTGTGGAATGCAGATATACTTGGGTTTGTACTCTAATTATTGAGTTTGAATGTTAAATTTTAGGATGACACTTATTTAGGATTTCTTATTTGTACGATAGATTTATTCCAAGTGTGTTTTGATATATCTATGCATATCATATGCATGTGTGACCAGCTCAGGAACCCTTGAAAAGGTACCCACATGTATGTTTCCACAAAATTTAGTGAATTCTTCTTATAATTGTTCTACTTAATTTACTTAGCCATGATCCCTTGAGGAATCTCCATCATTTTATTAAAAACAATAGTTACTAATAGGGTATGAGGCTTTGGCACACAAATTATGTAGAGTTTTGGTACTCAAAAGATTTTGTAATTTATTTATTTAATGAAACCCTACATTTATACATTCTTTGATCTATATATTAATCATATTGAGCATTTTAATGTAATAATTTGTATTTATTACCACTATCCAATCCTTTATTTCATTTTATTTACTGTGTAAAAACATGTCTTATTGTGCATTTATTTTGTTCTTATCTCTTTATTCTAGTTTTGATAGTTGTCACCCATTTCTTAGTTCTTTCCATTTATCTATTTAATTATTTATATTTTTTAGTGGACTAATCCACTTAATTTTTCTTTATATGGAGTAAAAAATAAACTATTATTAGCCTCCATTTATATTGTTATGTTACTATTGGTTTCCTATTTCTTCTGAAGATATGTATTTTCATATTTTATAACATAGTTACGAAGACTAATTTGAGTCTAGATATTTATCTAATATCTTCTATCTTACCAATATGTCAAATTTTCTAAAACTAATTAATATTTTGATTTTCCTTATTTTACCTCTCTTCATATGCTTTCTTTCTTTGTTACACCTTTCTATGGTGTTCATAATTTGTATTTATAGAGATAAATTGTAACTATTTTGATTTTTTACTATGATTTTATCTTACCATTGTGGCATATTTAGTACCACCATTAATTTTTTTCCTTTTCTTAGATTTACATGTTTTTTTTTTCTTTCTGCCATTGATATATATTATGTGCAGTTTATATTATAGATCTATGCTCACTTTTATTGATAGTTTTGACTTTGAAATATTATTCTCCCTCACTATTATATATTAATTTAAAATAAAAAATCATGTTTTTACCATCCTTATTTTATCATTCCATGGAATAAATTATGACTACTTTCCTTCATATTTTTATTTAGGCTCTTACAACTATTTGAAACTTATTACTATAGTTTCATATTACATTCCAATTATATTGAGTATCCTATCTAATGATTTATACATTTAATTTATTTATTTATGTGGGAAAATATTTTAAGTTTTTTGAAATATATTCTTATTTATTGATCAAGCTAAATATTCCACTATGATATTTTGGCATCATCAAACAACTAGCTATTAAGATCTTAGTTTTGGATTACTATGGTAACATTATTCTATTTCCTAGTTTGGGAGGATAGTGCCAATTTAGTTGGGTGGTGACACAATATACAACTAGAAACTTAAGCATTAGGTATAGGGTATTGTGGTACCATCTACTAGAACTTCACCTAGCTAAAGGGACAATGTTACTATTGACCATTTTTACAACATGACAAAATGGGTCAACCCCCTATAGTTATAATCTTGTATAGGGGATTTTTATAATGTTATATGGTATGTTTTAGTAAATGTTATGTCATTTCATATGTCATTCTAGCTTATTCATAGTCCAACTTGGTCATTGTGTCATTTGGTGTCTTAGGGGTCATTCTAAGGTCCTATATGCAAGTGGTAGGTTTTCATGGTGTCCAGGAAATTAGGATCATTGGAAGAGATCACATAGGCCCCAATAAGTTCATTCAAGATTTCAAATATCAAGAAGTATCTCAAGCACAAGCCTAAGTGAATTAGGCTATTACTAAGATGTCATCCAAAAATGAATGGACCAGTTCACTTGGGAATTTTATAAATATACTCAAATAGCCTTGCATGACCATTAAAACATTTGTGAGTAATATCCATAGTTCCAAATTCATTCTCTACAAGTTTCATATCTCAATGAGTCTTCTATCTCAATATTTATGCCTTCAATGTTCAGCTTGCCAAGTCTAAGGGGTTAGGCCATCCTGCCTGTCACATGGAAACACATTGGATAACATGTTTGTGTATTTTATAAATGCACCTTAGAAAGTATCATGAGCCAAAATATTAAAACAAAATGGATTTATTCATACCAGGATCTTGATCTACAAATTTCATGCTCATGCAAGTTGTTTAGCTCAAGATATACATCCTTAAAGTTGGTCACAAAGAGTAAAATGCTCATGCAAGTGTCAAATTCAATCCTTGAAAAATAGTTATTTAGTTTCAAATGATAATTGATAGGTGAATGAAAATTATGTGAAACATGTAGGTTATCTCACTTAAATACTTTGTAAACACACTTAAAAAGCTATCAAAACTAGCAGTTCAAGTGAGCACAATTCTTTTAGGATCAAGAACATCTCTTACAAATTTGGTACCTCCATGACATTTTTTCTTCTAGATCCAAGCTTTAAAATTTAGTCAAATAATGGGAGATATTCATGCAGATGTCAAATTTAAGCTATGGAAAAAACTGTTAGGGTCTTAAATTTGATAGTCCCATAAATGTTAATGATAGTCGTGTGAATGTCAAATGATGGTCATGCAAACATCAAATTTAGACTATGGTAAATATCCATTTTTTTGAAATGAAATAAAATAAAATGGTTTCAATTAATTTATACATATTTATCTGATGGTACAAGATGATTCAAAAGGTCAAAGAGCTCAAGAGGCCATCATTTGGCATAAGTGCATAAAGTAGTAGATAGAAAGTAAGATCTTGAGATTAATACATGATTGATAAGTGGCATGAGTACATTCAAGCTGATATAAGATTGATGAAATAGGTTTAATAATTAAAATGAAGATGTACAATGTGAGAGAAGTCAAGAAGTTAGTAGGAATCTACGAGGCCAATAAGATTAGGACAGGTTGGAGCATTTTGATTAACTCAAGTAATTTTTTATGGATAAAGTTAAACCAAAGGATAATTTTTTTACCAAAGTAAATAGATATTTAGGGTCATAATATTTACATTAGATCTTGGATAGTTTAAATTAAAAGGACACATTAATGTTGTAAAATTAAAATACACAAAGGGATCACCATTAAAGCTAAATATGGACCTTTGGTTCAAAGATTTGAGGATTGTAGTGTTGTTTTGTGACTGTGTTCACCATTTTTTAGAAGGACTAATGCATAATGTGAACTATTGATTCACACAAAGATATAATGGGTCTATTTGGACCTAATATGATTAATAAAGTGGGCTATATAGTCTATAAGTTTTCATTAACATAATGAATATAATAACACTAATAGTCTAAGATTAGTTTTCCATCTATAGTGAACCTATGAACATGGGGATGAGTTTGAGAATGATATAGTTTGAACAAGATATAACAACTCAAATAATATCATGAAGTCATACATGTAAACCCCAAATATTTCATTTCTAAGACCAACTACATGAAAAGGACCCTTCTCTCCAATTTTACATACCTCAATGAACTAGTGAAAAGTAGTTAGCACTAGGACAAAAATATAACAAATTTATTTGATGGTTTTAATTGTATTGATTTTGAAACCTATATTAGAGAAATTTTATCCCACCATTACAACCATTAGGGTACATCAATGAGGGAATAGTGTAACTATGCAACATATTGAAGTGATCTAGATAAATTAAGAACCTTGAATGAGCATAAATGTAGAGGCCACTATAAATATAGGTGAAATGGATTTGAGATAATTTGATTCCCCTTCAGGTGAAAATTTTCCCCTTCTCTTACTCCAGTTCTTCAATAAATATATCCTTTGAGCTAGTGTTAAACATACCTTAGGATGGTATGACTAGACTCTACTAAAAATTATATTTTACACCTCTTAGAGTAATGAATAGAGCATTTTGTAGTTTTTTACTAATTTATTCTTAGCATTTTGTATTTGTTTGATATGAAAAATTGGATGCCATCTTCCCTTTGTAGGTCTAAGTTCAACCTAAGTGCTAATAAACTTCTCTTGTAGGTCATCTAGCATTTCTTAAGGTTGATGACTCAGGTATAGAGTGGATAGTTGACTATAAGTTATTCCAATAAATCCTTACCATCATTTCCCTCTATCCTAAGTCCATCAAATTGACCTCTAGTTGAATCATTATTTATTAGAAACCATTGTAGGCATTGTATTAGTTCTTTTCATAGTCTATTAGTGTGCCAATGATTTCAATCTTGAGAGTGGATCTTTGAACATTCAATACATCACCTCCTTTAGAGTAGGTGAAATTCTTTCTCTAACTCTTTTCCCCATAAGTAATCAATTGGCATATATAAGAGATTTTAAAGATATATTCATAGAGCTATCCCTTAAATCTAGAGGCTCATTTCCAATATAGGTACACCCACGTGCCTGGAAATGTTCCCATGTTGCCCATATCTAGAATAAGCTTAAACAACTTCTTCTAGGGTGAAATATTTGGTGACAAAAATTTTGGCATGCCCGATGGGACCCATTGTCTTCAAGATGACTTACTAATATGAATTTTGGTCTTGCAAAAAATTAATTACAAATTGGTATGCTACTTAGCATTTGACAATGCCTTCAAGTTAAACCTAGTTCAAGGAAATTTTTTTGTTATAAACATGCCCTCATAATTCATGGTTATCACTAGGTTGTACTCTGATAGAACATTCAAACCCATTAACTCACTCATTCATCTTGAAATTCCTCTTGAAGGTTAGTATCCACATCCTAATCTACCCTTTGAAGAACAAGTAGATTTTGATAGAGAGGAAGAGTTTGAAGAGGATAAATAAATTGAATATATGAAAGAAGAATACATGGCTAGACCACATGATTTCCTTGCATTCAATAACAAAAAAGTTAATTAAACTTCATGTATATGATGCCATTCTTACTAATGTCATAAAATGTGTGCCTAAATTCAATCATGAGAGTCATGTCACACCTATCACATTAAAGATGTTCCTAAATTTTTTAGTTTCCACAATATTATTCAAGAGAACATTGCCATTAGACTCCTTTCCTTATACCTTAAAGGGAAGGATCTTGACTGGTATAAGACTCTATAAGGTGGATGCATCGCAACCATGGGATGAATTTGGAGTGTTGTTTACTTCCATATTTAGAAATGAAAGTGACCATGCCTCTCTCATACATCAACTCATTATGATAAAAAGGGCACCCAAAGGAATAATGCATGACTTCAAATAAAGGTTTCAAAAGACTTGGCATAGATTTCCTCTTCCCATGAGAGCACTTGATAGCTTTGTGTTCCTTACTTTAAAATAATTGGGACTAAAATTGTTGTCATGCTTCAATATATGGGAGATTCCACTCTTCTTGAAGCATATGATTTTGTTATCAAAGCTAAAACTAGTCTCATCCAAGCTAGAATATTGCCTCCTAAGGTGTCTCTACCTCCTTCTTCTCATACTTATACTAATAATCCATATATATCCCAAGTTAATAATGACAATACCAAAACTAAGGTTTTTCTTAGGTAGGAAAAAAATAATGTTGATTGAAAAGAAAATTTCTTGGCCTTACAGACTCAAAATAGGCAAGTTAATATGTAACAAGGCACCTATCAGAATCACTACCCCTATCGAAAAAAATATGGTCAAAAATATGGAAGAGGAAGAGGCTAATGGTAACTTAATACAAATAAGCCTACCAATGTATATAATCCTAACTTTACCAGTAATGCAAGGGAGATGGTACCTATTCATAGCAATTTGGTGTAGGGATAATATTGGAAACAAGACCAATTCATGAATGCCAATGAGAATGGATAGAAATATATATAAAAATCAATGAGTATTTTCTCCCCTCATATCAAATGATGATGAGGTGATGATGTAATTTAATGAGGACTGACAACCTCAAGGAGAGATCTTCACCAATTTTCTAGTTAAAGACATTTTTATGATAAATCAAGGAGCCTCCATTATAGATAATAAAAGGCCTAAGATGAATTCTCTAGGAGGTGTTAGTATAATTCCCACAAGCTCTTCCAATCCTCCTACAAGGAAACAAGACATAGTTTCAAGTGTGACAGTTCTAAAAACTCATACATCTCCATCAAGTCAAAATATGGTAATGTCTACTCCTATTCCTCAAGCTCCAATTAATTATCTACCTACAAGACACCAATATAAATTATTTATGGCTTATTTAAAAAATTTATATTCTTTTAAGAAAACTAAAACATCTATTTATCTTTGGGATATTCTTCATATGCTTGGTAAAAAATAACTTCTATAGAAATAGTTATATGATATCCCTACTAGTGTCTCACCCTCAAATAAAATTCATGTCCATTTTTCTCTTGTAAATTCTCCTAGTACCATTTTTTAACCATATACTAGTGATAATAAACCTCCACAATTTTACCTCACCCTCATTATAGGCGACAAGTTGGTATACAATTTCATAGTTGATAGTGGAGCTTCTACTTCTATCATTCCCAAAGTTGTAACTGACAAGCTAGGCCTAAAATGTGAGCCACATAGTAAAGGTTTCCTTAAATTATATGGTACACTTTCCAAGATAATAATATTTATAAAAGGATTGATTGTTTTCTTACATGATTGTCCTAGTTTTCCTATCTTCTAAAACATAGTTGTGGTTGATCTCCCAACCCACTTTACAATCTACTTATCAAAAAACTTCATAACCAAGATAGGTGGTTATCTCTCAGATGAATGGTATTTTTTTGCCTTTATAATAAGTTATGGTTCCAAGGTGAGAATTAGGACACAACCCCTTATAAGGTTTCATATTGACCCTTACATTAAGATAAGTTCCAATCTAAATTATGTGGTCTATAAAAAAAAGGACTCTATTATAGATTATGGTACTTCTTCCAAGATTGATGGTATTTTAAATTTATTTATTGATTAATATGGAACTAATACTTATGAGTATGATCCATATTATTTTTTGGAGGAAATTGATTTAGGAGTGTATTGTATACATGAAGGAATATCGACACCTCTACTTGCCAAGGAAGATGGTGAAGATGATGAGCTATGGAAGATGTTTTTTGATGGTTCAACAAGTAAATTTGGTGTTTTTATGTTGTTCTCCCCATATAAACAATAGTTTTATGCTTCATACATATTTAATTTTAGTTGTACTTGTAATGTGGCTAAGTATGAAGGTTTAATTCATGGCCTTTAATGGTCAAAGAGAAAAGGAATCAAGAACTTGCAAGTATATACAGATAGTGAATTCATTGTGGATCAAGTAAAGAATGTGTTCACTAATAATAATGCTTTGATTAATTCATATAGACATAGGGTATGATATTTTCTTAAAGAATTCAATGCATTCAATATATAATCAATCCCAAGGGAGCATAATAGTCATGCTAATAGACTAGCTTCCATATGACCTCAATTTGATACTTTAACTACCATAAAAGAGGAGGAAAAATAATCTCATATTAATATAATTATCAAATATTATATAAATAATAATAAAGTGTCTTTTCAAGTGTTTGATAGTGGCAAACACATTGCATGCTTCTTGAAAAATGAGGTTAAGTTTTCTTCAAGGAATCAAAGGATGCTCCAAGAAAAATAGGGTGATAAGATTATGAAAATAAGAACTAATAAGATACCTAAATTTTGGGTGAACTTAGAAATTATCTTAAATAATAATTATAAAAATAAGAAGGATAAAGTGAGTATGTCTATAAAAGATGATAATTATGAAAGAGTCTTGATCTTCAAAGACAAATTCCTCAAACTAGGTAAGTTATGTTCTACAATAGAGAAATAAACATCCATTAAGCTATGTAGAGAGTTTAATGATATATTTTATTGGGAATATAAGGACCTCAAATTATTTTATCCTATCTTAGCACACCATACCATTAAATTAGAACCTATATTCAAATTGGTTAGATAGAAGCAAAGACCTATCAACCCTAAGGTTGAACAACTCATGAGGTTAGAGCTTACCAAACTCCTTGAATCTATGATAATATATCTCATCAATAATTCAACATGGATAGCTAACATTTTTCATGTTATAAATAAGAATGAGGAGATAAGACTTTGTGTAGACTTTAGATATCTTAATAGAGTGTCACTCAAAGATCACTATCCTCTACCCTCAATGGAATAGATTTTGCAAATGGTTCAAGTTCTCAAAAATTTTATATTCTAGATGGATATTTAGGTTATAATCAGATTTTAGTCAGTGATGATTATTAGTTTAAGATAGCCTTAAATACTAAATGGGGGAATTTTTCTTATAAGAAGATGTGATTTCGTATGTCTAATGTTGGTGCCACAATTCAAAGAGCAATATAAATGGCCTTCAAAGGTTTGATCAATGAGATGTTATTGGTTTATCTAGATGATATAAGTGTGTTTTCTAGAGTTGCTAATGAACACATGCAACACTTGAGACAAGTGTTTGAAAGATGTATGAAATATGGAGTATCTCTTAATCAAAATAAGTACATCTTTATTTTTCATGAAGGTAAGATCTTAGGACATATCATTTCCAAGTATGGTTTGACTCCTAAAATAATAGAGGCTATTCTGGGCTTATCATTTCCATTACGTAAGAAAGCTATTCAAATTTTCTTAGGCAACCTAAATTTTTTAAGGAGGTTCCTACTTTGTTTTACATCTTTGGTGAAACCTATCATAGCTATGATCAAGAAGAACCAAGTCTTTTCTTAGAGCAAAGAGGGTAAGAGTAGTTTTGAAGCCATAAAGAAAGAAATTGTAGAAGCTCCTATTCTTTTGAATCCTAATTTTACTAAATAATTAATGTTGTATTCATTTACCAACCTTTATACTATATCAACCATGTTAATGCAAAAGAATGATCAGGGTGTGGACCATACAATTACATTATTTATTCAAGGTTTAGATTATGAATTCAAGTACACCTTTGTAGAGAAACAAGTCATTATTTGAAGGGGACTAAAGAAGTTTAGACATATGGTTTTAAATAATAAGATTCATGTTATGGTATCTCATCCTAGTACCAAAGAGTTTCTCTTGAGTAAAGATCTTAGCGAAAAGAGGTTAGGGTGGATCACTAAAGCAATGGAATATTATGTTGATATCAAGGTCACAAAATTGATAAGAGGTAAAGGCCTTTGTGAACATCTAGCTTTAAATGTTCATGAATAAAAAGAAGAGAATCTAATCAATCATGATTATTTCCAATCAAGTAGTTCATTTCCTCCATAAAGTTGGACACAAGATGTGATTATATTTATTCAAAATAGTGAGAATCCTAATAATATGAGGAGATCACAAAAGAGATATTTTGGATTTCAATCTATTCCCTTTTGTCTTATGGATGGTGTGATTTTTAGGAGGGACATCAATGGTGTGCTATTGAGATGCATTGATAATGATTAGTTTTGGGTGTTTCTAAAGAAGTTTCATGATGAGATAGCAGGAGGTCATTTATCTCCAAGAACCACAACTACCAAGATCATGAGGGCAAGTTATTATTGACCTAGTGTTTTTGAAGACTATCATGCTTAGGTGAGAAGGCATGTATAATGTGCTTTCTTTATAGGAAAATAGAATCTTATAGCTCTTCCTTTGAAGCTTATCTAAGTTGATAAACCTTTCATGCAATGGTGTCTTGATTTCATTAGCATGATAAATCCCCATTAAGTGTTGGTCATAAATGGATACTCATAGTAACTAACTATTTTAAAAGATGGGTTGAGGTAGTGGCATTAAAGGAAGCTAATGAGAATGATATCTTAGAATTATATGAGAGCATAATAACAATGTTTAATACTCATTATAATATTATTTTAGATAATACTCTTGATTTTATGGGTGCTAAGACAATTGATTGGGCTAATAGTAATGGAAGATTATTGACCACTTGATCTAACTATTACCCTCAAGGTAATGGGTTGGCTGAATCTACTAACAAGAATCTAATCGAAATCATCAAGAGAACTTTTGAGCATAACCAAAGAGCTTAGCACACCAAATTGAAGACAACCTTATGGGTTGATAGGATAACCCAAAAGAGGTCAATACGTAATTATCCTTTTGTGTTTTTCTATGAAAGGGAAGCTAGTTTGTCTATCTCTTAAGATTAGCCTACCTTAGAGTTAGCACATCAACTAGAGTTGCCTAAGAATATCCCAATAGAGGTGAGATTGATAGAATTAATGGAGTTACAAGATACTATAGATAAATCTCATCAAGTTATGGAGCATCACCCATTAATAATTAAGAGGTATTCTGATAAGAAGGCAACTCCAAGGTCATTTCAAGAAGGTGACATAGTATTGAAATGGGATGAAGATAGAGCAAAAATAGGGAGACATACCAAATTTGATACCCTATGTAGTGAACCATATGTCTTAATCAAGTGCAAGTAAAGTATCTCTATCCATTTATCAAGGATAAATAGAAAATATCTTCTTATCCTTATGAATGGGATACATTTGAAACCTTGCTATTGAGAACTGAATGTTAGATTTGTAAATATTAGACTAGCTGTGTGTTTCCTTTGTTGTTGTGTTTCATTCCATAAGTGCTCATGGAGAAAATGTGTGTTTCTTCATTTTTGTTTTATTATTTTTATTTTTTGATGTCTGGTGTGTTGTCAAGGTAGTTTATATGTAAAACCTATTTATGTGTGACTCTGTAACCCAATGGACAAGATTAGGCAACTGGTCATGGCATAACAAACATACCACCATTAGGAAATTACCAATAATGTTGACCATTTTTACCATAGGCCAAAATGGGTCAACCCCCTATAGTCAAAATATTGTATAAGGTATTTTAATAATTTCATAGGGTATGTTGTAGTTTATTTGATGTCATTTCATATACCATTCTAGATTTGGTCATAGTCTAGCTTAGTCCTTATGTCATTTGGTGTCTTAGGGGTCATTTTAAGGTCATATATGCAAGTGGTAAGTTTTCATGGTGTACAAGTAGTTAAGATCACGGAAAGAGTTTACACATGCCCCAAAAAGTTTATTTGAGCTTTCAAATATCAAGCACAACCTAAGTGAATCAGGCATCACTAAGGTGTCATCTAGAAATGAATGGACCAGTTCACTTGGGCATTTTATAAATATGCTTAGAAATCCTTGTGTGACTATAAAAACACACATGATCAATTTCCTTAGTTCCAACATCATTCTCTACAAGTTTCATATCTTAATTAATCTTCTATCTCAAGATCTAAGCCTTCAAATTTTAGCTTGCCAAGTCTAAGGGGATAGGTTCTCCTACACATCACATGGAAACACACTAGATAACATGTTTTTTCATTTTATAAATGAAATTAAAGAAGAATCACAAGCCAACAGATTATAATGTCATGTATTTATTCATGCCAAGAACTTTCTCTATAAATTTCATGCTTTTACAAACTTTATAGCTCAATATCTACGTCCTCAAAGTTTATCATGTAGAGAAAAACATTCATTCAAGTGTCAAATTCAAGCCTAAAAAAATAACCATTTAGGTTCAAATGATCATTGATAGGCACATGGATGTCATGTAGAAAATACAAGTCAGATCAATTGAAAACTTTATAAATACACTTAGAAATTTCTCAAAACCAGTGGATCAAGTGGGCACAATCCTTTTAGTATCAAAAATATCTCCAACAAATTTGATGCCTCCTTGAATTTTTCACTTCCAAATCCAATATTTAAAAGTTGGTCAAATAATGGGAGACATTTGCACAGACATCAATTTCAAGCTATGAAAAAACCATTAGGGTCTTAAATTTGATGGTAATGTAGACATTAATGATAATCACACGAACATCAAATGATAGTCATGTAGATGTCAAATTTAGACCAACATAAATAGTCATTTATTTTCAAATGGAATTAGATCCAATAGTTGGAATTCATTCATACATCTTGATTTGATAGCGAGAAATGAGACAAATTTTTAAGGAGATCGAGATACCACCATGTGGTATAAGTGCATAAAGTAGCAGACTAATAGTAGGATCTTGAGATCAACACATGATTGATAAGTGGCATGAACACGTTAAATCTTAAAAAATATCAATGGAGAAAATTTAATCATGTAAATCAAGATCTATGGTGAAAAAAAAAGTCAATAATTTAGTAGGGATCTATGAATCTAATGAGTAAAGATAGGTTGGAGTATTTTGATTGGCTCAAACAATTTTTGATAGATAAAGTCAAACCAAAGGGAAGTTTTTTGACCAAAGTAAATAAGTATTGTAGGTTCATCCCATTGCCATTGGATCTTAGATAAATGCCAAAAAAAGGACACATTAATGTAGTCAGGTTATAATACATAAATGTACCACCTTTAAATCTAAATATTGACCTCTAGTTCAAATATTTGAGGTTTTTAGTGTTGTTTTATGACTGTGTTTGCCAATTTTTATAAGAAAGACCTATGCATATGGTGAACTCTCAATTCCTACAAAGAAAAAATGGGTCTATTTGTACCTAATATGATCAAGATAGGGGCTATATAGTTTATAGGTCTATATTGACATAATGACTATAGGAAAACCAATAGTTTGAGATTGATTTTCTATCTATAGTGAACCTATGAACATGGGGATGAGTTTGAGTATGATTCAATTTGAAAAATATATAGAATTTTAAAGAATGCCATGAAGGCATACATGTATATACCAATGGTTTCATCTCCAAGACTAACTGCATGAAAATTACCCTTCTCTCCAATTTTGCATGCCTCGATGAACTAGTGAAGAGAAGTTAGCACTAGGACAAAAATCTAATAGATTAATTTGATGGTTGTAACTATATTTATACTAGAACCTAGCTCAAAATAACTTTATCCGTCATTGCAAATATAAGGGAGCATTAATGAGGGAATAATGTATTTATGCAATAGATTGAAGTGACATGGATCAATCAAGAACCTTTAATGAGCATAAATGTAGAGGCAATTGTAAATAAAGTTGAAATGGAGTTGATCTCATTTGATTCAAATTTGGCTACCAATTTCCCCTTCTCTTACTCCATTTATTCTATAAATATTACCTTTGAGCTAGTGTTAAATATCTCTCAGGATGGTATGACTAGACTCTACCAAAAATTATATTCTACACCTCTTGGAGTAATGAATAGATGATTTTTTATTTGTTTAATAATATATGATTTGTGTTTTGTATTTTGTTTAATATGAAAAAGTGGTTGTCATCTTGCCTTTGTAGTTCCATGTTTAACCTAAGTGCTAATAAACTTTTATTGCAGGTCATCTAGGATGCCTTAAGGTTGATGTTTTATGTATAGAGTGGATAGTTGACTATAAATACTTCTAATAAAGACTTAACCTCATTTAACTCTAACCTAAGTCCATCAAATTTACCTCTAAGTGAAACATTTTTTCTTAGAAACCATTGTAGACATTGCATTAGTTCTATTCATAGTCTATTAGTGTGCTAATGAGTTCAATCTTGAGAGTGTATCTTTGAACATTTAGTGCATCGCCTCCTTTAGATTAAGTTCAATTCATGTATTCTCTAACTATTTTCCCCATAAATAATCATTTGGCATAGATAAGAGATTTTCAAGATATATTCAGGGAGCTAGCCCTTAAATATAGAGGCTCATTTCCAATATAGGTACATCCACATACCTATAAATGTTCCCATGTTACCCAAATCTAGAATAATCTTGAACAACATCTTCTAGGGTGCAATATTTGGCTACAAAAGTTACCTCATACATTCTATTATCATTAGCTTTATCTTCCTACATTGCATTTGTCTACAGTGTAGGGATTCAATTAGGATCCATTACAAACCCTTGCCTAAGATTGTTTGCTATCATTCTTAGCTTTATTGAGCTTTATATATATATATTCTCAACTATTAGGGCCCAAGCTATCTTCTTTTCAAATTTCCTAGATTTTTATATTGGTTTTTATAGATTAAAACTGTATCATTAATTTAAAATTAGTTTGTTTTTATATGCCTATCGTGCTATTTTTTTTGTTCCCTCTTTTCATACGTTTGGTTATATACTACTAGACACCTTTTTTCATCTATTTTTTCTAATTATAAAAACTTATCTTGAATAAAATATTTTTCATTCATCCTTAATGTTACCAAAAGTCTCAAACTTGGTGGTAGGTACTCCATTAGCATGAATACTTCTATTCCATATATCAATTGAAAGGGGTAATATTTAGTTAGTCATTTATAGGTGGTGCGGTAAGCCTATATGACTGTTGGTATCTTTATATCCCAATCCCTTATCTATGTATTACATACTTTTGTGAATACTTTATCCAATACTTTATTGAATGATTCAGTTGTGCCATTTGCTTTCATATGGTAAAGATGAATTCTATAATGTTGTATTATGAAATGTCAGCAATTTTATAATTGTATTATTTATAAAGTGTTTTCATTGATCACTTTTTATGCTTAAAGGGCATCCAAACCTTGTGATTATGTTTTCATATAATTTTTTTGGGTAATTTTTTTGATACAATATTTTGTTTGAATAGATTCTACCCATATTTTGATATATTCTATTCTAGTAATAATGATCTTGGTATTACATTTCATTGCCACATGTTTGATTAGGCCGATAGAGTCAATTGCCCATTTTTCAAATGGATCTACCACCATAATTTGGTGGAGAGGCATCTCATATCTAGCATTTGGACTACCCACTCTTTTTCATATATCATAACTTATTGTGTGTGTCTTTATGCATCTTTGAACATTAATGGCCATCATAGGACTACTAAAAGTACTTTATTCCATGTTTCTTCTATAGAGTTATGCCCTCTTGCACCCTCATCATGTGTTTCTCTTATGATATTATAATGCTCATGTGGTAATGCTACCCTCAGCCACACCTCATCTCTCCCATTTTTATATAGTGTCCCTTTGATCAATGTGAAAGGAAATGCATAAATCATTAATCTTTTCTTATGTAGTGTACTTTATTTCTCTAAAAATTCTCTACTAGATAAAAATTGTCTAATACATTTCATGTCTTTGGGTACTAATAATATGTATAAGAGGTGATCTTAGGAAAAATATTCCTCAATTGGTCCTATATATTCTCATGTCATTACTCTTGATATATATTCAAGTTTATTATTACCTTTCCTCAGTTTCACTATAATTTTAAAATCAAACTCTCAAAACAACATGAGCCAGTGATAGATTATTCCTTATATTATGGGTTTATTTATCAAATATCTCAGTGGCTCATGGTTTGTAAAAAATTTGAAAAGGGTCACTAATAAGTAATTCCCAAATTTATATATCACTTAGACCATCTCTAGTGCTTCCATATTGGTAGTAGAATAATTTTGTTTTTCCCTTACCAATTTCCTACTAGCAAATGAAATTGGGTAGTCTATATTTCCCTATGGTGTGCTAGTATGGCTCTTATGAAAATTCTTGAGGTGTCCACATGCACATGGAAATGACTCTTGCAATATAGGAAAACTAAAATGGAAGCATCTAAAATCTTGTTCTTAAGTGTATCAAACAACTCTTGGCATTATCTGGACTATCTAACAATTGATTATGTCATTTTTTAATAATTATTTGATGGATGCACTTATAGTTGTATAATTTCTTATGAACTTATGATGATATATGGAATAACCCAATATTTTTCTAACCTATTTTTGTATTTTGGGTGGTGTTATGTTGATGATTATGGTACTTTTTAGTGGATCTACCATCAATCCTTCTTTACATATTATATAGCCCAATAGAGTTCCAAAAAGATTAGCAAAGATGAATTTATTAAGGTTTAGAGAAATGTTTAATTATCTAAATCTTTGGAATAACATCATAGTGATAGTACATGATCCTTGATCAACATGTAAACTATCTAATCATCCAAATGTACCTCTTAAAATTCATGTATGAAATCATAGAACATATTTCCATTATGCATCCGAATATAATTAGTGAATTCTATAGTTGAAATGGAATCATTATATACATGAAGGATCTCCATTTTATGGAAAATATGGGGTTTGGTCTATCCTCTAGCACTATCTTGACCTAATGGTATACTAACAATCTATCAATGAAGAAATATAATTATCTACCTATAACATTTTCCAATGTCTCTTCAATGAATGGTGTTGGGAATGGGTCATGTAGACAAGCCTTATTTAATTCCCTATAGGTAATGCATATGTGTATTTGTCTAGTTTTCTTATTTTTTATTACCATAATAATTACCCATTATATATATTTTATAGGCATTATAATAATGCCAACTAGAAATTTATCCAACTCAGCCTTAACCTTTGCTTTTACATTTGGATTTAGTTTGAATGGTCATTTTCATAGTGGTTTGATGTCTTCTTTCAATTGAGTCTTCATGGTACCCATGTCTTCCTTAATTTCCTTGAGTTAATTAAATTTCTTTAGTAATAAGTCTTAAAACACCATCAATAGCTATAAAATCTTCTTTGTTTCCTTTTTCACCCAATAGTTTCCTACTTTTACTATTTTTGGATTTTATCCTATGGTAATATTTTCATTCCTAATCTTAAGTGGTTAGTATAAATATTGTCATTTATATTTTGTAGTGTCAATAAGTTGTCTTTCTCCTTCCAAAACATAAATTTTATATTTTAATGTTTTTATTCCTCTTCTTGATTTATAAATTTTTGACAATAGGCCCTTCATTCAAACTCTTCTACTTGTAGGGTTTTTATTACAGTCTCTGGTGATTCTCGCATAATTGTCACAATTTGATCTCAGTAATCTATGTGTCCTAATAATTTTTTCTCTATCTTTATTTTGGATAATTATCATCTAACCACCAAGTCTTCGAAAAATAAAAAAATGTTTTTATCTTTCACAATGCCTTGTAGACTCTTATGTGTAGGTGCCAAAATTTAAAAGTTCTATAGAATTCCACTTTAAAATATGTCCATGTATTAGTTCCCTGATACATTTATTGATGAAAGTCCCATGCCTTAGGAATCACTTATAATGTCCAAAATAATAAATGTGATCATATGTTTTTATCAATTTTCCCTTTTGCCTTCCATACTTTTTTTCATGTTTCAATATGCCTTCGTGGGTTAGAGTCCCTTGTGTAATGTCTTATTTATAGGAAGTAAATTTGTGATTGTACAAACTACATTCTAAGTGGTTCACAAAATTTTTTCCATGTAAGGATGGTTGTTATATGGTGTGTTATTGTCTTGTAACAATAATTGTGAGTGTATTATTGATTTATTTCATTCCAATTTATTCTTGTGGAAAAGCTCTCATTATATGTTTTAAGTATCCATTGACCATTTATATATGAGTAAATTTATGTAATTTATTATTGAATCATGTTCTATGAAATGAACTCTTTTTTTATCGATAAAGGACTTTCTATCATGGTGGTAATTTTACCTTTATGGGGGTTTTCTTAAATAACATATTTTTCACACTATGGTTTCTATATCACCATATATGAAGGCCTCAATTTAATCTCCTGATGTTGTTTCTCATTATTATTCTATTATAAACTTTTTGACCTCATTAGGTTTTAGGTCATCCTTTTTTTTTTATGATTTTTAGAGTAAATACACTAGCAAGGTTATCAATTTCACTATCCTCCTCTTTTGGCCATAGTTCTTCCGACCATGCCACTTCCATTCCCACCTCCAATGTAAAATGGATTACTAAAATATATTTCTCAAATTTGATTTCTTCTTCTTCTTCTAAATCTAATAATCCATTATAATCCACAAACGATTCTAGATTTAGCAAATCTAGATAATCCATATCATACATATCGATTACCTTAAATTCTACCCTCTTCTTTATTCCCATAAAATCAACTTAAATATTCTATAGGGTGTTAATGGGTGATCACAGGGTACCATCAACCATGAAAATATCATATGTTATCAAATGTAATTGTGGTTTACCTAACAGTTCCCACATTATTTATGGTAATACATTTAAGTCTATACTAAGTTCCAATAATTTTTTTTTAAATTTCTTGGCCATTTATTTTAATGTTTATAAGAATTATAGTATTTTTACATTTTCAATTTAGTTTAAAACATTTTCCTTTGGTTTTATCTTTTTAGTTTTATTCACCTAATTTACATGATATTATCTTTATTGTTTGGTACAATACTTAAAAAATTGAGTAAATTTGGTTAATAGGTCTTGTTATCAACCAATTTCATTATTATTTTTAAACATCCAATCTCATGTTCATCAAAGTTAATTTAAGTTGATCCTTATCTTGTTTTTTAGTGTTCATCTATCTACTCTTTTCAATAATTTTTTCATGCTCATTGATATTATGTTTATTCTCTTTCACATTTGAGTTAGAATTTGTACTAAAATTAATTACCACTTCTTTCCCTTTACCCATATTCATGCCAATTATAGTGTTTATTGAAAATCACAGTTATAAGTTATCCTGCATAATGTGGAGAACCTTCCTTCATAGTCCCTCTTTTTGATATTTTGTAGTTTTTTAACATTATCTAATCTCTTTAGTCATGGTTACCCTCTGAGATGAACTACCCTCTTTTTCTATTATTTTAACTTATTTATTTTCATTGTGAATTTAATTACACCATCTTTTCATATCTTAGACCTTTCTTATTTTTCATATGTCTTTGGCCCCTTTTTTGGTGGGGATTCTATAATTAATCCATTTTTGTGCATGATTTTTGTTAAGTTGGGTTATTTTTGGACAAGAAAATGAATCATGGGTTCCTTTTTCATGGAAAAATACACACCATTTGTGTCTCCTTATCACAGTTTCTAGTAATTTTTCCAATATTTATACACTTATAACAGGTTGTAAAGGGTGTTTCTGGATTATACCCTTGATTTTAATTATATTATATCCTCTACTACCTTGGTAATTTCCCCTCCTATGGTATCCTCCTTTGTAATCACTCTGACTACCTCTTTATAACCTCCTTAGTTGTTATTATAATACTGAGGTTGGGTATTTTGAATTTCTAATGGGGTTTAGTATGCCTAGATAGGGTGAAATATGATAGCATTGGTTATGGCTAAGTTTAGTGATGACATTTGTTGTAAAATTATTACTCTTCTATGGATAATGTCATGTACATTTACAAGTACATCTATAACAAGACAATTATGATTATAGTGATTAAATGACCAAAAGTTGTGTAGTGCATCATCTAATTTTTAGGGTGTACAAATTCCATCATTGAGTATAAGTGTTGTGGATTTTGATCATAGACTCTTCATATTCCATAGTAAATTATTTCACCATATATGGATTGTTGAATTGGTGGCGTCATTCCTATTTGTGTTTGTATTGATCTTATTTCCACTGATCTTTTTGCCATATCATTATGGGGACATTTTTTCCTAGAATGGCCCTCTATAAAATAAGTGGCATATTAAATTCTTGGTAGCAGTAATGTATAATTTTTTTTCATTTCGTAAAAACATCCCCTTTCATTTATATCTCTTGTTTTAGTCTTATTTGTTCTAGTTCTAACTATAATATTTCCATGTTTTATTTTAATGAGGTATTTGTATCCTTTTTCTAAGACTATGCTTCTAGTATTGATGTGATTTCTAATGTCTCCACAAATCTATTGATTTTTTTTCCATCCATGTTTATGAATAATTAAGATAGATATAAACCACTTTATCCTCTATTCTTCATTGAGAGGCTCCTCTAAATTTTGTACTATGAACTTCAACCATTGATCATAATCTCTCATATATTCCTTCTCACTTTAAATAAATTCCATTATTTTGATACCACTCTCTAATGGTATATAAAGGTAGTCAAAATCACCATTAAATGTTTTTTAGACATTTTCCCATGTTGTGGCATGTCCTATGTAAGTTTCATGTAACACTTGAGTGCATCATCTCTTGATGTCCTAAAAAAATAAAATAACACTACCATTTCAATAATAATGATGTGACTTCTCTAATATGATTCTAATAAGAACAAATGCTCTTCTACATCTTTTGTGTATTTATCAAACAATGGTAACTTCATCTTATTCTATGTCATTTTAGTGTTATGAGATAGTTTAAGAGTACTACTAGTAGGACTAGTATTATTATTCATTTTTTTCTTAAGGTGCATGTTCTTGTATTACTATCATACTACTAACTCTACTTATCTTTCTGATATCTAACCCAATTATGGTTACAACCTTAATCCTTTTGTAATTATTTTTGAATGTACCTTCTTCCTAATGCTTCCACCTGATTCCTTAAAAATTCTCTCCTATTATCAATATCTTGCTTGTGATTTTTATATTTATTTTATACCTTCTAAGTAATAAATATATCTCTTTGAAAGAATGGATTTACACATCTATTGTGAAGTTTCACAGTGGATGGTGATTGGTAGAAATGGTTCATATCCTCAGGGGGTCTCTTATAGTTGGGGTTTGTGGGATTCATATCACTTTAGATTTCTTCTTCCTCATGTGCTATCCTTAATTAGACTTCATGTCCCATATTTTTAATGACTAATCCTCTTCTTATGGATGTATCTTCTTCCTTATCTTTCTTTGGTATTTCCTTATCATGACTACTAATAATTAGCTACAAATCACCTTTATCTTATGGGTTATCATTTTTATTTTTTTCTATCTATTCTTCTATGTTATCTATAAAACATTCCTACTAATCACTTACTATTATGATACTCTATATGTATAATATCTCTTCCATTGGTTCAAATATGTAATTAATATCTCCTATATTAATATTTATTTCATCAATTTTTCTTCTATTATCTTCTAGGCCTCATCTACTATGGGCTAAATTACTCGTAATCAGTTAGTCTTTTGCATCTTCTACATGTTCTAAATAGTACAAATAACTCTATTAATCCTTGTCTCATATAATTCATCACCTTAAATTATTATGATATAAAATTTATTTTATTCTACTTCTTTCACTTGTCTTGTGTGTGCCTCCCTATGGTGTGAATACTAACTTGCTCATTTTTGGCAGAGGGATGCTATCAATATTTTAAATATTTAGACTTTCATTGGTTGAGGATAGATAATATTTCTCTATTTTTTTTTTAATTCTCATCATTATTTCCTCTTTTTACTTTTTTATATTTATTTCCTAATTTATGATTGAATTCTCTCATTATCCATCTAATTCTTCATCTCCACATTCACCATTTTATCTTAACGATATTTAATCTATGTTATTATTATTATTATCTCTTATTTTATTAATTAACATATTTTTAATTGATACTTACTTATGTATCCCATTATTTAACCCCTCCAAGCCATTTAGACTATATATCTATTGAGGATTCCCCTCCTTTCTGCATGCCATCCCTTAGGTGTCTAGCCCTAAAGGAATTGTTTGACTTCACTTACTAACCATTTCTAAAAAAATATCTTATGGATGAGGAGTGGTAACTTATTTAAAAAGTGTTTCCTTGATCCTTCGATAAGCTCAAATTTATTAGTGTTAGTAGAGGTTCTTGGAAACCCTTTAGAACACGTTAATTTAGGGATAGCTTGCTCGAAGATAATAAAAGTGAATAGTCATATCCATATTCAAATTGAAGATATTCATTAAATAGATTACACTAATTGATTCATAAATGAACATATGTTTATTATAATAAATAGTTGGCATATACATATGTTATTAAAAAAATTAAGGAAAAAAAGGCTATCATTGTGCACATAACAATGATAAAATACATTTAGGAAAACCATTTCAAAAAATTTGTATTAATCTCTATAACATTTGAAACCATATATAATTACACACGAGAGCTATATAATTTTTTACTCAGTCCTATGTCTTCATATTCAAACATTTTTACATGCCCAAAATAAGTGACTCTTTACTTTTTGTCAATTATCCTTATGATCTATAAAGGTTGAATACATTAAAAATATTATAAAAAGATAAAATAAATTAATTTGAACACATGTTCATCAACTATACTTTACAATTTTATTATTCCCTTTTATTCACCCAACACTTTCTTGGACTTAAACTATTTTCTCATCCAAAGATAAAGTCATAACAAGATATTTTATTTTGAAGTTGAGGGAATAAACTAGAAACAAGAGTTGTGGTTATTGCTCTAGGTGTCATTTACCAATGTTTGCCCTTCATCTACTACTTATCCACCCTTGAAGATTTTTAATTAAGTAGTGTATTATCTTAGCTCCCTTTTAGGTTTTTAATAGAATTGCATAACTAGGTGACCACCTTTTACATATTTTCAACTAACTTGGACTTGTTCCTAATGCTTAATCCTATCCTACAAAATTGTGCAAAACTTGTGAAAACTACAAAATTTTGAGTGTGTAGTACCTACTATGTGGATGGTATCATACTTTGAAGAGGCTACATAATAATCTATTGTTGAGATAGTTATATTTATGTTAGCTATGAATCACTTGATTGCATATAATTTAATGGTGGGGGATATTCTTATTATTGTATATCTGACTTTGGCTTCACAGCTATCTTCCTCTACTATAGGACCTATTAGCCAATTTTCACACCCATGTTTTTCATCTTTATTTTTGGCTAAGTGCATCATCCTTAATGGTTTATCCCCATAGTGAAAAGACCAAGTGTTATTTGCTTTATAAGCTTTTGTTTGGTCTTTTACAAGTGTTATTTCTTTCGACAAGGTTTTGCTTTGGGTTTTTTATTCAAGTCTCAAAGGAATTATTTTAGACTTTTTGTTTAAAACAAAAAGTTTGAAGGAATTGGTCCATTTCAAGCTTTCTGAAGGGTCACTTACAAAAGTTTGAAGGGACTATTTCTCATAGAAGTGTCATTTGCAACTTTTTCAAAGGGTTTGTTCTTTCAAAGAAATGGTTGATTTCAATATTTTTGAAGGGTACATTTAAAGTTTTTTGAAAGGTACATTTCAAGATTTTTGAAAGAAGTGTCCCTTGAATTTTTTTTGAAGGGTTTGTTCTTTCAAGAAATTGTTCCTTTTTAAGTTTGCCAAAAGGCACTTTGTGAGTTTTCCAAAAAGAATTGTTTTAGACATTTTATTTGAAACAATATTTTAGAGGAAATCTTTCTTTCAAGGAATTAGCTATTTCAACTTTTTTGAAGGAAAATTTTTGGACATTTTGTCCAAAACAATCTTTCTAAAGGGTCTTTTTCTCATGAAAGTGTCCTTTGAATATTTCCAAAGGGACATTTTCAATTTTGTTGAATGGTCTTTTCTCTTCTGAAGGGACACTTTCAAAAATTCTAAAGGGACACTTTTCAAGCAAAGGGATGATTATTTTTAAGTGAAGGGACACTTTCAAAAAGTTTGAAGGGTGTTTTCTTAGGAAAGTATCTAGTTCAAGATTTCCAAAGGGCATGTTCAAACCTTCTGAAGGGAAAATTTTAAAGTCCCAAAGAGCATGTTCAAGCCTTCCAAAGGGCACTTTTCAAAGTCTTGAAGGGTATGTATATCAAAACAAAAATCCACTTGTATTTTTAATAAGGAGCTAAAAAGGTTATTTCTTTTAGAGAAAAAGGTTGATGGGAAAATTATTTGAGGAAAATGTTAAAGCAAAGGTCTAAGAAAAAACCATTAGGGAATGGTCCCATTATAATGATGGTTATATGGACATCAAATTTAAGATGATAAGCTAGATATTGGCATTTAAACAAGTGGGTCCTAGGTAGATCGATGGTCCTCATTAAAATGCTCAAAGATCTAAGGGCTTACGTTCTTCATCCACCCAAGTTGATGAAAGGGTTAATCTCACTATTGATTAGGTCATCATTTAAGTCATTTTTTGATGGCCAATCAAAAGAAAAATCAATTTTACACATAGACTCCAAGTGATGCCTCTCCAAGGCCAGAAAAATGAAATGGACTCTTCCCTATATCATTACACACCTCAGCAAGCCAATGAGAAGTTGTTAGCATCAGGAAAAATCTACAACAAGTGGACTCTCATTTGCATATCTAACTGATGCCATTACTTAGCTCAAAAATATATTGTTTTTATTAGTGAAACTATTGGGAAAGCATCTTTTAGAGAGAAAGTTAGCTGTGTAACCACTGAAGGTGACATGGATGAATCAAATGGCCCAAATGAGAATCATTTCCAAAGATGGTTGCATCTAAATATGGAGAATCCTAATAGATTGATTCCCCTTTCTAGTTCTAAAGGCCTCCTCCTCTCACTTCCTTTATACTATAAATACATCCCTTGGGATAGTGTAAAAATAACCATATAGTGTATGTTGAATCCCTATTGGATTGATGCCACATTTTGCCTTTAAGCATTCATTACTAGTTTATTTATTTCAAGTTTTTTGAAATAATTATCTGGGTGTGTAAGAGACATATAGTGATAGTAAGTGATGATTTTCCATCTTTTTGTGCTTTATCCTTCATGCCTAAGAAAAATTTCTTAGTCTAACAGGTCATATAGAGTGTGTTCAAGTGTGTTGAATTTTTGTAAGTGTATAGCTATTCTTGGAATGTGCAATTTGAATTTCAATTCATTTTCCTTGTGTCATTTCATGCATCTCACCTCTATACTGAAATACTTATGTTATAAATCCTTAGAGCTTGGGAATGGTTTATGCATTTTATTATATTATGCATTAGAATATGATATTCATGTGGAAGATAATCTTGGTGTATCACCACTCTTAGAGTACGTTTTACTTTTTTGTAATCTCTAACTCTTTTCCTTTTAAGAAAACTAGTTTAGACAGAAGTTGTTTTTTATATATACATTTAGGGAGCTATCCCATTTAAACCTAGAGGTTCATTTCCTCTATAATAATACCCACATAATTTTAAATTTTTCAACATTTCACAAATCTATAATAGGATTGAACACTCTCTTTTAGGCTACAATATTTAGAGACAATAGTTCTAGCACACCCATTGGGACCAATTATTTACATGTCAAGGTGAATGTTGGTCTTGACAAGCCTAAAGTTGTATAAATATTCTTAATCTAGAATTTAGTGACTCTAAAAGGTGAGAATCTCTAGTTGTAGATCAATTTTCCCACATTATACTTCATGGTCCTCACTAGGTCATCTAGGATTTTTTACCAAGCCCCTTTAGCTAAAGCTCTTCTTGAAGAACAACACCTTGAACCATTTTTAACACTTATAGATCCTTTATAAGGAGGTTTTGAAGAAGAATAAGAAGAAGTTTAAGAGATAGGATATCACAAGGAAAGAAGAGAAATGGATAAATAACAACCTTTCCTAGCCTTTAACACCCAAAATTCAATTGACCTTCCTGCATATGACCCTATTCCTCCCAATGCTACCAAGAGTCTCCCTGGTTTCAATGGAGAGGGTCCTATTACCCCATCTAAGAATATTAGGGACATCTCAAATTTTTGTAACTTCCATAATGTCACCTGAGCCAACATAGCCATTATATTACCTTCCATGTCTCTAAGAGGTAAGGTAATTGACTAGTATAGGACTTTAGAAGGTGGTTGCATTATAAGTTGCAATGGATTCATAGAATTTTTGGTAAATATATTTGAGAATAAGAGTGACCATACTTCACCGATCCATCAGTTGAACATGATAAAGATAGGTCCTAATAAACCCATGGGATATTTTAATGAAAGATTTCAAAATACATGGCACAAGTTTCCACCTATCATGAGACATTTTCCAAGCTTTCTGTTCCCTGCTTATCTCAAGGGTATTGGTACTAATATGGTGGTGATGTTATATTCAATAGGAGGATTCACTCTACTAGACATATAAGAGATAGTTATTGAAGCTGAGAATAGCTTAATACATGATAGAAAGCTACCTCCAAGAGTTTCCATTCCTTTGTTGTCTCATAGTTCAGTTGATGCTCCAAGCGTAGAACAAGTTCCTAATGCCAATGTCAAGCCAAAAGCCTTTCCAAAGAAGGTGGATAATGCTATGTATAAATATGAGGAGATCGAATCATTATGAGCTCAACTCAAGCAAGCTCAACTTTAGGCAAGTGATCCACCTAACCCATAATAATATCCTCAATAAGGATATAGAGATCTACCCTAATACAACTACCAAGGAAGAGGACAAGGTTAAAAATGTTTAAATATGCATCCAAATGCCTATAATCCCATTTCCACTCCTTCCATGAAGGTTGTTGTTCTAGTGCATGTTAACTTGGTATAAGGAAAAGATCATTTGGACTAATGGGGATAACCTCAAGGTCAGTTTATACATGATGATGGAGAAGACAACCAAAATTTAGTGGCACAAGAAGAAACTACTCCTTATATGACATTATAATAACTGAATCCCATCGAAGGGCATATTCATAGATAAGGTAGTATCTAGAGTGTAGGTATGATGAAATTTTAAGTGAAGGATGATTATGATTTGAATCAAAGAACATCAATTATATCCAACACAAGATCCAAGAAAAGAGATTTGGGAAATGTTTTAGGAGTACATGTGACTCCAAGTGATGTCTCTCCAAGGCTACAAAGTGTGAATCCTAGTGCAATACCTACTACTAGTCATGCTCTTCAATGAAGTTAGAATGTAAGTAGGGTTATCAAACCTAAAATGCAATAGGTTCAGAGTCCATCACTACCTTCAATAATTAAATAAAATGTGAATACTTACCCTATAGACATTTTTTATTCTTTTAATAATACCAAGAAAATCATATCTCTTTGGGAAGTCTTGCATATGCCTGATCAAAAGGAACTCTTATAAGAATATCTCACAAACATTTAGGTAGCCCCTCAAACATCAAAACACAATAATGTGGCCCTTACCAATTCTCCAAGTCATGTCTTAAATCTCTCCACCAAATCTAAAAATCCTCCACCTTTCTACTTCATACTTATTATGGGAGACAAGTTGGTTCACAATTGTATTGTAGATAGTGGATCTATTACCAATGTCATGCCTAAGGTGGTGGTTGATAAAATGGGATTGAAGTATGAAATGCATGTAAAGGTGTGATGCATATTTATGGGACTCCAACCAATATATTATTATTTGTTATAGGTTTAAAAGTCTTTCTACATTATTTTCTAAGTTTCCCCATTTTATAAGACATTGTGGTGGTAGACCTTCCATCTCATTTTAATATCTACTTGTCAAGGGACTTCACAGCTAAAATAGGAGGATACCTTTCTATTGATTGGTATTTTTTATATTTTAAAACAAAATATGGAACCAAGGTGACTATAAGTACTCATCCCTTAGTAAGGTTTCATATTGAGCCATATATAGAGACAAGTTCAAATCAGAATTGTCTAATTAGTAAAGAAGAAGGTGTTATGGATGGTGAAGCATCCTCCGCCCTCAAAGGTATTTTTAATACTTTCCTTGATAATTATATCACTAAAATTCATGAAATTTATCCATATAAATTCATATAAGAGACTCATTTGGGAGTTTATTGTATGCATGAAAAAGATGTTTCAATCCCTTCAGTCACTAATGAAGACCATGAAGTTGAAGGAATACAAGAAATATTTTTTGATGGCTCAAGAATAAAAGTAGGTTCAAGAGATATCATTATGTTAGTTTATCCATCAAATAATCAATACTAATCCTCTTATATATTCCATTTTAGTTACACCTGCAATGTGGTAGAATATGAAGGCCTAGTTCAAGGCCTCTAATGGGCAGAGAAGAGAGGGATCAAGAATTTGAAGGTTTATGGGGATAGTTAATTGGTCATCCACCAAATGAGGAACCAAACTACATCCAAGAATCCCTTTCTTAAATAATAAAATCATAGGGTATGGGACGTACTTGATTACTTTTATTCCTTCAACATACAGCCCATACCAAGGGATTTGAATAAACATGTTGATAGATTGGCTGTCATAAGAGCACAGTTTGATCTAGTTATTGTTGTAGGAAAGGATAAAGATAAAACACATATCAAGGTAATTGTGAGGCCTTATATTCTAGATAATTAAGTGTCATGGCATGTGTTTGAAAGTGATGAACACATTGCACACTTCTTACAAAATGAGGAAGGATTCTCCTCAAGAGACCAAAAGAGACTACATGATCAATATGAAGAACAAGTTATTTGGAAAAAGACAAATAAGATACCTAAGGGGATGATTAATTTGGATATTTTTTTCAATTAATATGATCAAAATAATAAATAAAGAGTGATAATGTCCACAAAATAGGAAAACTATGAGAGAGTCATGATTTACAAGGACAAGCTCCTAAATTTTGGTAAGGTATGTTCTCTATTTGAGAGGCAAGCCTTTATTTAATTATGAAAAGAGTTCCGTGACATATTTTCTTGGGAATATAAATATTTTAAATGGTTTGATCCAAGTCTACCTCATCACACCATTGAGTTATAACCTAGAGCTAAACCAATCAGGAAAAAATAAAGGCCTATCAATCCCAACATAGAAGAACTCATGAAGAAAGAGTTGTCTAAGTTGATTGAGTGTAGGATTATCTTTCCTATCAAACAATAAAATTGGGTGGCTAATCTTGTATGTATCTTAAATAAGAATGGAGATATCATACTTTTTTTGGATTTTTTAGATCTTAATAGGGTGTATTTCAAGGATAATTATCCACTACCTTCCATGAAACAAATTTTGAAAGTTGTTTCAAGTTTTCAATGCTTTTCACTTCTTAATGATTATTCAAGTTAGAATAAAATACTAGTGAATGAAGAGGATCAATTATAAATAGCCTTCACTACAAAATTAGGGATCTTTACCTATAAGGAGATGCATTTTAGTTTATCCAATGCTGTAGCTACATTTCAAAGAAAAATGAATGTGGCTTTTAAAGGTTTGATCAATAAGTTTTTACTTATGTACATTGATGATATAACTATTTTTTTGAAGGATGATACTGATCATATGTAAAATCTAAGGTAGGTGTTTGAGAAATGTATGGATTATGTAATATCTCTTAATCCAAAAAAATGCATTTTTGTTGTCCATGAAGGTAAGTTATTGGGTCATATTGTTTCAAAATAAGGCTTGTCTATTGACCCCAAGAGGATTGAGGATATTATAAGCTTGTATTTAACTCAACACAAGAAAATAATTTAAAATTTCTTGGGTAAAATAAACCTTGTAAGAAGATTTATTCTAGGTTTTATAACTATGGTAAAGCATGTCATAACAATGCTCAAGAAGAACCAAGCTTTTGCTTGGACAAAGGAAGGTAAGAGTATATTTGAGGAAATCAAGAAAGTAATAATAAAATATCATACTCTTTTGAACCCAAAATTTTCCAAAGATTTCATACTCTATACCTTTGCTAACCTTGATATAATATAGACTATGCTTATACAAAATAATGGTGAAGAGGTAGAACAACCAATTGCATTCTTCAACCAAGGATTGGAAGATTATGAGTTCAAGTATACATTTTTTGAGAAATAAGCTATAACAAAGATAAGAGGATTGGAAAAATCTAGACACATGGTTTCAAACAACAATATACATGTCATCGTTTCTCATCCTATCACCAAAGAGTTTCTCCTAAGCAAAGACCTTAATGAAAAAAGAGTTGGGTGGATTATAAAGGTGATGGAGTATGATGTGGACATTAAGGTTAAAAAATTGGTAAGAGGAAAAGGGTTATGTGAGAATTTAGCTTCAAATTTTTAGGAGCCAAAGGAGGAAGTCTTGATCAACTAGGTTCAACCCCAACTAGCTAATCACATACAAGTTCAAAGTTAGACACAAGACATCATTAGTTTTCTTTAAAATGGTGAGTGCCCTAATGGCTTGAACAAGTCTCAAATGAGGTATTTTGGATTGAATACCATTCCATACTATCTTGTATATGGTATTATATTTATAAAATATGTGAATGGCATGTTGTTGAGGTGTGCTAACATTGATCATTTTGATATGTTGCTAGAAAAGTTTCACAATGGTATAGATGGAGTTCATTTCTCTCCTAAGACAAAAAATGTAAAGATAATAAGGGATGGTTACTATTGGCCTAGTCTTTTTAAGGACTATTACCACTAGGATAAAAAGTGTCCTCAATGTGCCTTCTTTTTAGGCAAATAGAAACATACAACCCTTCCATTAAATCCTATCTAAGTAGACAAACCTTTCATGTAATGAGGTCTTGATTTCATTGGTGTGATCAAACTTCCATCAATTTCTAGACACAAATGTATATTGATTGCTATTGGACACTTCACAAGGTGGGTAGATGATATTGCATTGAGGGAGGCAAGTGAAAATGCTATATTGAACATTATAATAAGGTTTGGAGTTCTCCATGTTATCATTTATGATAACACACTTGATTTCATAAGTGATAAAAATTTTGATTGGACAAATAGGAATGGAGTTTACTTAAGTACCTCATCTAACTTTTACACTCAAGGTAATGGATAGGTTGAATCTACTAATAAGAATATCATCAAGATCATCAAGAAGACATTGGATAATAATCAAAGAGCATGCCACAACAAGTTTAAGATATCCTTATGGGATAACAAGATTACTCCTAAGATATCAATTGGTAATTCTCCATTTGTGCTTGTTTATGAGAGAGAGGCTAAGTTTTCCATATCTCAAGAACTCCTTGCTCTAGAGCTTGCACATCAACTACAAATACTTGAAAATACTCCAATGGAAGTCATATTGATAGAACTAATGCAATTGCAAGAAGCAAGAGACAATGCACACAAGGTCATGGAACACCACCAAGTACTCATGAAGAAGTACTTTGAAAAGAGAGCAAGTGTAAAAGTGTTTAAGGAAGGTGACTTGGTCCTGAAATGGGATGATGATAGATCAAAATTGAGCATACATACAAAGTTTGACACTTTGTGGAGTGGACCTTACATCATGAGTAAGTGAAAGAAATGAAACTCCTTTAAACTAAAAAAGATGAAAGGAGAATAATTTAATATCCCTATGAAAGGTATACATTTTAATTCTTTCTATTAGCCCTTACAAGTCAGTTTTGTAAATAATAGTTTAGGTGTGTGTTTATTTCATTTTGTTTGGTGTGTGTCTTTGCCTTTGTGCATTTGAATCAATTCGGCTTGTGTTTTTTAGCCAAGGGTCTATTAAAGTTATTTTTGAGAGCCTATATATGTGAATCCATGCCCAATGGAAGGATTTAGGTAACTGGTCTTAGGCATAATAGGCATGCCTCCCCTAAGAATTGCCAAGAATGTTAGCTAATTTTCACACCCAAGTTTTGCATCTTTCTTTTTGGCTAAATGTAGTATCCTTATTGGTTTATCCCCATAGCAAAAAGACCAAGTGCTATTTTTTTTCAAAGCCTTTATTTAGTATTTTACAAGTGTTGTTTCTTTTGGTGAGGTTTTTCTTTAGGTTTTTTGTTCAAGTCTCAAAGGAATTGTTTCAAACTTTTTGTTTGAAACAAAAAGTCTAAAGGAATTGGTCCATTTCAAGATTTTCTAAGGGCCACTTACAAAATCTTGAAGGATATTTTTCTCATAGAAGTTTCCTTTGTAAATTTTTTGAAGGGTTTGTCCTTTCAAATAATTGGTCCATTTCAATATTTTCGAAGGGTACATTTTAGGTTTTTTGAAAGGTACATTACAAGATTTTTGAAATAAGTGTCCTTTGAAACTTTTTTGAAGGGTTTTTTATTTCAAATAATTAGTCCATTTAAATATTTCCAAAGGGTACATTTCAAGTTTTTTGAAAGGTACATTACAAGATTTCTAAGAGAAGTATCCTTGTAACTTTTCTGAAGGGTTTATTCTTTTAAGAAATTGGTCCTTTTCAAGTTTTCTGAAGGGAACTTTGTGTGTTTTTTAAAAGAATTGTTTTGAACATTTTGTCCAAAACAATATTTCTAAAAAAATATTTCATTCAAGGAATTGGCTCTTTCAATTTTTATAAAGGAATTATTTCAAACATTTTGTCTGAAATAATATTTTTGAAGGGTCTTTTTCTCATGAAAGTGTCATTCAAAATATTTTTGAAGGGACATTTTCAATTTTTTTGAAGGTTCTTTTCTCTTCCAAAGGGACACTTTCAAAAAGTTTGAAGGGACACTTTTCAATCAAAGGAACACTATTTTTCAACTGAAAGGACACTTTTAAAAAGTTTAAAGGGTATTTTCTTGGAAAAGTGTCTAATTCAAGATTTTTTAAGGGCATGTTCAAGCCTTCTAAAGGGAACTTTTAAAAGTCCTAAAGGGTAGGTATATCAAAATAATAGTCCACTTGCAAGTTTAAGATGGGGCCTCAAAGGTTATTTCTTTTAGATAAAAGGGTCCATAGGAAATTATTTGAGGAAAATGCTGAAGCAAAGGTCTAAGAAAAAACCTCAAGGGAATGTTCCCAGTAGAATGATGGTTATATGGATGTAAAATTTAAGGTGATGAGCTAGCCATTGGTATTTAAATAAGTGGGTCCCAGGCAAATTGATGGTCCTCATTCAAATGCTCAAAGATCCAAGGGCTCACATTCTTCATCTAACAAAACAAATTACAGTGTTCATCTCACCATTGATTAGGTCATGATCTAAGTCATTTTATGATGGATAATAAAAGGAATAGTCAGTTGTACCCATAGAATCCAAGCAATTCCTCTCCAAGGCCAATAAAATGAAAGTGACTCTTCCCTACATTGTTCCACACCTTAACAAGCTAGTGAGAAGTTGTTAGCATCAAGACATATCTACAACAAGTGGAATCTCATTTTCATAACCAATTGATTCCATTACTCATCTTGAAAATATCTTATTTTTGCTATTGTAACTATTTGTAAATCATCTTTGAGAGAAAAAGCTATTTGTGTAACCACTAGAGGTGACATGGATCAATCAAATGGCCCAAATGAGCATCATTTTCAAAGATGGTTATAGATGAATTTAAAGACTCATAATATATTGATTCCCCTTTCTAGAACCAAATGCCTCCTCTCACTTCCTTTTTACTATAAATACATCCATTGCGCTAGTGTAAAAATAACCACATAGTATATGGCGAAGCCCTGCTAGATTGATGTCACATTTTTCCTTTAAGCATAAGTTACTAGCTTGTTTCTTTCAAGTTTTTAAAAAAAAAATTATGGGTGTGTAAGAGACATATAGTGATAGTAAGTGATAATTTTCAATCCTTTTGTCCTTTATCCTGCATGCCTAAGCAAAAGTTATTAATCTAATAGGTCATATAGAGTGCGTTCAATTGTGTTGAATTATTGTAAGTGTATAATTGTTCTTGGAATGTGAAATTTTCCTTTTATTTCATTTTCCTTGTGTAATTTCATTCATCTCACCTCTATACTAAAATTACTTGTGTTAGAAATCCTTAGATCTTGGGAATGGTCTCTGCATTTTTATATATTGTGCACTAGAATATGATATTCATGTAGAAGATAATTTTATGTATCACCAATCTTAGAGTCGGTTTTCCTTTTTTGTAATCTCTAACTCTTTTTATTTCAAGAACACTGATTTAGATAGAATTTATTTTTTAGAGATACATTTAGGGAGCTATCCCCTTTAAACCTAGAGGTTTAATTCCTCTATAAGCATACCCACATGCCTAGAAATGTTCCAACATTGCCCAAATTTGGAATAGGATTAAAAACTCTCTTCTAGGGTGAAATATTTGGAGACAATAGGACCTACTAAATTTATTATGTTGTAATGAATTGAGGCTAAAACACAAGTTGGGAAATGGAAGGATTAATCTAGGAAAGATCTTACTTGAGCATCTTCTAGTATGTTAAAACTTTGTACACCATATTACATAATATGCATAGTGAGATCTAAATCACCATTAAATTTTTAGCATATTCATAATTTTTGATGTTGATTAGTTATTTATAATTTTATACCTTAAGTTTTATGTTCATTACTAACTTTTCCAATTGATCCACATGCTTTTGAGCTTGGAAGCTAGTAAATGTAGTGTGTACAGTCTCATTGTGTCAAGCCTAAATTTTTTGCATGATATTATCCTTATAATCCAAAAATTGTTTTAGGGAATTATTAATTATATAAGAATTATTTATTTGATCATCCATAATAGCTTTGGTTTGTTTGTTATTTTGAACTTAGGATGAGTTGTAGCTAATAGATTGTTAAGGTATTGCCTCTAATTCAACATCCTTTATGTTATCTTGTTTATTTACTATGGATTAGTATCCAAAGCCTATTAATATTCCTTAATGAGTTCATAGATTACCTCTATTTCTAATTTTATATACTACCCCTGGGCTTATAGTGTTTTTAGATGTTACATAGCTAGCTAGTCCTTTTTGAGTTATTTTAATAAATTTATGCGCTACTTTTCTTTAGATGTCACTTGGTCACCTAGGACTTATGTTACCAGTATGAGATACTTTATATTAATAATTTTTCATGAATTTATAAGATGGTGTCTAATTTTTTCATTATCATCTCATAATTGGAAGTCTTATTATACCAAGGCCAAAATAATCTATGATATTGACTCATAGAACATAGTTGTGAGCTTAATTTACATGGTCAATGACAATTGGGAAACATATAAAGATGTTTTAAGCATAGTGGTAGTATGTTTCATGGATGTGATTAGAGTCACTAATATAGAAAACATGAATTATTATAAATGAAGAGAAAAGGTGGTGTATTATATGGATGATGTGGGAGCATACCATAGCCATTGGCTAGTGATTTAAAGTATTAGCTCTGGAGCCTCCTCTTACACATCTTCCTATGTCACTAGTTTCTATTAGTTTATGTTATCTACTTATTCCTTGGATTTAGCCTATTTTTAATCTATAGATTTATCTTTATCTTCAGTCTTAGCCTTAGCATCTACCTCTACTTAGACTTTGGCTTGTGCCTCTTACTTAGGCTTAGATTTAGCTTTGGCTTATGTCTTAGCCTTAACTTTGGCCATTGCATTAGTCTTGGCCTTGGTTTTAGATTCAACCTTGAATTTTTCCCTAGATGCCTATTTTTATCTAAATTATTGGTTTGTTCTTCTTTAATTCACTACTCCTCTATGGCATTTTAATCTTCTTGATCCTTTGCTAGTGCCTTTGTTTCTTCCTACTTTTGTTGTATAGCCTAGACTTACTGATGTTTTCATGTTGCCTCTTCTTGTTATTTTTTATTAACCTCCACTTCTTTGGATCATTTATTATGATCCTATACTTCCTCAAATTTATTCTTTGTAACCTCTACTTCTTTATATCTTTTATTTCATTCATCTTCTTCGTTGGCTTATTTCGTGCGTTCTTCCTCTATGGATTTTTGTTGACTTTGCTCTTCTTGCACAATTAACTATTGTTTGCATTATTATTCTTCCAATGATAGATTTCACTTTGCTTATTTTATCTTTATCTTTTTCTCTTGCTTTTTCCCCTCCTCTCTATCTCCTTTTTTGATTCTATAGGATCCTCCTGTTCTTATGAAGATTCTTGTTGGAGCTTTAATTATAGTACTTTACTTTCCATAGTTTACTACATGGGGGTTAGGGATTACAACACTATGATTGATTGTTCATCATTTTAAGTATAATATTTCACAAATATACAATTAAATAAAAACATATTTTTTCTATATGTTTGAGGAGGATTGAGGCTCTTCTTTTGCCTCTTCATAATCTGGCCCTACATTTGTTACTATGCCTTTTATTCTTGTTACACTACACTTTCCTTTGTTGGGTCTAAGAAAGACACCATTATACATGTAGTACATCCATGGTCTATGTAACAATGATGGTGGAAATATTTGTTATGTTGGTAGTTCTTATAACTAAGTATAAGAGGATCTTACAGCTAGATCTATGTGGAATATTTTTTCCACCAAATATTTTTGAGATGTTTCTTTCCCTAAAGTGTTAATGATGATGGAGGGGGTAGATTGAGTGATATAAACCCAGAGATATTTCTTACTTGATTATTCACTTGATAGGTGCACACTTCTTTCTAGAAAAATATTTCCTTCTCTTTTTCATGTTCATACATATAATTATCTATGTCTTCCATCATGGAATTTAGGACTTATTTCTCATATAATCCTAAATTTAATAATTCACTCTCAACTAATATTCTAGGTACATGGATATTATCCAATTAGGACTTTATTTGTCATATTCTATTCTTCGGTGATGGTGGTGAAGCTCACCCCACTGGTGATTTTATCTTCCCTTTGTTTAGCTATTATGAAGCCATTGTTAGTTGTGGTAGTGCTTTTGGTTTATTTATTATTATAGTTGTGGTTTTACTCAAGGTCGTGATTGTGGTTATACCAATTTTTCTGCACCTTATGGGAATGGACCATAGCGGTGGCACTAACCTCATAGAGAGGGATTTCTAACTTCATACTTCTACCTTGGTGTCCAGCATAGTAAAGAAAAATAGGAGTGAAGTCATAATTTATTTGGGAAAATCATGTGCCTTTATTTGGATCCATTATGTAAATTTATAAATGAAGCATGTATCTCAAATATTGTATGACATCCTAGGGTGTTCTAGGGTGCAACTAGAACATGTTTAGGACCTCCAACCACCATGTATTAAACCTCCTAATTTTTTTTATAATACTACCCTTTTCTATCCATGTGATGTTTGTGAATGTAGAATTATGCCAAAAATCTATAATAGTGTTGATCAGTCCCACCAATGATTTCCACTATGTAAAATAAAGAATTAAAACCAAAAACTAATAATGGAATGTTTTTGAGGTGCCTACAAGAATATTTTTAATGTTTGTGGTTAGACCAGAAGCAATAAAATCAAGCTAGCTAAATTTTTCATAGAGGTGTATCATATGATACATAATGCCAATCACACCTTTTATCATTTGATTTCCCAACTTTGTTATTTTCCAAAAATACTTGGTAATGCATGCAATTGGGATTCACATTAAAGCATAAAATATCAAATCAATAGGTATGCCTATTCCTAACCTTATCATATATTTCTCCCTAGTGTTTGAGTGAATAGGTGGAGTAGTGGAATTGTAAGGCAAGAGGGATTTTATGTGAGCTAGGAGACATGTTTTTTATGCCATGGTCTAAGGAGTAATCTAGATTATAACATATCCCCTTCATTATACCTACTAATAAGAGTGATTAGTATCTCATCTAGTTATCCAAATGTAGGTAGTTTGATTTATGATTCTACATCTAAGATTCGCATTGGATGTTATATAATTAGGGTTCCAACCTATGTTATTTCTTATGGATCTTGCACTAACAAAGTGATTTCTACTACATCAATCAATTAAAATGGGTCTAGATCTTGGTATTTAGTTTTATGTAGACCTAGTCCAATCCCCATTTTCATACTTTTTGCATTCGATAGTGGAATAATTAATTGATCTATCTCCATGGTTATTGTTGTGGTCTATGTTGAATACTTGTTTTGGTTGTTCTAGCTCTAGTATGCATTCTAAGTTAAAGAAGGTGTTTTGAAAGTATATTTTAGATTTAACTTGTTGGAAAAATTATGCAATGTCTTTGTGTTGTCCATTCCCTTTATTATATAGCTGTTGGAACCAAAATCCATATATTTGACTAGTTTAAATGCATTACACTAATTACAGATGAGTTTACCTCCCAAATTAATATCAATCAACTATTATTTGATATGATGGTTATCCTTTTCCATCTAGGTTATTTAATTGATAAATTTTTAGTCATCTAATGTGACTCAACATCCTTTCATTTATCTTATTTCTTTTATGATGCCACTTGTCATTATGCCACACAATCTACTTTAAGAAATATGAAATCTATTCAAGTGACTTGTCATTAATGGTATTTAATGATCATTGTCTGACCTTTCATCATATTATCTTATCAGTGTCATCTTCCCAACTTATTTGATGACCACTATGTAGTTGTTGTTGTCTATGCTTCCTTCAGGATCTCTCTATGAATAGATTATATTCTATGATGTTATCTCTTCCAATTATGCTCCAATGTGTTATGACCCAAAGATCACATTATACAAACACTATAATCCTAAAAAAATAAATAACAAAAAATAACATTCAACAAAATTCCTAACTACATGATGCTACTCAACACTCTCTCTCTCGTTTTTAGCTAATAATGATAAAGAATAATGATGGTAAGGATTAATACTACAAACATTAACACATCATAGAAATATGGTTACTTATAGTTCTTTTAGCATAATGGTACCCTATTTTGAGACTTCATGAATAATGTAGGGTCCCTTCCACTTGATGCATGGTTTTGTTAAGAATGCCTTAAACCTACTATCATACAATAATACCACTTGCTCTAGATGAAATTTCTTAGACTGTAAGTTGAAATGATGCCATTTATTCTAGCTTAACTTGTGGATGTATTTCATCCACTATGACCTTTGTAAAATTTCTTCCATTTTAACCAAGTTCATTAATATTTGTTTTGGGGTGTCTTGGTCGCCTAGCCTCATAACCATTGCAAAACACATACACTAAATAATGTACTCCATTGACATTAGTACCTCAAGACCATAAATGAGATGAAAGAGAGGAAGAATGTGACATGATAGTAATTAATCCTATATGCCCAAATAATCATAAAAATATGATCCTCTCAATCATCCCTTTACACATTACATATTTTTGTTAGCATTTTTCCCAATACTTTGTTCTATGCTTTAACATGTCCATTTGCTTATGGGTAATAAGATGTGATATTGTGGTGTGAGATCATAAACTCATCAATGATAGTCTTGATAATTATATTGAGGAAGTGAGTTCCTTTATCACTGACCATCTTGATTAAGCATCCAAATCTTGTAACGATATTTTTTTAAGGAATTTGGCAATGTCCTTCACATCATAACGTGTTGTTACAATAACTTCCACCCACTTGGTGAAGTAATCCATCATATTAATAATGTACCATGCATGAATTAACTACATATTAAAATAATATTATCTTGGTTATTTAATATTCCATCATTACATATTACATGGCCTCGAAGAACACTAAAAGGTGTGAAAAATAAGCACTTCTTTAAATGCATAGAAATACACAAAAGTAATCACCATAACATTAATCATAGTTTAGATAGATGCTCTTTAAACAAGAAAAAGATAACCTAGTCATCTAAATATTCTTCTAAGAAATCATAAATGAAGTATTTAAATGTAGTTACTACACCTCTAAATAAAACTATTAACACATTAT
>JARHVA010003471.1:1580000-1907500 GCA_037957365.1 Torreya grandis | reverse complement strand
AAGTGACTAATCCATGTTGGAAAAAGTAGGAACCATAGCCTTTTCCATGACTAAAATATTGATAAATGTAGGTATTTTTTGAAGGAAGTTCTCATGTATTCCTTTGACAAATTGATCTTATGCATTTTCAAAATCTAAATATCATTGAAAAAAAAATCTTATGATATACTAATTAATGGTAGTCACTATCTAGTAATATACTATGCGGGTCCAATTAGTTTTAAAGTTTCATAGGTTTTCTACTTTTTCCTCTAACTAGGTCATGATTTCTATCCTCCATGGATGGAAGCAATAGTACTACAATGCAGATAACCAATAAACTAATAGCTCCAAAAATTCACATAAAAATATTTGATATATTTCATCGTAGATATGTTCCTCAATAATTTACGTCATAGTTTTACCTATTCTTATTGATTCTTATTTAATTTTTTTTTATAAATTATTTCATCAATCCATCTCTCTATATCCCTTTGTCCTGGTAAACATCTCAACATGTTTAATCAATTTCCATGCTCACCACGACATTGTTAACATAGGTTCCTATAAACCCTTCAAAAAAAGATAATTTACGGATAGCTTACACAAATATAACAAAAGGACATAGTCATAACCATATTAAAACTAAAGGTATTCATTAGATATATTAAATAGATTAATGCACAAAGTAAAAAATGTTTATTATAATCTTAATAGTTGACATATACCTATATAATAAATAGATTAAGGCAAAAAAAGTACTCATTATGCACATAAAATGATAAAAAATATTGACTAAAACCATTTCAAAATAGTTTTATTAATCTCTATCACATTCATAACTGTGTACAATTACATGAGCACTATACATAGAGTTTTACTCAACACTATCTCTTCATATTCTAACCTTCTAACATGCCCAAAATAAGTGTCTCTTCAGATTTATTAATGTACTCTTATGATTTACAAAGGTCAAATGAATATAAAATATTATATAAAAACCCAAATATATCAATTTGTACATGTGTTCATTAACTATACTCTACAATTTTAGTAAGCCATATTCACCTAACACTTAGTGTCAAATCTTGTCCAACCCTGTATAACTCAGACTATGATAAATGAATCAAGAGTTATCTCAAACTAATGATCAATATCCTAAGTTAATGATGTATCAATTCATTATAGTGCATTAATGTTTTTTATGGTCCATTTAATAGGTATTTTAATAAGAATACATTCCCATTCTATATGTTTGGCTTGCTATAGTATTTAAGGCAACAATAATTCACTTATTATTTCAACTTTTGTGTGATTTTTTTAGTATTTCTTCCAATCACTCTTATATTTATGTTAACATGGGATTTTAGAATTCCAAATGATACTTCCCATTAGACATTAGTTTAATAAAGTTCTATCAGTGCCACCAAATGTTGAGATAAAATTTGAAGTTGTTGGTTATAGATGGTTTTATGTTAAGTAGGATAACTTTAGTGAAACTAATGTATCACAAGGGTTAGTTATTGGTTATATTATTTAGTAATAACTTTAAAAATAGTAACACCTATATTTATAGTAATACATACACAGTACATAAAACATAATATTTCCTATTCTAACTCTTATCTTTCATACATATTTCTATAACCATTGAGTATAAACGTTTATAGGCTCTCTATTATATACCAAAAATAAACAGGTTATTTTGCTTTATAACCTCTATATAATCTATCTCCATTATTATATATTTTTATCTACCTCTCTATCTATTAAAATATGTTACAATATAAATATTGATCTAAAACAACATAACTCAATAGTCATGTCTATGTGAGACATGTCGTTTGTCTAATTATCTCATCTTTTATCTCCATAAAGCCTTATTTCTTACCACAACTGCAATTGGTAGAAGCCTATGTTTTATCAACTTGGAGGAGTGTTATGTTTCTTTATCAATAGAATTAACTCTGTGGTACCTATGGTGTAGTTCTTTAGCTAATAGATAAACTTGCCAATAGGGTATAATCAACCAACATAAGCATATCATACTACTCCTCTCATATATGTGCTGGAAAAAAATGTTATGTAACATAACATATCAAGTACATAGTGTAATATGTAATAATGAGTTTAGACATGTGTAAGTGTTATTATATAATATAAAAATTATAATGTAAAAGTGATCATAGAAAAATAAAACCTATATTGATCATGAAAAAATAGAATTAAAATACCTCGAAAGTAGTGTATTACATAGGAAGAGGAAACGTATCATATGTTCATGTTCATGTATCATGGATCTAATGTATGTTTGTATCACACTCTATTATATGTGAAACATATGTGTATTGAAAATAAATTATATGTTGTCTACTAGTATAAATTAAACAACATTTATTCTAAGGAGATATCAAATATGTGTATGATGAATAATTTTTGTTTGTTTACTTTATTTAAATACTTTTTATTTTATTAAAATATTTCAATTTTTTTGAATTTTTTTGGTATTTTTTTAAAAAAAGAATTGGAATAGTTTGAAGGAAAATTACAGCCTATGATTCCATCTAAATTATGCTCATAAGAAGTGAAAAACTTGACATATGGTACATAAAAATAAAAAATACTATTACAGGGAATGCATAGTTATCATATATAAAATTTTAGAATATGTGGTACTCTACATATGTCACATATGAATATATGGTTAGGAAGAGATAATATAAGGATTAGTGGTTATTAGAACCCATTGTTTAGTTCTTTGTGGACTCTTCAATTTAACAATAATTTGAACATGTTTATTTTACCTTATCAACTAGGTGGATTGTGTAGGTATAGATGAGGACTCTATGGAATTCACTGTGTATCTCTAGTGTAAGGTATCTTAAGTATCAAACTACTAGGAAATGGTATTTCCTATTTCTTACCCTTTTTTGAGTGATTAACCTTAGTAAGTTTTATAATTATTTTCTTAGAATTAATATATCTTATTCAAGTGGTTCTTATAGAATTTTGAAAAATCTAACTACCCTATTGGTAATATATCTATGCACTGTGGAAGGTATTGTGTGATTTTTATGTATCCAAGGTTGTCCCAATAACATATCAAAGACTCCCATGTATGATGTAATGGAAAATGTAGTGATCACATTTACTAGAGCAACTTGTAAAGGTAAATAATCTCACCAATAATTTATTATGATATCTCATCAAATTCTATGACCATTTTGATGAAAGGTATAATTAATAATGCATATATCCCAAATGTGTTAATAAATTCATGGTGCATACATTATAAATAGAATAATTTTCAACCATAACACTATGTATAGGTAAATGTGTTGAGTATTGTCATTGATGTCAAAAGTGACTAAGCCTAGCTAGCACTATGTTGATGTGACAAGGGTAATTGAGAGAGTGTTGTCATTATAGGATGTTGTCATGAAATAGATAATTTAAAGGAAACTAATTCATTATGTTTGCATGAAGGTAAAGCTCATTGATGTCAAAGTTTCATAAGAAGCCTAATCAAGAGCCTAGTCATGACATGAAGAGGTTTGTGTATGAAAATGAATGAAGATAGGAATGATAAGTTAGTTTGAGTCTTTTTTAGAATTAGATAAAATAAATGGATCAATCAAGAGAGATTTAGGGTGAATGTATAAGGGTAGGACCTTCAGACTAAGCCTATACATATACCTCTTTTAGACCCTGCCTAGCCTACTGAGGTATGAAGATCAGATTTCAAGGAAATTATGCATATGTGAGAATAGATAGAGATAATATAAGTTTTTAAAGTATGTTCACAACTTTTAAGGCCATGGATTGAAATAAATTGCATGAAATGCTATTTTAGGCCTTTTTGATTTCATAAAATGAGGTCTCACGACGTGAGAATCCCTTTTAGATGCTTTTTAGCTCATGTAATCTATTCATTGGAACATAATATATTATGGATATATGTATAAGGTTCCTAGATAATATCTCTATTCATTGGTTTTGGATTTAAGGGGTAGTTATTTATGAATAATTGTTAACACCAAAACCTATGTTAAACCTCCTTGAAACCCTAATAAGGACCTGATGAGAAAGATTTTGTTCAAATCAGATTATAATGGATTAAAATTAATATAAAAGATATTATATCATGTATTCAACTCTCCCATGTACCTATAGGTGGTAGTGGTTAGTCAAATGAGAGAGAAAATGTGTAAATACAAGTTTATTTGTCAATAAGTTGTTTTAGCTCTCAAAAATTGCATTCATAAAGAAAAGAAAATAAAATAAAAGGAATAAGAGAAAAATATAGAGACTAATAATGCATGTCCATGATGGTTTATATATATTTTCCATTCCTTAAGTGTGTTAAATTGGTCATGCAAACTATCCAATCACAGATAGACCTAATGGTGTGAACACTAAAAAACACAAATAGAGATGAGAAGATGGATTTAAGGGTTTGATCATGTTTGATTGATAAAAAAAAATGAATAAATATTTTATTTATGAATTATAAGTCATGTTTTTACTTTTAATATTTTTTGGAGGTCAATTATTTTAGTAAAATTTTGCACACAAGCTGACCTATATGGTTCAGATAAGACTATGTGATATAAGTTGAAGAAATTGGTTTGAAAGACAAATATTTATCATTAGACCATATGATATTTATATCTTAGAATTTTATTTTATTTTTGTGTGTGTGTGTGTGTGTGTGTGTGTCTATATATATATATATATATATATATATATATATCATAGGAATATTTACATATATCAAGATTCATGTAAATTATCTACATAGGTGTTGGATGTCTAAGTCACCATGACTAGTCTTTGAGATAAATTGACAGTTTTAAGTAATCAAGTTACATAGATGAACTTGAGCCTTTATGTCTTGAGTGAAGGTATTCCAAGAATTTTAGAATTATATTTAAGTCATTCAATATATGTATACATGTTTAATTTTTCATGATTAATTTTCTTAAGAGTGTTTGATCTTCATTCTTGCAAGATAGATTTTTGACTGTACACAGGCCTCATAGGGTATTTGGTCCTAAAGGAGTTTCCAGGGTATGAACAAAAGACAAGTATAATCAAGCATGGAAGAGGTAATAAGTGGTCATTGACTAAGTAATTTAATTTATTTTAGTTGTTGGAGAAAGCCATATAGGCCCAAGAATATCAATTTTTGGCATTAAGAGGACATACTTAATGCAATTAGGACTCCATGAGGGATAAAAGAGAAATGAGTCCTAATTGAGTTATTCAAAACCAAAAGGGTTAAAAATATCATTCTAATAATTTAAAAAATGTGTTATAATACCTATTATATGGTTTACATAATAGTTTGAAGGTGTGTGGTTGACCAAGTGGTGTGTGATCAAGAGACTTGTATATATACAAAACAATTTAGGCCTATTTGAAGCTAAGCAATAGAAGCAAATAAAATATTTCTTGGTAGAGAAAAATGAGGTATTAAAATTAGACCATAGTAATAGATCAGAGGTTTGGTAAACCTAAATTGATGAGGTGGTTGAGTTGGTATTGACTCACATAGGAAGTTCGTGCTTCCTTGGAAGTAGGTATTTGTTAAAGCTTAGTCAAGTGGGTGCTTAAATGTATTGAAGTTGGTAATCCAAGTTGAGCTAGTACTTAATATAATTTGATATTTTGTATTATAGGATAGTATTCCATTTTTATGGATCATAGTGTGTTTTCTTTCCTTTGAGATTTTCCCACTCATATGTGTGTTTTTTTTGTTATGCTCATATGAATGGTCTTTATGCAATATTATATATTTTTATTATTTTGATGGTTTAAGGATTATTAAATTATATGTGAGAGAATTTTTTTAAACATTTATTCACCCCATATCAATGATTTTGCTTGCAATAATTGGTATTAGAACTTGGTTCTTTGAAGCAGACCTAACAACTTAAATGAGATCTTAGAAGCACAAACATGTCTAGTCATCAAGCACAAGGAGGTTTCTCAACCAATAAGGATCCTCTATTTATTAGGACTAACTACTAATTTTGGAGAATTAAAATGAAGACCTATCTAATGTCCTTAGGCTATGATATATGAAAATCTATTGTTTATAGACTCACTCCACCTTTTACACTAACAACTGATGTAGTAGGCAAGAAAAGAAGTGATAAAAAATATATGAAAATGAATGACATCTTGTGTAGTCTTTAAAAAGATAAATTTATTAAGGTCATGCATTTTGATACATCTAAAGAGAGTTGGGAAAAGTTGCAGACCATCTATGAATTAGACACCAAAGTTAATTTGGAAAATTTGTAGACTCACTAAGGGTAGTTTAAAATTTTAAGAATGAAGGAGGATGAAAACATTTCATCTTATCTATTGAGATTATATGAAATGGTAAATGTCATCATAGGTCTAGATGAAAATTTAGAAGAATCAATAGTAGTATAAAAGGTAATAAGATTCCTGACTTCTAAGTTTGATTAAAAAGTGTTTGTAGTATAAGATATCAAAGATCTTACAACACTACAGATGGATGAGGTTCATGGCATCTTGAATACCTATTAAATTATAACAAGTGATTGAAGAATTCTAAGAAGGAATCTACATTAAAATTTGAGAATAAGTCACAAGGTAAGAAGGTTGAGGATGATGACAAGATAGAAGCCATATTTGTTAGAAAAATAAGGAAAGAATTAGGTAAGTATAAGGCAAGTTTCCATTCAAATGATTCAACTATGGTTATATTTGTCACTCTGCCTCTAAATTTATTAACAAGGATAAGACTAAGCATGATGGTTAACATGATGATCATAATGGTGATGATAAGAAGGTATATAAGCCTAACAAAAGTAAAAAAAGGTTTTAAGAAGTATGAAGGCAAGAAAGGGTCATTCAAGAATAAGAGAAGTTTATATACCAAAGAAGATAATATCTCATCTAATGTAAGTGACACTAGTACATCTGATAGTAATGATGATAGTAATGACCATGATAGGAATAAAACCTTATGGCTACATAAAAAAATAATGAGGGTTGATCAAAATGGAAAATCCTTATGGATGATGAAGAATCAAATGAATAAGAGGTTGAACTGAATCTTGAGGTAGAATTAGTGAGTGATTTAAAGGATTTGAAGTTCCAAAGAAGGAAGAATTAGGAACTAAGATCATTGGTCAAGATTTATGAGGATAAATCCAATCTCTTTGAAGAGAGACTATGCAACAATAACAACGAACATGAGGAGATCATAAAATAGTTGGAAAATTCTATTGATATTATCACTACAAGTATTAAGACCAAAGAGGAAGAATGCATCAAGGTTAGATTTTAAATGAAGTCCTTGAAGGCAAAATTAGATTAGGAAATAGTCAAGTTGAAGACACATCATAAATTTGAAGAGTATTTAAGTTCTTGGTGATATTTTGAATAGCCAAAAGTCTCCATATGACAAGACATTTCTTGGGTTCAAAGAAGACTAAAAGGAAATTAAAGAGATTTAGACCTCAAAGAATAATACTGACAAAGTAAATACCTATAAAGAAGCTCTCAAACATAAGATTCAAGTTGATCATCAACAAATGAAGAAATTTAATCCTTTAAGAGACAATAAAGGTAGAGGTTTATCATTCAAATCAAATTGACAAGGTATATAAATTTACTCAATGATTCATATTTTTCATGTAATCAATATGGACATAGAGCTATGGATTGTAAACACTATACAAGAATCAATTCCTCATGGAGGAATAGGTTGAACGTCCATTACAATTTTAGAAGTAGAATTTTATTCTATAATTATGACCAAAGAGGAAATATTGCAAGGGATTGAAATTTGAGGCATATGAGGAAGGTCAGTCAATACAAAAGGGTATATAGTTATACCATTGAGAAGTGGATCAAGAAGTTAGACCCTATGGACAAGGTGAAAGAGGATCAAAAGACTAAATATGAAGAATATATGCTAGCTTATACTACCTTTCACATAAAAAATAAAATCATGAAATGGTATATAGATAGTGGTTTCTCAAGCCACATGATAGGGGACAAGATCAAATTCATCGCATTAAATAAAAATGTTGAAGGAGCAATGATATTTGGAGATAACACAATTGCCAATATAGTTGGTATGGGTATCTTAAGTTTTGAAAATAGGAATACCAAGATATATAATGTTTTGTATGTGGGTGGTTTGAAACATAACCTAGTTAGTGTGATCCAAATGTGGAACCAATGATACACACTAGCCGTTCATGATAGAGGGTGTGAGAAAAGGAGAGCCAAGTTGGGAAGGATAATTGCCAATGCTAAGAGAATTGAGAATAATCTATATGTATTGAATGAGATAAATAAGGAGAGATTATTTTTGAGAAATATATATTAAATTTGGATGTGAAATATAAGTTTAGGCCACATAAACTTTGATAATCTAGTCAAGATAAACACTAACAAGTTTTTGAAGAACATGCCTAAGATCACCAAACCAACAAAGATATAGAATGTTTTGTACGTGGGAGGTTTTAAACATAACCTAGTTAGTATAATCCAAATGTGTAACCAATGACACACACAAGCCTTTCATGATAGAGGGTATGAGATAAGGAAAGCCAAGTTGGGAAGGATAATTGGTAATGCTAAGAGAATTGAGAACAATCTATATGTCTTAAATGAGATAAATAAGGAGAGATGATTTTTGAGAAATATATATTAAATTTAGATGTGAAATATAAGGTTATTCCACTTAAACTTTGATAATATATTCAATATAAACACTAACAAGTTTTTGAATAACATGCCTAAGATCACCAAACCAACAAACACACTTTGCAAAGCATGTTAACATGGTAAGAAGACTAGAAGAAGTTTCAAGTCCAAGGAATACTATACTATTATAAATTTGGAGTTAATACACACTAATATATATGTGACTACAATAATATAAAGTATTAAAGGAGATAGCTACATTATGCTACTCATAGATGACTGCAGAAGAAAGACTTGGGTAGCATTCTTGAAAGAAAAGTCAATAGCTCTTAATAAGTTCAAGGTATTCAAGGCCCTTGTTGAGAATAAAAATAATGGGAAGATCAAATGCCTAATATCTAATAGAGGAGGATTGTTTTTGTCTAATGTGTTTGATCTCTTATGTGATTTCTATGGGATAAGGAGACAATTATCATCATGTAAGATACCTCAACACAATGGGGTAGTGGAAAGAAAGAATAGGATAGTTCAAGAGATTGTAAGAACTATGTTAAATGAGTCTATATTATATGATGGCTATTGAAAAGAGGTAGTGAACATTATATTCTACATTTTTAATAGATGACTAATAAGGACTAATGGCAATAAGACCCCTTGTGATATATGAAAAGGTAGACCTGCTAATGTAGAACACTTTAGAGTATTTGGCAAAAAATATTTCATCAAAAAAGATGAGGAAGACTTATGTAAGTTTAATTCTAATTTTGATGAAGGTATATTATTGAGATAATCATATGTGAGCTTAACCTAAAGATGTTATAACAATAGGTTACAGAAGATAGTGGAAAGCACCAATGTGAATATTGATGAGACAAGGAAATCACATTCATAGTCAAAAGATACATCAAAGAAACTAGACTTCAAGAATGAAGAGCAAACAGTAGAGGTTGATGAGTAAGAATAAGAAGTTGAGAAAATACATGACTCAAAAGGCCCCTCAAGATAGATTTAAAGAGACCATCCTGAATCACAAATTATTGGTAATAAGGATGTAGGTATATAAACAAGGAGAAGATTGGTAAGTAACCTAAATCAATTTAATGTTTTTATATTGTCTAATATTGAACCTAATAAAATTATATAACTAAGTAAAGACAAGTTTTGTATAGGTTCTATGAATGAGGAGTTAGACCTATCTAGTTCCTAGGCTTAAAGATAAGAATGCCATTAGCACAAAATGAGTGTTTAGAAATAAGTTGAATGAAAATGGAGAAGTCACTAGGAATAAGGATAGATTGGTATGAAATGGATATGCATAGGTTTAAGGGGTATAATTTGATGAGACCTTTACACTAGTGGTAAGATTAGAGGCCATCAAATTATTTTTAGAATATGTAGGATTTAAAGGGTTCAAGGTGTACTAGATGGATGTCAAATCTACCTTTTTGAATGGAAACTTTGAATATGAGATATACATAGAGAAACCTAAGGGGTTTTCACTATCAGATAATAATGACTATGTTTTTAGATTTAAAAAGGCTCTTTATGGTCTAAATCAATCTCTTAAAGCTTGGTATGCTAGATTGGACATGTATCTATTAGACCAAGTTTTTAAAAGTGGAGTCGCATATAGTAATTTGTATATAATGATAAAAGATGGCCATCGATTGATAATAGTTGTCTATGTGGATTACATCATCTTTATTAGAAATAATGAGAGTATGACTAAGGCCTTTATAGATGTGATGAAGGATTTTGAGATGTCCTTACTAAGAGAGATATCATTCTTTTTTGGGTTACAAATCATTCAATATGAAAAAGGTATAATCATTTCACAAGATAAGTACATAAGAGAGATATTGAAGAAGTTTGAGATGAAATATTTCAAGGTTGTTAGTACACCTATGATCACAAGGTGTAATTTGAGTAAGGAGGATGAGTCTCCAAAGGATAATTAGGCATCATATAAGTCAATGATTGGATGTTTGATCTACACCACTACCTTAGGCCTAACATCTACAAGCAATACTCCTTGTGGAAATATTTCAAGTAGATCCAAAGGGAAATAATTTGAAAGTAGTCAAAAGAGAGGACTATGGAGATTGGGTTATGGTATCCAAAGATTAAGGAGTTCAATTTGATAGCCTATATAGATATATATTGGACAAGAAGTCTAGATGATAGGAAGAATACTAGTGGAGGTAATTTATTCTTAGGTTGGTTTATAGTTTCATGGATAAGCAAGAAGCAAACATTAGTGGCATTATGCACTTGTGAGGCTAAGTACATTATAACAGCTTCATATTGTACCTAAGTCCTATGGATGAGATAGACCATAAAAGACTACATCAAGAGTAAGTGTTAGAGTGTAGGTGAGCAGTGATGAGAATATATACATGGAGATAGGGGGAGTATGTTTTTATAGTTCTTAATAAACTCATAAATACTATATGTTGAGTGTTTTAGTTGTAAGCGGTGTGATCCAAGATGTTATAGACATCACTTTATCATTTATGTCAAAAGGGGAGAAAGTTCAAAATGAGGGAGAAGTTGTTTGTTGAGAGAAGTTTCTAAAGTGGTTGCCATCAATGATAAAGGGGGATATTTTTGAGTATTTTCATTGATTTCAAAGGTTCATCTTTCATAAGGCTGATGTCAAAAGTGACTAAGCCTAGTTGGCAGTGTGTTGATGTGATAAGGTGCATTGAGAGAGTGTTGTCATTGAAAGATGTTGTTATGAAAGAGAGAATTTGAAGGCAAATAATGCTTTGTGGTTGAATTAAATTACAATTCATTGATGTCAAAGTTGTATAGGAAGCCTAGTTATGAGCCTATTCATGACATGAAGAGGTATGTGCATGAAAATGAATGAACATAGGAATGAGAAGGTAGTTTGGCACTATTTGAGAATGAGAGAAAAGCATTGGATCACTCATGAGACTTTCAAGGTGAACCTATAGGGGTAGGACCTTCAAACTCAGCATACACCTATACCTCTATTACACCATACCTAGCCTACTGAAGTATGAATATCAGCTTTCAAGGCAAGTATGCATATGTGAGAATGTATAGAGGTAAGATATGTTGTTTTCAAAATGTTCAAAAAGTTTGAGGTCATGATTTGATGGAAATTTCATGAAATAATGTTTTAGGCCTTCTTATGTTCACATAATGACATCTCAATACTTGAGAATCACTTTTCGACATTTGTTGGCATGTGCAAAAACTACATGGGAACTTGATCTATTAAGGAGAGATTGTGGATGGTCCTAGCTAAGATCTCCAGACATTGGTTTTGGATTTAAGGGGTAGTCCTTTATAAATAATTGTTAACAGCAAAACTTTTGCTAACCTCCCTAAAACCTTAATAAGGACCTAATGTGAAATATTTTGTTCAAATCAGATCATAATGGATCCAAATTCCTAGACAATCTATTAGATAATGTATTAAACTCTCCCAAGTACCTCCAAGTGGTGGTGATTAGTCAAATGAGAGAGAAAATATGCAAATACAATCTTATTTGTCAAAAAATTACTATAGCTCTCAAAAGTTACATTGGTCAAGAAAATAAAATGAATAAGATAATAATCTACAAGCTCATACTACATGTACATGATGGTTTTTGGACAAGTTCCACTATTTATGTGTGTTAAGTTAGTCATCTAAACTAGCCAGTCACATATAGACCTAATGGTGTAAATAATGAAAAACATAGGTAGAGATGAGAAGATGGATTTGAGAGTATGAGAATGTAAAATTGATAAAAAAGAGTGCCTGAAGAGTTTATTTTTGAATTTTAAGTCATGTTCATGTTTGGAAAAAAAATTTTGAGGTCAATTATTTTGGTAAAATGTTGCTCACAAGTTGACCTGTCTAGTTCAAATAAGATTGTGTGATATAAGGTCAAGAAATTAGTTTGCAAGACCAGTATTTAACATCATAACATATTATTTTTCTATTTTATAATGTCTTGTATATCTAATAGGACCATTTGCATGTATTAGGATTAATGGAAAGTGTATACATAAGTGTCGGATGTCTAAGTCAATATGATTGGTCTTTGAGGTAAATTGATAGTTCTGAGTAAGTAAGTTACATAGATGATCTTGAGACTTTATGTCCTATGTGAATGTATTAAAATAATTTGGTAATTATATTGAATTCATTGATTATATTTATACATGTTTCATTTGTTAAGAGTAAGTTTCTTAAGAGTGTTTGAGCTTCATTCTTGCAAGATAGATTTTTCACTGTACACAAACCTAATAGGTTAGTTGATCCTAAGGGAGTTTACATGGTATGAAAAAATTATAAAAGTATAATAAAGCATGGAGGAGGTCAATATATATGATTTAATAAGTTGTTTAATAGTTTTAAGCTGTTGGATAAAGCCATCTAGGCCCAATAAGATCAATTTTTGGCACTAAGAGGATAAACCTAATGTAATTAGGTCTCTATGAGGCCTAATTAAGTTGTTGCAGACCAAAAGGGGTCCAAAGATCATTTTAATCATGCCCATAATATTTTATAAGACATATTATATGGTTGACCTTGTAGACACCAAAAATTATCCACCATAGGCTTCATATCGAACTTTAGACTTATTCTTACCAACCTTTATAAATTAGGCATAAGAATCACTAAACATCCCAAATTTGCCTTTGCATCATTCATCAAAGCCAAGAATAACATTTATACATCCCTGATTGGGGTATATTACCATTATCAACAAAAACCTCTCATTCATTTATCTATATTCATCCTATGGCATCATAACATGCAATTTGGCCTATGAACCTATTAAGTGGGGCAAATGTACACATGAAATTAAATAAAATTTTGGTAATGATAAAAACCTAAGTTGAATTAATTAAAATGATAAATAAAATTAAAATCCTAGTTTAATTATCCATGAGCAATTAATAAAATTCTAAAAAAGAAAATTAAAAAAAGCAAGTATCTTAGCATTTTCATAATTACCTTTTGTGACTTGTTAAAAATCTCAATATATCTCACCCATGCCTATTCATTGTAAATAATTATGTTTTGACACATTTTAACTCTAATGAAGTTAATTAATGTTAGGATATAGGAGCACAATTGATTACCTTGTATAAGCAACTAAACATGGAATTAAACCAGAAGTAATAAGTAATTAGAAATCAGAAACAACATAGAATTTGAGGGACAATACAATCTTGTATTCAACTCATACAAAAGGAAATACAATGAAGAAATTACACTCTTCCCACACCTCTTGGGTGTACCATTAATTCTCCCTCAAGAGTTCTCTCTCACACAACTAATTACAACCACAACTCAAACACAGAGTTGTACCCTCCACCAGTCAGTAACAATACTACCAGTACACCAAGCACTCAAAGTACTCCAAGTAGATCTCCCTAATCTTGAAACAACCTACAAATCAAATGATCTTACTTACCATGTAGATCTCCCTGGTCTTGCACACCTGCAGATCAACCTAGTCTTGCACACCTACAAACCTAGATCTTACAATTGGAAGGATCTCTTCCTTGTCATTGATTACAATACAACCCCATGAGTCTATTATATATATCCCATGCAAAAAATAATTAGAATTACTAATTAAAATAATTAAAAACACATCTCAAGACTAAAATTAGTCTTTACATGCAAACTGGCCATTCAATAAACTAACTATTCGTGTAACTAACAGTTCTATAATGCACAGGCGATCAACGTCGATCCCTGTCTGTCTGGAGATGACCAATATCAGCTGATGTCTGATCAATGTCGGTAGTTGTGTAACTATATATGACTGACATTAGTTGATCATGTTGATAGTGGTTACTCTACAACTCAGAAACCTCCTCCATTTGCATTAGTAAAGCTTTTAGCTCCACAAATTAACAATCTCCCACTTGGAGATAAACAGCTACACCTATACCTGTACCTATACATCATCTAATTTTGTTTCTTAGCTTGTATCCCTCTTCAAGTTCAATCTTAAATACCAACCACCACACATCTTGTGGTGCTACTCATGTCACCCAAGTAACCTTCCATATCCGAATCTACATACCCATGTAGAGAAGTGCTTGACCCTACATAACATGTTAACCTAGTACTGGTCCCTCTCAAATACCTAAGAATCCACTAAACTACTTTCTAGTGCTCCTTACTTGGATTGGCCACAAAATTGTTGACAACACCCACTACTTGGGCAATATCAGGTCTAGTACACATGTATTCAACCTCATCATGTGATTGGGGACACTATTCTATGAACTGTCCATCCATAGGTGTGCTAAGTAGTTTTACATCCTGCATATTGAACCTCTCCAATACCTTATTCACACAATCATCCTAAGACAACATCAACTTGTGATCTTCCCTGTCTCTATAAATACTCATGCCAAAGAATTTTGTTGCTCCCAAATTCTTCATGGCACACCTCTGAACTAACTTTACCTTTAGCTTAGCAACTCCCTACATGTGTGACCTTGTAACAAGCATACACACTACATACAATAATAGAATAATGTAGCTAATATTATTCAACCTGGTAAAGGAAACACAATGGTTACATTGACATTGACTAAAACCATGCTTTGTCATACTCCTATCAAACCTCCATTGTCCTGCAACCTGCTCAAGACCATATAACTTGGCCTTCTGTCTCACATGTCCATTCTCTCTCTTCTTTAACTTGGGAATCCATTCATCTTTCAGTGCTTTCTTTCTAGCTAGAAACTCTACCAAATATCTCATTTAGTTCTCTCCCAAGGAATCAACTTCCTCATTCATTCCATGCTCCCATTGTTTCTTGGATTCTACCTGCTCTACCTCTTTAAATCTTCCTAGTTCTTGACCATCAGTGAGCAACAAGTAGTGTAAAGAAGGTGAATAATGAATTTGAGGCTTACTTACCCTTTTAGTCCTCCTCATGTGTGTTTGAGACCCCTTGACAGCTTGTTGTCCACCCAAAATCCATTTTTTGGTTGACCCTAGTCTGCACCTGATTGATGTCGATCCCACCTGATCACCGACATTGATTCCCTAACTAATGTCAGTGTCCACCTAGTTGCTGACATTGGTTCCCTGATCGATGTTAGTATCCACTTACCTGACACCACCGACTCTGGTCTACACATGACCGATATTGGTACCTACTTGTTTAATGTTGGTTCCATCTGATCGATGTCGATAACTATGTTTTCCTGTGAGTGATGACTTTTTACCCATGAGATTACTTTGGATCATAACCTTGTCCAAACTACCCTACTCAAAATTATTTAGCCCCTTGAGCTGATCTCTATCCATCATCTTCTCCTTGAAAACTAAGGCTTTCTTGTTCTTGTCAAAAACATCAGATTTCCTCTTTATGCAATAAACTCAATCCTTTCTTGTAGCATGACTATCAAGAAACCTTACTTTCTTTTATTGCTTACAGAAATCTTGATCTATGCTTTTTGAATCTAAACTTTTACCTTTTGACTCAAGAACATGCATCCCCTTCTTATTCATGTGACCAAGCCTATGGAGCCACATCTTTGCATCTACATCTAAAGTAGATAAACTAGAAGGAGAATCAGTAATACAAGTAGATAGATAAAGAGTACCTACTTTCTTACCTCTGGCTAAAACAAGTGCACCCTTGGAAACTTTCCAAGAATCCACTATGAGAGTTATTGTGCATCCCTTATCACCTAACTTTCCTATAGAAATCAAATTCCACTTCAGGACTAGGACATGCATGACCTCCTTCAACCCCCATGTGTTGCCCGTCTATAATTTCAGTTACACTTTCCCTTTGCCAACCATTTGACAAGGCTTACCATCCCCTAAATAAATCTTTCCAAAGTCTCCTTGGACATATTCATGAAAAAATTCTCTATTTGGGGTTGTATGGAAAGAGGCACCAGAATCTAAAACCCAAGATTCCACTTTATCCAAGGAACATACAAGAGCATCTTGTGCAACAATACTTGCAACATCTACTTCTTCATTTCCTTCATGCTGATTTTTAACCAACCAACAATCTTTTTTACATGCCATTTCTTTCCACAATTCCAACAAATTTTCCTACCATGCCTGGATCTAGATCTCCTACCTATCTTTGACCTTGATTTCCCTTGCTCGATCTTTTCTCTTTGCCTTCCCCTTCTTTCAACACTTAAAGCAGCTTTTCCTATGAATTTGTTCATTCAAGATTACACTAACAACATCATCAACTTTCAAGATATTTGAAGCAGACGCAGTATTACTAACTGCCATTACCAAACTATCCCAACTTTTAAGGAATGAGCATAAGATTAAGAGAACCTTAATTTCAACATCAAAATCAATATTGATTGTAACTAACTGATTTACTAATCCATGGAAATCACTAAGATGACTATGTACTGATCCACCTTCCTGCATTTGCAAATTAAATAATTGCTTCATAAGAAATACCTTATTCAAAGTTGAGGGTTTTTCATATAAATTTGCCAAAGATTCCATTAACTCTAACATTATCTTAGCCTATGATAAGTTTGATATCACAGATGATGTCAGGCTCAACCTTATAGATTCCAAAGCCTTCTGATCTAGAACATTCAATTCTTCATCTTTCATATCCATGGGCTTGCTTGCAACCCCACCCAATGGTAAGTACATATCTTTCTAATATAGATAATCCTCTATCTGCATCCTCCATAATTGATAATTCTTTCCATTGAATTTCTCCATTCTTAGCTTACTTTCTTCTTCCATTGCTTTACTCCCACTCAATCAGAAACCCCTGAGTGTGACCTATAATCAAACACTAACCTGCTCTGAACCAAGCTCTGATGAACCTGTAACCTCACTCTAATACCACTTGTTAGGATCTAGGAGCACAATTGATTACCTTGTATAAGCAACTAAACACAGAATTAAACCAGAAGTAATAAGTAACTAGAAATCAGAAACAACACAAAATTTGAGAGACAATACAATCTTGTATTCAACTGATCCAAAAGGAAAACAATGAAGAAATTACACTCTTCCCACACCTCTTGGGTGTACCAGTAATTCTCCCTCAAGAGTTCTCTCTCACACAACCAATTACAACCACAATTGAAACACAGAGTTTTACCCTCCACCAGTCAATAACAATATTGCCAGTACACCAAGTACTCAAAGTACTCCATGTAGATCTCCCTGATCTTGTAACAACCTACAAATCAAATGATCTTACTTATCATGTATATCTCCTTGATCTTGCACACCTGTAGATCAACCTGGTCTTGCACACCTGCAAACCTAGATCTTACAATTGGAAGGATCTCTTCCTTGTCCTTGATTACAATACAGCCCCATGAGTCTATTATATAAATCCCATGCAAACAATAATTAGACTTCCTAATTACAATAATTAGAAATGTAGCTCAAGACTAAAATTAGTCTTTACATGTAAACTAGCCATTCAACAAACTAACTGTTTATGTAATTAACAGTTTTTGAACACACAGGCGACCGACATTGGTCCCTGTCTATTTGTAGATGACTGATGTCGGTCAATGTCTGATCGATGTTGGCAGCTGTGTAACTAGATATGATTGACGTCGGTTGTTCTGCAACTTAGGAACCTCCTCCATTTTCATTAGTAAAGCTTTTAGCTCCACAACTTAACAATTAACTCATTTAGGTTATGTTTGAACCCATATCATTGGGTTAGGATTAGTTTGTAAACCTATAAATACAAGCATTTACCTCTTCATTTAGAGAGCTTGGATGTAGTAAAGTTATAATGAAAGTTTTATACAAATATTGAAATCAATAGTGTTATAATACCAAAATAATAATCCAATCCACTTCAAGCCACATCAAGTATAAGATAAGCCAAAATCCAATAACCATGTCAAGGAGAGAAAGAGATAGCTAAACTCCATTGATAAAGACTCCTTGAGCATAAGCCAAGCAAGCCACATGACAAACCATTTGGAACATTCAAGGAAGGTAAGGATATTTTTTTTTTCTACTTTTGTTTGTGATTTTTATTTTTTTTGTTAATTATGCTCCCCCTATGATCTAGGCTAGATATTTTAGCTTGTTAATGTGTTGATTTCATTCATTTTATGTTCTAACACAATATTAACCTCCTCTCTATTATCAAACTCTTATGATTAAAAAAGTCATACCCAGTGGGACTCTAAGGACCCCACGTACCAAGCAAACCAAGGTGTAACTCATAAATATTCAAATGGATGCTTGAATATCTTCAAAATTATAGTTTTACCTTTGTTTTTGTTGTATTTTTATTTTTTGTGCTAAATTGGATATACATAGAGACTAACATTAGTTAGGCATAGCCAACATTAGTTCTGATTAACCATCATTGGTTCTACCTAACCAATCTTGGTTACGAGTGACCATCATTAGTGGAGATGTAGGATGAAACATGGTTTATAAAACTTGCATTTTGAATCTTTTTAACTTTCCTTCTTGCGATTTCTTGGTTTCATTAATGTTTATATTTTTTATCTAAATATCTCATTGTAGGTTTTGAGAAGTTTTTATCTAAATCTAAGCCAACTAACTTTTTTACCTCATCTTGGTTTTGCCTTCAAGTTCACAAGCATTGGTCAAAGGTGACTACTATCAGTCTCTATGTTTTTAAAATAAGATACCTGAGAGCTATGTTTTGAAAGTTTATTTTCTCACCATCGAAAGTGCTTTAAAGTAGGGTGAAACTCTCTAGCCCTTACAAGTCCAATCTGGGAATAAAACATGAATTTTCAAGTTTAGACTTAGGAACATTTCATTTTGCATGTTTAAAATGAATTTAGCTAACTATTACACACTTCATTTTGGTGCGAAAATAATTTTTTTAAATCTTAAACATTTGACTTTAGTGCTTATAGGTAACCTAGAATTGATAATGCTTTTAACACTTCATTTTGGTGCCTAAAAAGAATGGCTAAATCTTGAACATTTGGTTTTAAGTGATTAAAATGAACATAGATGTTTTCACTTAAGTGGTTTTGTCCAAATTTATTTCAAGATTGTATAATTAAGCCAAGGGGCCAAGTAAAGAACTTAATCAAACATTTTAATTAGTGCATGAATTGACACTCATTTAGTTTTCAAATTATTGAAAGTGTTTATTGATTGTGAGTTTTTTTGTGAAAAATGAAGAGTACATGTATGTTCTCCCCCCATACCCTATAGGGAACTTGGGTGAAAAAAAATGACTTTTCAATTGTAATTTGTGCCTAGTCCAAGGCATGGAAAGAATGTTGTTTAGGTTCTCCCCAAAACCCACATGGTTTGGGTGATCTAAAATCAACCTCTAAAGTCTTTCCACTTAGTCATGTATTTCATGCAATTTGGCTTGTGAAGGGGAGTTCATAGCTTCTTCATGAGTTATTTAGGAAAGCTTTGACATGGGGTTTCATCTCCCATTATTGTTTTAACCCCACTTTATGGTAGGGTATAGAAATTAGGGTATGCATACTATGAGAGTTAAGGGGTTGAGTGGCTAACCTCTCCTTTTATAATAAAAACATGAGTTAGGATAGTTAATCAAGGGATTCCACTAAAAAGTTCATAAATGGAATCACTATGTAAAGGAATAGACCCTTGTATAGTAAGTTAGCTAGTATGAACTCAATTAATGTGTGGCATCTCTAGTGTTATCCACACTTGGGACCAATCTAGATGTTTGAAAACTATAGTTTTAGTCAATCCCATTTGACCAACCTTGTTAGTTATAGGCTCTAGGACATTAAATTTATATGTATGTCATTTCATCATTTTATTTCTTGGTATTTTTAGCCTTAAACCATTTTTTTTTATGCCACATCATACTAATTTTTGTTTATATGCCACTCTTTTGTTTGATGAGGTGTTATGCTAACCAATTAATTACACACCTTTACCTTAAATTTTTTTGCCAAACATGTTTGTGTGTGTCACTTGATTGAAATGGGTAATGTTACGCTACCCAAATCATTTAAAGATTTTGTGATTTTTTACTATTGAGACAATTGTCTATTACATCTTTAAAACATGATAAGTTGTTATGTTGCTCAATTTGTTTTAAGACTTATTTGCCTTGTGCCAAATGCCATTTTTGAAAACCAATTCCATATATGTCTTTTGATTCTTTATATTGTGTCATTATGCCATTTCATTTTTTCCTAGCTTCTTGTTTGTTTGAAGATGCCTAGTTTCCTATGTTGAGTTTTTAATTAACCTTGCTAAGTTCAAATTCAAACATTGATTGATTTATGTTGATGCATTACTTAATTGAGGCATAGACACTGATCTTTCTCTTTTGGGTTAAGAAACTTAGGTTTATTCATTACCCAACTTAGAAAACTATTGTTTGGATCTTTACCTAGTGTCATTATGTCATTCAATTTTGTCTAAGCTTGTTTGTTGAAACGAGCCTAGTTTTCATTATTGATATGCATTTTTCCTTATGCCTTATGCCAATTAACCAGGTTTATGTTTGAATTCCATATACCAAGTCTATTCCGAAGTGTTCCACTTTTATTAGATTAAATACCCACTTTTTTAGAGTCTATCTTCTGATGCCACATTTATCCTAAATTCCTAGCACATGCCTTGTTTGAGCCTAGCTTTTTGTGTTGCATTTGGCTAAAAGACCTAACAACTTTTATTTTTCCTAGATTAAACCTATTTGGAACACTTTTGACCTAGAGTTTAGTCTATCAAATTTTATTCAATCACTTGAACTTTTGTGTGTGAGACATTTGAAATTATACATATGACATTATATTATTTTACACCAAGTTTTAACATAAACCATTTTAGAAATATAGCTCCATCCTTAGACCAAGTTAGACTAAGTTTGAACCTTTTATCCTTTGGATATCATTTTCAAAGTTTGTAGAAATTTAGGCCTTTTTCCAAAATGTTTATCATGGACATGGATATGTCTCGTTACACTTATGATAGAAATAGGTAAAATCCAAGATATGATAGAATAGTCATACAAATTGACTGACACAACCGGTATCATGAAGAAGTGGTTTGTGAGATGGATGCTTATCCTCCCTACAATCCTCAATTTGGGGAGAAAAGTCAAGATCCTTAAGAGAAGTATTTGGTGGTACCTTCTTTTGGTTGGTCTACATATGAGGTTCAACACCTTACCGATCATGGCATATAATCCCCCACCTATACCATTAACCCTCCTTTAGATTACATGAGCCACCAAGATCCATAGCATCTAACGACTACCATTTCCATACCAAGACCTTGTCCTTTAGATTGTGTGAGAAATCAGGTTCTATAATGCCCTACCATTACCATTCTAGGACCTCATCATTTGGATTATACAAGAAACCAAGTTCCATGATGCCCTACAATTACCATTCTAAGACCTCATCTTTTGGCTTACAAAAGAAATAAAGCTCCATGACTCCCTATCATTATCCAACCATCGACCATTCTTCATATATTACCAATCATTACCCACTTTATAAAACCTGTACCAATCATCCAACCAAAACCAATCCAATCAATACCTCTCTAATAAAGCCAATCATTCAAAGACCAAGATATATTCAAAACTAGTATTTTACATCTAGTTTTAAAATAATACCAAGAGAACCAACCAATCCATGATGTTTTATTTAAAACACCTATTTGTGATAAGTCAACCTATGATGAATCACCTTTTTATCCTATACCTATAATTGATGAGTCTCACTCTAACAAGCTAGTCTTTATTGAGTCACTTTTTAATAATTATAACTACCCATGGGAAAATAATTATCTTGACCATATGAATATTTTTCAATAAAATTTCCTTGACAATACAATCTCTTTAGAGTTATCTCTTGAAAATTTTCCCATTATTGATGAGTCTCACTTTGATAACCTAGTCTCTATGGAGACCATCATTTCATCACATGTCGTTACTTGTCCAATACCAAACATTCATAAATCATCATTATAATAGTGACCACACAATATGAAGAATCAAAATTAGAGTTAGGTTATATTTTATAACTGATATCATATTTAACATCAGAAGTAGAATCAATATTAGTCTCAACATCAGATTTAGAGTCTATTGAGTTAAAATTAGCTTCAGAATCAAAATACATTTAGGGTTGTTAAAATATTGGCTATGCATGCCTTGTAGATTAATTTGAATATATTTATGATCCTTCTACAATTTTGAAGATGATTACTTTAGAATTGACACCAACTCTCCTAGTATCTTATATGAGGATTGTGCTACCTCCCACCATTCCATTACCATTCGACATGCCATTACTACCAACCAACCTATCTATTATATTAACATTCCATCTCCCACAAGTTTTTATTGGGATCAATAGAATCATACCTTGTTAAAATAAATCCATGGTGACATATAATTGAAGAACATTAGGGAGGCCAAGACCAAATTCATGTAGAAGAAGAACAATCTCCTAGTGAAACTTTTTTAGAGGTGCTAGGGGGCAATCAAATTTCAAACTTAGTATCTTTTATCAAAACCTTTTCATAGGTAATAGAATATAATTAAAGTCAAAATTTTATGTTCCTTAGTGAAACCTTCTTAAAGGCACTATGGGAAAATTAAAAAAACTTCATTGGTAAAAACCTCTTTAAGGCATCAATAGCTAAGCACAATAGTCCTTCACTACTTGATGAAGACATTATCAAAGATCAAATAAATATAGCATCTAATATACATTATAATCAAATGGTAGCTACTATCAGGCCTAAATAATAGAAGAATCTAGTGGTCCTATCGAGAGCATATTCAAAAGTCTTCAGCTCCACCACATCCAAAGTTATGTTGAATCTATAATCAACAACATTGTGTGTGCCTAAAAACACCAATCTTCATTTATTTTCCAACCATTATACATTCCATTATCATCTACATTTACATTTATAAATTAGACATATCATCCATTATTTATCCATATTTACCATACCTAGACACACTTTCCTTTACAAAGGCTACAAAGATAACTTCTCTCAACATTTGAAGAAAATAGAATCAATGACCAATGAAGATCACAAAAACATTCTTGGAGTCCATATATATAGTAGTTTCTTGATACATTATCTATTTATAAGAGTTTTGGACTAGTAATTTACATGATTAATTATTTATATTATGTCATATGTTGATTAGGATGGGCATCTTCCCATCATTAAGAACAACAAAATCATATATCTTGGCCAAAAACCATACCTATACCTTGCCAAAAAGCATACCTAACCAAAAACATTTACCTTGCCATTTTTATTTACCATATACATTGCCTCTTTAATTCACCATTCCTCTTTCCATTATTTCATACCCTACCATTTACCTTACCTTCACACTTGGGGGCAACCCTTTTACCATTTCATCTAATTATCATACCATAATCATCCTAAATAATGTCATACAATACATCATTATACCATGTCATCACTATTAGACTAAAACCTATTTTTAGTTAGCCTGCCTAACCCTTTCTTATCATGGTTCCTTTGGTTCTTCCCACACCTTACACAAGGGGATATTGATCTAGTTTTAGTAGTTTTAGAATCCTGTGTTTAAATGATAGTTTATGAAATTAGTGTGATAGTGGATCTAGAAAGTTATTTTTCATTCACATTTGACTAGTGCTATTGATTATAACCACCTATCAGCACATCAATAGTCCACCTTATGTTACTAATTATAACCACCTATGGGCAAATTAGTATCACTTGTAGACCCTAAAAACCTGCACACTTATAATTTTTAATTACTAAATGCCTTAGGACCCCATAAAGACCCCTTAAACCTTATTAACCCTTAACAAACCCCTCCTAACCCAACCAAATCACTATTCCCCTAGTCACATAATATTATTCAAAATCTCTATTTGAAAGTACTATTTAAAAGTATTATTCACTATGGGACCCACTATCACTATTCATGATGACATGACATCATACCCCACCTGGGAACCTTTCCTAAGCTACTTAATGACCTCATTTAATCATCACAAGGCTACCCCCTTGAAATATGGTGAATTTTCCCTTAAGGATCCATCATTCAAAATTTATTTTGCCTTCACATATGAAATTATCCTTAAAAATGAGATACCTTTTTAGTTCTTTGGGAAAGACAAAGGTCACCCATTTTTGACTTCTTAACCCAAATGGGAGACTCACCAACCCAAATGAGAATCCCCACTAACCTCATATTTTAGTATACATGCATCACATGGAAAATGGCACCATATTTGGTGCGCCACCTCTTTAAGTTCTTAGATGAAAACAATAAAGGGTGGTGAAAAGTCTTTAAGCCTCATTCAAACACATTTGCATGATTCCCATTCAACATTGGACTCATGTGCAAGGTGGGAGACTCACAAACCCAAATGGTAATCCCCACCAACCTTATTTTGACTCATTAATGTACCACATGAGAAATGGCACCATATTTCGCTATTCCCTTCTTTTTTCATGTTTCATAACATCAAATGCTATAAATATCCCCCCCCCTCTCCTTTACCCAAGGTTAGGTGGGAAGTTAGTCTTTGGTTATTAACATTATTTTTTAGGTCTTTTAAGTAGGTCATAATTTTGGAGGTCATCCACATCTTGGACGAAAATAATTCAAAGCAATGAATCTCTACCAAAATTGCCATGGGATTCCTTCATGACATCATCAATAATATCAACCACCTCAATAAGCCTCAAGGTAACCTTATATGATTTTTAGTTATTTAATTAATTTATTCATTTTGTTACCATAACCTATACCCCTTAATACACTTTCCATCTTAATCCATTGACCTCCTTTACCATCTTTTCCATTGTAATTCTATTTACCTCTTTTACCCTCTTTGCACCTTTGCCACCTTCACCCTATTTGCCCCCTCATCCTTTTTATACCCTATTTACTTGAAGTTTTATATTTTTAAGCCATCCATACCTCTAATTTTATTATATAAATTAACCCCAACCAAACCATTATTTTTACCCTTATCAAATTACCAAACCCAAAACCACAACCTTGCCTTAACCAATTTTCAACATTAGTATAATTAAAATTGTTGCTTCATTTTGGTTAACTTAGCAAAGCATCTAATTTTATTAATTAATTTACTATTAATTTATGTATTTTATTTAATTTTTATATTTTTTTAAGTCAAATATATTTTAATTATCATTTCCACTTAAGTTTTTTAAATATAGTGGATTGACAACCTCCTAGAAAGCTTTCGCTTCTAAGATCTAACTCACACTAGGCAATCCACCCAACTACTTATCTAACCAAAAAAAAAATTGGTATTGCTTTATTATTATAGGTAATTATTCCATAGATAAAGATGATTTATCACAAAGTCTAGATTCAACATGTGCACATTCAATAGGTACTTTTCTATAGACCCTCTTAACTAGTTTCTTCTTTTCACAGTTAAGAAAAAAGCAAAAAATAGATAGAAAGATTTTGGCATGCCCGATGGGACCATTGATTTTTATTTGATTTTTATATGTTTTAGGAAATTTATAATTACATTATTGAAATTTATTTATTTAAATTCTTGTAAAATTAAGCTTCTTTATTAACAAAAATGTTTCAGTTGCATTTTTCTAGAAAAAATTAAATTTTATTGTATTTCTTAAAAGAAAGAAAAGAGCATTCATCCTAAGACTAGGATTGCATTTTCATGTTGAGTTTAGGTGAATTTTAGTTATTATTTTATTCATTAAAATAAATAAAAAAAGATTGTTTGTTAAAATTGAGTGCATCCATTGACTGCTTGCTTGATTTTAGCTCATTTAGTTTAATTAAAAGCATTATGAATTAATTATAGTTCATAAATGTTACATAAACCAAACCAATTACATAATAAAACACCAAAACACACTTGAGACAAGGACCAACTAGTATTTCATCACCTATTATATCACCTTACCCTTTCTTGGTTATCTTACTTGGATTTAATCATTGAGGGGATAACCAACTCAGTTTTCTAGCTGAGTCTAAACTCTAGAAATCAATACATATTGGCTATGTACTCACACTAGATATGGGATTTTGAAGTGAATGGAGAAATCACTAAGTACCAAACCATGTACTAAAATCCAATACAAACTTATTTTTGAGTGCCTAAACACAACTCAAAACTAGACATAGACTACCTTGTTTAGGACCTATTCTAAAAACCAGATTTCTATTTCACACTTTCTAAGACATAAGCTAGAAGATAGATAATTAAAACTATAATATTTAGTGTATCTTAGTGTATTCTTTGATTTACTTAAATATTTTATTTTTCTTACTTCTTGTTGATGTGTGATCTTTATTTCTCCCTATTCTTCACATAGTCTTTACCAGACTACAAATTGAAGAATCAAACCAACCAAGAACCTATTTTCCAATAAATCATCTTCAATACTCAATGGAGATATTTTGTATTTTCTCTCTCAAAGATCCTAACTTTTATAATATCTTAGAGAACAATCCTTTTGACTTGAAGTGGTACTTTGCATCACAAGCCACTTATATTCCCTTCCTTATCAATAACCAACCCAATCATATCTAAAACTAACCCAACCTTGTTTATAACCAGCCCAAACCTATCTAAAATCAACCTAACCTTACCTATAACTCATCAAAATCCAACTTCAACCAACCCACAAACTATCAACCTTCACCCGAACTACCACCTAAGTTTCTTGTAGTGATAATAGAATAGATAGCTAGATTAGAGTCAAAACTTAGGCCATCTATTTCTAATATACATGATAAATCAAACCTCACTTATAACTAACCAATGGCCTATCATCAAACATTCAATTATTATCATGCCCAACCAATAACCTATTAACATCTAACCAATCAATTTTATCACCCTTAACTAATCCACAAATATATCAATCAACCTATCAACACAACCAACTTGTTAACATATAAAACTAACTATCCTCTTTAAGCCAACCAAATAAATTAGAAATAGTTTCACACCCTAATGTGATAACTGAGACATTGGTACACCCTCTTTTGGCCCTTAGTAAACCTACAACTGAAGAAACTATAATAACACCAACCTTAACCAATCCACTTTTTGACCAAGTAGAACCTTTAAAAATTTCCTTAAACACCACAATTAAGGAAATAAAACAATCTTTTCCACTTCCCCTTTTAGTGAATCAAAGACAAAAAGAATCATCTCACACTTATGATGTGCACATGATCAATGTTTTTATTGATAAACCTATTACTACTACTTCTTCCACCCCACTCATTGAAGTGGGGGAATAAATTCCCATTCCTCTGGATGACCAAATAAAAGAATCAACCACTTTTTTTCACTTGACACCATTACACCTTCCTCCCCCACCATAGACTCACCTAATATTCTTTTTGAAATCATTCCCTTAGAAGAGGTCACCTTATCCACTCCATCCATGGAAGAAACCTTTTCTCTAAATTTTGAACTTTCTACCAAAAACATAGATGAGGAAACCATTCCCTCTTCTCCACCCAAGGTTTTAAGATTTAAAATTAATGATCAAAGAACCAAACCTAAATACAAGCCCATTTTAGGCTAGTATAAAGCCTAGAGTTCAATTCTCAACCCAATCTCGATAGAATAACTTGTTGGCATCATCTTAGCCTCCCCTATCAAAACAAATAAGAACCCTTATCTTCACTTGAACCCACCCTCAAAACTATCACTACCTTAACCCCATATTTAGATACTTCATCCTCTGAAACCATAGGGGAACCATCCAACCCACTTCCATCTAAAATTGTTAAATATCCTTACACCTCCTTGACCAAACCCATCAAGAATCTAGGAATACTACCTATTCCTAGCATAGCTCGCCAATATTTAAATTAGACCTAATTCCATCAAGTCCATAAAATAAAACTTTGACTAAACCTATTAAAAGGGTGGAATATGTTAAACCATCACAAAATAGATCCATTCCCCCCCTTCTCTTAAATATTATACTTCTAAACCAAAAAAGTAACCACAACCTAACCAATCTACTAAAACTATTCCACAACCAACAACTTCCAGGGTGAAGCTTACTCCTAATAAGGTTCCCACTCCAAAGCCCAAAAATACATCACCCCGAATGCCTTTACTTGAATCATATTCAACCATTTTACAAAGGTTGTTTCAATCCTCCTCCTTAACCTTAACACCTCTCAAACATTTCCAACCTATAAAAGATTTTTACCCTTCACATCCTCAACCAAATTGGTTTAATGCCAGCTTAGTATGTGCATACCATGGGACACCTGGACATGACATAGAGAATTGAAAATCTCTCCAATCACTTAACCAAAACTTATATGAGGATAATATATTATTAGATAAACCTCCCTTAACCAAGCAATCCCAACCTAACCAACAAACCAAAATCACCCCACCACCATAACTTTTGTAGTAAAAACTAATTTTAGGAAGGCTCCCAAAACTAAAAACCTATCACCTCCAACACCTTTGCATGAATCCTATTAAAATATTTTACAAAGGTTATTTCAAACATCTTCATTAACATTACCACCTATCAAACCTTTTGATCCTATCAAAACTTTTAACCCTTCACACCCAAAACTATCATGGTATAATGACCACCATGTGTGCTCTTACCATAGGATACTTGGCCATGACACAAAGCACTGTAAGGCTCTTAAATACATTATCCACTAACTTTATGACAAGGATAATATGTTATAAAATTAACCTTTTTTGAGCCCATTACCAACCCAACCATCAACTAAACCTACCCAACACTTGCCTATTTCCCCATTCTCATATAAGAGTGAGGAGGAACTAAAGAAGTAACATAAAATAACACTTCCTTTTATCCACACCATCCATATGGTTACCCACACTTGGGTCCAACACAAGGATAAGGGAAAGGCTAAAGTGTCCATTCCATGGACATACCCTTCAAACCCTCAACATTCTAACTAAACCCAACCACAAACACCTTCACTTTGGGATCTTTATCCAACCCATGCAAATAATAAACTGGGGTAAATTTCCATCCATAAGGCTTTAACCATTTATTAACTTTAACCATACCTTACAAATTAACTAAACTAACCCTTGGTTTTTTTTCCTAAACCTATCAAACAAACCTATCCATCAACCCAATTTGAACCAAGTGGTATATCAAATTGGGGAAACCCATTTGGATACCACCTAACCTATTTTGGATTAAAATTATCCCATCTATTAGTTTATAAATTTTGTCACTTGACTCTATATTTTGATGCCTGCAAAGGTGGCAATTGTATCAATAGTTAAACCATTTATAATGGTGCTTTATATTGATTATCTACTTATTTTACAAGGTTAAAACTATCCTTTACTAATATACAATGAATAGAAACTTATGTTTATTTTAACCATAAATAAATAAAAAGATATTGCTTTTAACCAAAAATATTTGAAAGGTGCACACACACTTCTGAATCATTAAACATAAAGTTCAAAGACTTCAATAACTTCTTAATTGAGCAAAGTATGTTTTATAGTAACCAACTATCCATAACCATTAAACCTTCATACAAAGATAAACATCTTATAATTATGAAAATCAACTAAATAACCATTAGTTTCAACAAAGATAACCACTAGAAATATATTCAGTATAAATACAATAAATCAACACACCATAACACTAAGATTATGATTACCTGAACTTCACCATATATGTCTTCTATATTGAGAATAACAATAAGTAAATTGAAATCATGAAACTTTTTCTAATGAAAAAAACAAAGTTTGCCCAAAATATCCTTATGCCTCTCATCTAACCCATATTTAAATATTAAACAACAATTATCTTTTGATAATAATTTCTTGAAGACAAATATATCAAAAATTAAAACAAAATATGTCTTTGGAAATTTTTAAAAAGAGCCATTAGAAATGAAACATCCTAACAACTAAAAACTATCACACATTAGTGGTCTTCACTCTAGCTTCTTCATCTTTAACTATCTCAAGTTCTAATTGCTCCTAACTCACCTCCAATACTTTCATTTTACTCCTATACTCTTGATACTTGGTAACCACTATAGTAATGATCTTGCTCCCTAGTGTGGTAGTGATTTTCAACTTGATCCTCTATTTACTAAGTGCTTTATCCATTGCCATCAAAGATTCAAACATAGTGTCCCTCTTTGTATTGAATGAAGTCAAACAATCCTACAAAGTGGCAAGTTTTTTTCAAAGAATCTCCATTTGTTGTTTTTATATTGGCTATATCTCTATGAAATATTTCTTTAAATTTCAATGTTACTTCTGATATGTTTAAAATAGTTTAATAAAATTTATCAACTATTTCCACTTCCATGTCATTGCAATTTATTTTGATTTCAACTAACATCTCAAAATATTATTGAAGTACTTTGTTGATTTCCTTAATAAAATTATCATATATATTTAACTTCTAATCCAAAGAGTCAAACTAAGAAGGATCGATTTCCTTAAGTTTATTAACTATATTTTCTCCAATTAGCACTAGGAAATCCATGACAATCATCTCTAAAATCTCTTGTGAGAGTAGATGTGTGCGACTTTTCTCTACTCTGGCACACTAAAGTTCTACTATAAGACCCTTCCTTTTATCAACTATTTGGGTGTAAAATTGGATTGCTTTGTTAAGGTAGAATAGACCATCTTGATAGATTTCATCAATATATTTAATAATATCCTTAGCATAACCCAAATTATTCTTGATTTTCTATATGGCCTTGGCATTAACACCTTCTATGTTAGAGCTTAAGGATTCATTGGGAGTAGGAGTAATAATAGATAAAATGAAATTATTAAGAGACAAAACCTATGACTATAACATCAAATTTTCTTTCCTCTACTCTTTTACCCTATTGATCAAGGCATTGATAGAGAAATTAGCATGATAAACATCACTTTCTATAGTAGAAGGTCCCACGTCAACATGATTAATCTTATAATCTACCTCAATTATCTCATTTTCATTTAGATTCTTAATAGGATCAATGATTTCCAATAATCAATTCCCAAAATATGCATTAGTCACCAAACCTAGACATTCTCTTGGCCTTTTTAGGTTTCAAGGAATTTTGCAGTAACTTGGTGACTGTATGTACCTTAGCTATCATTATTAGCACACTTTTTATCTTCTTTTCAACTACCTTCTTCAACCATCTAGGAGAGGCTATCATAGTTGTATTTTAAAGGTTTTTACTTTCAACACTTTCAATTTTAGTAATAAAAATAGTATCTTTTTCAATGGGGGAATGAGGAACATCAAAAGTCATAGGAAAAAACCATCATCAATCACATTTTGAAAAATATTATCAGAGTTAGCAAGCACTAACTTTACCTAGCTAGTTTCTTTTTAGGGATAGGTGAGAGTATACCATCTTGTTCACAAACTATTTTCAACTTAACCACTTCCTCAGGCCTCTCATCATCTCCACCTAATTGTGAATTAGTGTTAGATAGACTAATTTCCTATCTCCCAGATGAAAATTTCACATCAGAAGCTTGTACAACTCTTTGCTCACTTCTTTATGGATCCTTTTGATCATGGGTGGGACCTGCATTTTATCACCACTTTCCATCCAGTAAGTTTTGAGTTATTTTAAACACAGGAGGAATTCAAATTTTCAAATCTAAAATTTCCTTTTCTGACCAATTAATTTTAAGAAGAGGTTTGGCAATGATAAATTGATACTCAAGATCTATAATTTTAGAATCTTCTTCGACACTCTTAGGAATCTAAAAAGAGAGGCCATAATCTTGAATTATTTTCAAATTTAACCTCATATATTCCCTTTTATGTACTTCCCTTTCATCATTACAATCTTCCCAAAAATATTCAATATTAGGGTGATGTTCATAGGATCTACTTCCATACAAATTATGTCTCACATAACCCTTACTATCAAAACTATATCTAATAAACAAAAGATAAAGATTATATTCATTAAGAATATTCTCTACTCCCTTAACACTTAATTTATTTTTACAAGAAACTAAAGACATTGAAAATGGAAAAACATAGCCTCACTTCCCCATATTCACGTATTTTACATTAACTATGGACATCTATCTAAAAACTTATAGAAAAATGAGGAAATCACTTGCATACCAGGGTAATTTCATTGGAAATTTATCAAAACCTCCTACCTATAGATAGGTGAACATTTCAAACTAAACATAAAAACTTCTAAACTTCATAATCAAAGAGGTTGCTTTGAAAGAAACCAATAGCTTAGTGTTTCCATTCAACTTCCTTACAACTTCCATCAAAAAGGCATAATTGACACAATAATAATCATTCATAACAACCTATCTAGTGAATTGTGTAAAATATTTTTACATAGGCATATCTAGCATCAGAAGCCCTTGTGGGTCTAATCCTACCCAAACAACCTTATGACTGGCTAGAATATATACCAAGTATGACCACATATGAAAAATAATAGTTTGTTGAAATTTTGCTAATTGATTATTTAAATGATAACTAATAACTTCACCTTAGTCAATGAACTATTTATCATTACAAATAAAAATAATAAATTGACACATCTATAATTCAAAGGAATTAGTTTGAGCATTACCAACTATATAGTGTAACAAGGTAATGTCATATGAGTTTTCATCCTTAAAATGTATTCTTTTAAGCTTAGTAGGTAATTTAGATTTACCTTTCTTCTCAGACTTTATCAAGCTCTTTGCTATAGAATTTTTACACCAATTTTCATTTTCTCTAAAGAATTCATCACCCAAAGCTACAAACATTTCTTCCATAGTTTCTCTTTCAATATGATTTAATGTGTGGGAAATTTTATCTAGAGTGATTTTTGTAACAACTGACCCATCTATAGCCTTTATCTCTTATGTCTCCAGAATGTACCTTTTTGTGCATGAAATTACCAGGTTAATGTTTTATATAGCCTCAAGAAAACCTCCAACACTTGTTAAACCACTCTACATGATTTTATCCTTTAATGGCATTCTATTATTTTGTTCTAAGATGCTCAAAATTCTTCCAAATTTAGGTGTGCAAATTTTATATCCTTCACACCAGACTAATGGATTTTATTTCATGTCTGCATGAGCACCAAATTGCAAAGAGAGAATGACTATGTCTTCAAGGAATATTTGTAAATAGTAAAAATGTAACTAAATGAATTCACAAAACTAGACAAGACATGTTTTTAATGCTACATTAGTGTGGTTTTTAATTCTATATCTTTGAAATAATAACTTTAAGATTTAAGTGCCTGTCAAAAATTATGAAGAGATAGCTCCAATTTATGTCATAAAAGTCATTAAATGAGGTGGTGGTGCCTTGAAAATTGAGAAACCAAAGCTATATCATGGGGTCATGAAAATTTGAAACTTTAAAACCAGAAGTTGGGAGTTTCAATGTTTTGAAAACCTCTGACTTACCAACTACCTAAGACTCACAACTAATAGAAAAGTTAACTAAGTTGGGTGATCAATAAGTTATATAACTCTAAGAACCTTGTAATAAGGTTATGAAACTTATAGAACACATGACATTTAGTAACAATGGAGAGTGACAAAAGCATCAAAATGTGGAAAATGAATGGGATGAAGACTTAGGAAATCAAATAAGAGAAAATCAAAAATACATAACACAAATTCAAATTTAGAGGTAACATTGGCTTTGAATGGGAACAAGGACTAACAAGATGTAGAGAATCCATAACAATCATGGCATAAAGCCTTATTCATTGGGGAAAAAATTCAAAACAAAACAGGCCAAAATAGAAAAGGGAAAACTATATACAAGAACAACCCAATAATATAATTAGTCAAATAATTTCAAATCTTGCACATTATAGGCAAGAGGTGGATTAGTACCATCCAGATAATCTAGTAGGAATGTTTTATCTCCAATAATTTGTTTGACCTAGAATAGTCCTCTATAGAAAGAATAAAATTTATTATGTACTCCTTTTGGCTCTCTTCACTTGTCCCAAAGAAGAATTGAATCACCAACTACAAAATTCTTTTATCTTGCCTTTTTATCAAAAATTATTTTTACCATCTGTTGGTGCTTTGCAATTTTTTCCACCACTAATTCCCATTATTGTTCCAATCTATTTAAGTACATGACCCTCTTTTCCAATGTAGATTGTAATTACACATCTTCAATAGCCTTTTTCAAATTAAGTGTTGAGATTCCCAATGGTGTTGGTAAGATACTATCAATGTCATATACTAACTAAAAAGGAGATATGCCAATAGCCCTTTTTTTATGTCACTCTATCAGCCCATAGAGAATCACACAACTTTTTATGCCATCCCCTTTGGTTTTCATCTACTAGCTTTTTGATAATAGAAATCAAATTCTTATTTCTTGACTCAACCTACCCATTTCCTTAAGGATAATAATCAGATGCATGAGACAAACTAATACCATAATTAGAATAGAAAATAGTGATTTCTATATATGTAAAAGGATTGGCATTATCAGTAACAAGCTTCTTGGGAACACTAAATCTTACTAGTATATTTTTTCAGGAAATTACACACAACCTCAAAAGTAGTTTGCTTTACTAGAATGGCTTTGACCCATTAAGTGAAATAATCTATAGCAGTTAGGTTATGTGTATGCCCTACACTAGAGTTAGGATTGATTTGAATAGTAAAATCCAAACCCCATCATTGAAAGGGTTCATCTACTACTACAACATTTAATGGTAAGGATGTAAGGTGAGGTCTATCTATAAATATCAAACACTTTTCACACTTTGATACCCATTTATAGGCATCTTTAAACATGCCTAGCCAATATAATATTTGATGCAAGATTTTAAAGTAGTTATAGAAGCTAAATAGTGTCCATCACATGCTTCATTATGAAAATCTTCTAGTAATCTTCTCTATTGCTCCTTATCAACACATTTTAAGCAATCCCCATCAACACCCTTTTTGTACAAATTTCCTTCCTAGAGAACATATTCGATAGCTTTAATTTTTAAGTTTCTGTTTTTTTTGAAAGATAAATGTGATGGAAAATCACCACAAGTCAAGAAGTAAGCAACATTAAAAAACCACTCATCTATAGTACTAGTAAAAAGAACCAAAGGCAATTATTCTTTTTCAGTAGTTTTGCTTTATGCAATCATTTTGGCCAAACCTTTCCCTCTTACTAGGTTGGTGGGTTTAATTTAAATATCATATTATTTTAATTTTTCTATCCAATATCCTCTTTTACTACATCTAATGTCTTTATTGGAGAGGATACTTTTAACCACAGTCTCATGAAGAAAAACATTTGTATGAGAATGAAGAATGTAAAATCTAAATTTTTTTAATGCTTTCACCATAGCATAAGCATGTTTTTTAAGAGGAGAATATTTAATCTCATATTTATTAAGAGGTGCACTCATAATAAATTGGGGCTTCAATACTTTGTTCATTTTTATACAATAGAATGGCTGATAGAGTATGGTCAAATGCATAACTATAGATAATGAAATATTTTATAAAATCAGGGTAGACTAGTGTAGGTGCATTTGTGATGGAAAAATTTATATCTTCAAAGGATTGCTTACCCTCATTAATCCACTTTAATACATGATGATTTTTCATCATATCATAAATGGGCTTTGTTAACTCAACAAAAATAGGCACAAACCTTCTCAAAAAGTTCACTTGACCAAAGAAAGACCTAGTGCCATCTTTGATCGTTGGTAACCTCAACTGCATAATAGATTTAAATATTTTGGTATCCACTTCAATTCCATATTTTGAAACAATATGACCTAAAATTTTTCACTTAGTTACATCAAAAATGGATTTCTTAGGATTTAAATAAATTCCTTGTTTTCTACAATACTGTAAATCACATCAAGATGATGGAAATGATTGGCTCTTTTCTTAGAAAACACTATTAGGACATCTAAATAAATCACAATGATTTTATTTCTCATATAACTAAAATATAGATACATATTCCATTGAAAATTTTCCCCTATATTTATAATACCAAATGGCATGCTACTGTAAACAAAGACACCAATAAGAGTAGTAAAGCCTATTTTATGTTGATCTTCTGGGGCTACTTCAATCTGATTATAACTAAAAAAACCATCTATCATGGACATCATTTTAGAACTAGATATTGTTTGTAATATGTGATCCATGATAGGTACTGTATAATTATCTTTCAAGAAGGCTTGATTTAGATTCCTAAAATCAACACATATTCTTATTTCTCTAATCTTTTTTCTAACATGAACTATATTAGCTACCCATGTAGAATTATGGATGGGGTAAATAATTCTCACTTTCAACAACTTTTCAATTTCACTAAAGATGGCTTCTGCTACCTTAGGATTATAATTATGATGTTTTTGCCTACATGGTGTAGCACCAAGTTTTAGTGGAATCTTATTTTCCAATTCTCCATTTCTAAAATTTTTCAAATCAGCGTAGCACCAAGAAAACACATCTTTGTAATTGATCAATTAATAAATTAATTTCTCCCTTTCTTGAGGAGTACAACATTTTCTAGTATAGACAATTTTAGGGTCATCTTTCCTACCAATATTAACCCTGTCAAAATTAGTAGAAGATTCAACAAAAACTTCATTTTTTGCTTCAAATATTTATCATGTTTGTTGAATAAATATTAAATAGAAACCAAACCTTTAGGAATATTATTACCTTTTATTTGGATAACTTTAGTTTATTTTCCATTAGGTGAAGTAATATCTCCTTCCAAAATTTCATTACTCTTCTCATCAATACCTTCAAAGAAAATATTTGCAAAGGATCTAGCTTTTTCCAAAAATGGAATAAATTTTTAATCATTACTAAACACTTACCAATGATCCACATTATCAATATTACTAGGGTGCTAGATAATTTTAATCTGATATGACTTATCCTTAAAATTAGGGTGTGGTAAAAGTAATGATGTTGAAACTACTAAGGAATCAACTCTAGTGTTTTGGTCTCTTGGGACTAACTTTATAGAAAAGGCATCAAAATACTTAATGTAATCCCACACTCTATTTCTATAATTATTAAGTCTACCATTTTTATAGTATAAGCTTTTCTAATTTGTTTAACAACTAATTCTACATCCCCTATGACCCTCAATTATTTGATACCTTGTTTCCTTTACTATATTAGGACCAAGTACTATTATTTGTATTAGAAAATTCTAAATTAAAAGCAAAAGGAAACTTGCAACCATCTAGTGAAACTAAAATAATCCTTGCACCTAATCTAGTAGTATAACAACTTCCATCAAATTCAAGTGTCCATAACTCATTGATTGAATTAGGATTGACTAGATTTAGATTTTTTGCCTTGGATTGAGGAACACATATAAGTACCCAACCTAGTTTTCACAAATAAGATGTTTACTCTTGGATCACCAAATTTTAAGACTATGAATTTAGCTTTAGGCTTAGGATTAAGATGCACTTTCTTCCCATCTAATGGTATCAAGGCATGAGACCAGTCCATTTGTATTTCCCTACCCAAATATTTACAAAAACTTCTACTCAAGATCATGCCATAGCTAGCAAGGATATTAATAGCTAGTATAGTAAATTTCAACCTCTTTTTAGGGAAAGAAGCTAGAGCTGCTTAGGCATCCTTTATTTGACTTATGATGGGAAAAAGTGAACCATCCATAGAATAGAATTTACCATAAGAGGAAGTAAAATATATATCTAGGGCCTTAGTTATTTGAGATAGCATTACATTCTCTAAGGCTCCATAATCAATAATATATTTACTTAATCTTAAACCAACAATGTATAATGATACATAAAAAGGTTCTGGCTTTATAAAAGGATTTTGCTAACTTGGAATTTTCTCTACGAAATTTGAAAAAACTTGATTTCTAGTAGAATTCCACTTTCAAGAGGCACCTGAGAATTACATTGGAGAAGAGAGGGATCTTGTTTGACATATTTGATCAACCTATCTAATGTTGTGAGATTGAGAATTAAATATTCAACTTGTGAAATTTGATTTTTTGTGTTTTTACATGACTCTACTATATCAAATGAAATGAGAATAGAAATATGAGGAAGAAAAGTGGAAAGTACCACAATAGTTTCACTCTTAGATATAATTTGTTCTGGTTTCTTTTGTTTTGTCAACATGTACTTAGGAACTAGTGATAAGCTAGTTATTTCTCCTTTAGCTTGGTGTGCTCTAGTAAACATAACATAATTAGGATCATTAATCTTGACATACACATCTTCTATTGCCTTGGTATCTAGTACATACTCAAAGAAATTAATACCAAAATCATTATATTTATTAGGTTCTTCCATGTATGGCTCTTCAACATGTTCATTAGTTAAGAGCATTTGCATGAATATGATCATTTCTAGATAGTTGACTCCATTATGGTCTAAGCTCAAATGAAAATTACATATCATATGATTAATCTTACTTGAATTAGGTTCTCCTTCAATAGCCAGTATTTGAGTAGGAGTTGTTAAGGGTAGTGATTTATTATGACCTTGATAACCTTAATCTTTTATTGGTATATCTTAAAATAGTGGTGGTGGTGAGCCTTTTGGCATTTATCTTTTGAGAGTGATTATCCAATATTTGTATGAATAGATCAATAGAGTTTATTGGTGAAGGTTTTCTAGTTTGTAATTCATTTTTCCATTTTCCAACAATAAATATATCATCTTCAATGGATATATCTCTTTCTTGAGTAGCATCAATATCAACTACACCTTCCCTTTTGATAGTGAAACTCAAATCCAGTGGTAGAGATTTAATAAATAATGCTTTTAGAAAATCTCCTCTAGGCTTCATATTCTCAAAAACTATATTATGCAACTTATTGAACCTAGCTACAAATCCCCTCATGGGTTCATGAATTTATTTCTTCATTTAACCCATCTAAGTAACTAGAACATGGTCATTTTTGACATATTTAAATCTACTTTCAAACTTAGATCTCAAAGTAGCCTAGTTATTAATAGAACCATGTGGGAGGTGGTCAAACCAATCAATAGTATCATTAATTAAATATTCTACAAAAATCCTCATAGAAATATATTCATGTTGTACTGGAAGAATAAAGGAAGAAACAAAGAAAGATTACATGTGTTCTTCTAGAGAAAATTTCTCGTCTCCTCTAAATTTGGGTATAATCTTTCCTAACCCTTTTGGTAAGTCATGAAGCTGAGTTCCAGCTCTAAAAGTGATAGTACCTATTACATCTCCCCATGGGATAGGTGGAGGTTGAGGTCGAGCCATTATAACAAGATTATAAAAAAGAAATTTTATTTTTAGAGGAAGAACAACACTAGATAAAAGAAGGGATTCATAAATCTTTGAGGTAATATGTTTAGGTGGAGATGATGATCTACTAGTAGACTTAACCTTTCCATTAGGTGGAAGGAAAGAGAAATTGAGTGATTCTAGTAATTTAAAATATTTATCTATAATTACTTTTTTTTTATCTCCTCTTGTGTATCTTTCAGAAGCCATGTTTGAAAAAAAAAAATTAGACTCACCAAATTTCACTTATTTTTTCATGGAAGATTTTTTCCATTATTCAACTAGTTTCTTTGATCGTAATGCATGCACTCTAGCTCCTTCTAACATTTTGAAAATGCATGGCATTCTCCCTCTTCTTTTTCTAACATGACATTAACTTGATGATATTGGAGCATCATACCCTTAAAGAATCATAACTATTACTCAAAAATAAACTCAAAATTGTATCTTCTTAACTTAAAGTCCCCAATAGAGTCACCTAAAATCTATTGGTTTATAGATTTTATTGCTTGAATTTATATTCTAACACCCATAAAGGTGACAATTATATCAATAGTTTAACTAGTTATAATGGTGTTTTATACTGATTCTTTAATTATTTTACAAGGTTACAACTACCTTCTAGTTGTATGCAAGTAATTGAAACTTATGTTGTTTTTAACCAAAAATCAAGAAAAAAGATATTGATTTCAATGAGAAAGCTTTGGAAGGTATGCACACACACTTCTAAATCACTAAAAATAAAGTTCAAAGACTTCAATAACTTATAAATTGAGAAAAGTATTTTTTTATAGCAACCAACTATCCATCACCATTAAACCTTCATACAAAGATAAAAATCTTATAGTGATTAAAATTAACTAAATAACCATTATCTTCAAGAAAGATAACCACTAGCAATATATTCAATATAAATAGAATAAATCCACACACTATAACACAAAGATTATGCTTGCCTAAAATTCACCAAATATTTATTTTATATTGAGAATAATAGTAATTAAACTAAAAGCATGAATTTTTTTCAAATGAGAAAAACAAAGTTTACCCAAAAGATCCTTATGCCTCTTGTCTAACCCATATTTAAATATTACATAGCAACTATCTATTGACAATGGTTTTTTGAAGACAACCGTATCAAAAATTAAGATAAAATAAGTCTTTGGAAATGCTTAAAAAGAGCCAATAGAAATGAAACATCCTTAAAACTACAACATATCATGCATTAGTGGTCTCCACTCTAGTTTCTTCATCTTCGACAATTTTGGGTTCTAATTTCTCCTAACTCACATAAAACACTTTTATTCTACTCCTATATTCTTGGAACTTGGGAACCACTGTAGTAATGCTCTTGCTCCCTAGTGTGGTAGTGATTTTTAACCTAATCCTCCATTTACTAAGTGATTTATCCATTTTCATCAAAGATTTAAACATAATGTCCCTCATTGTCTTGAATGAAGTCAACTAATCCTGCAAAGTGGCAAGTTTTTTAAATGAATCTCCATTTTCTATTTTTGTATTGGCTATCTCTTTATGAAATACTTATTTAAATTTCAATGTCACTTTTGAGATGTTTAAAATATTTTCATCAAATTCATCAAATATTTTCATTTCCATGTCATTGTAATTTCCTCTAATTTCAACTAAAATCTCAAAATATTATTGAAGTACTTTGTGATTTCCTTAATAAACTTATCATATATATTTAAATTCCAATCCAAAGATTCAAACCAAGAAGGATAAATTTCATTAAGGTCATTCACTATCTTTTCTCCAATTAGCACTAGGGAATCCATGGAAATAATCTCTACAATCTCTTATGAGAGTAGACATGTGCATCTTTGATCTGATCTGACATGCTAAAGTTTTAATATAATACCCTTCCCTTTATCATCTATTTGTGTGTAAAATTGGATTTCTATGTTAAGGTAAAACAAACCATCAAGATAGATTTCATCAATCCATTCATTAGTAACCTTATCATAGCCCAAATTCTTCTTGATTTTATATATGGCCCCGGCATCAACACCTTATATGTTAGATCTTGAGGCTTCATTGGGAGCAAGAGTAATAATAGATGAAATGAAATTATTAAGATAAAAAACCTATGACTGTAACATCAAATTTTATTTCCTGTAGTCTTTTACCTTTTTCATTAAGGCATTGAGAGAGAAATCATCATGATAAACATCAATTTCTATAGTAGAAGGCCCCATGTCAACATGAGTAATCTTATACTTTCCCTCAATTATCTCACTTTCATTTAGATCATTAATAGGATCAATAATTTCCAACAATCGATGCCCAGAAGATGCATTAGTCACCATCCTAGACATTCTCTTGGACATTTTAGGTTTCAAGTAATTTTGTAGTAACTTGGTGACTGTATCTACATGAGTTATCATTATTGGCACACTTTTTATCTTCTTTTCAACTACCTTCTTCAACCATCTAAGAGATGTTGTCATAGTTTTATTTTAGTGTTTTTAATTTCAACTCTGTTAATTACAAAAATAGAAACAATAAAATATTCAATGGGGAAAATGGAACTTCAAAAAATCATAGAAAAAGAACCATCATCAATCACATTTTGAAAAATACTATCAGAGTCAACAAGCACTGACTTCACCTAGCTAGTTTTATTTTTAGGGATGGGTGAGGGTATACCATCCTATTCACAAACTATTTTCAACTTAACCACTTCCTTAGGCCTCTTACCATCTCCATCTAATTGTGAATTAGTGTTAGACTAATTTCCTATCTCCCAAATGCAACGTCACATTAGAATCTTATACAAATATTTGCTCACTTATCTTTGGAGTCCTTTGGTCATGGGTGGGACCTAGATTTTGTTGATACTTTCCATCTAGCTAGTTTTGAGTTATTTTGAACATAGGAGTAGTTCAAATTTTCAAATCTAAAATTTCATTCTCTAACCAATTAATTTCAAGAAGAGGTTTGGCAATGACAACTAGATACTCAAGATCTAAAATTTTAGAATCTTCATCAACACTCTTAGGAATCTAAAAAGAGAGGCCATAATCCTAAATTTGTTTCAAAGTTAACCTCATATATTCACTTTTTTGTACTTTCCTTTCATCATTGCAATCTTCCTAGAAATATTTAATATTAGGGTGATGTTCATAGGAACTACTTCCATACAAATTATGCCTCACATAACCCTTGATATCAAAATTAGCTCTATTAAACAAATATTGAAGATTATATTCATTAAGAATCTTCTCTACTACCTTATCACTTTGATTACTTTTACAATAAATATAAGACATTGACAATGGAAAAGCATATCCTTGCTTCCCCATATTCACATATTTTACATTAACTATGGACATCTATGTAAAAACTTTTAGAAAAACTAGGACATCACTTACATACTAGGGCAAATTCCTTAGAGTTTTCTCAAAACCTCCTACCCATAAATAGGTGAACCTTTCAAACTAAACACAAGAACTTCCAAACTTTATAATCAAAGAGGTTTATTTGAAATAAATCCATAACTCATGGTTTTCATCTAATTTCCTTATAAATTCCATAAAAAAGGCATCATTGACATGGCAATAATCATTCATCCCAACCTATGTAGTGAACTATGGCAAATATTTATACATAGGCATATCTAGAATTAGAAGCCCTTGTGGCTCCAATCCTACCCAGATAACCTTCTAACTAGTTAGAATATATACCATGTATGAGCACATATGAAGAATAGCAATCTATATAAATTTTTTTAATTTATCATTTAAATGATAACTAATAACTTCATACAAGTCAATAAATTGTTTATCATTACAAATAATAAGAATAAACTGACACATCTAGAATTCAAAGGAGTTGATTTGAGCATTCCCAACTATATGGTGTAACAAGGTAATGGCATCTAAAATTTCATCCTTGAAATGCATTCTTTTAAGCTTAGAAGGTAATTGAGACTTACCTTTCTTCTCAAACTTTAGCCAATTATTTTCTATAGAATTTTTAGACCAATATTCATTTGCTCTAAATAATTCATCACCCATAGCTACAAACATTTCTTCCACAGTTTATATTTTAGGAAGATTCAATGCATAAGAAAATATCTTTGGAGTGATTTTTGTAACAAATGACCTATCTATAGCCTTTATCTCATGTGTCTCTATAATGTACCTTCTTATGTGTGTAACTACTAGGTCAATGTTTTATACAGCCTCAAGAAAACATCCATCACTTGCTAAACCACTATGTAAGATCCTATCCTCTAATGGCATTCTAGTGGTTTTTTCTAAGCATGCCCAAAGTTATTCCAAATTTAGGTGTGTAAATTTTTATCATTCACACCATACTAATGAATTTAAATTATTGTCTACATGAGCACCAAACTATAAAGAGAGAATGCCTGTGTCTTTGAGAAATAGTTACAAAGAGTAAAAATACAACTGAATGAATTGACAAAACTAAACAAGACATGTTTTTAATGTTGCATTAGTGTGGTTTTTAATTCTATCTCTTTGAAATGGGAACTTTAATATTTAAGTGCCTCTCAAAAATTATGAAGAGATAACTCTAGGTTGTTCCATACAAGTCATTAAATGATGTGGTGGTGCCTTGAAAACCAAGAAACCAAAACTATATCACATGGTCACAAAACATTAAAATTTTGGAGCCATAAGTTAGGAGTTTTGAAGTTTTAAAAATGTTTGACTTACCAACTACCCAAGACTCATAATTGATAGAAAAGTTAACAAATTTAGGTGATCAAGAAGTTATAGAACTCTAAGAGCCTCTTAATAAGGTTATGAAACTCATAAAACTTGTGACATATAGTAACAATGGAGAGTGACAAAGGCATAAAAACTTGGAAAATTAATGGGATGAAGACTTAGGAATTCAAATAAGAGAAAATAAAAAATTCATAACACAAATTTAAATTTATGGGTAACACCATCGAACCATTGGATATTACCCTTCTCCACAAAACCTAACCAACCTTACCTCAAACCTTAAGACTTCAATATTAGAGACCTTGTCCTAAAGGAAAATTGACATGTAACCAACATAGAGGAAAGTAAACGAGGCAAGTTTTCTTTTAATGGGTTGGGACCCTACATCATTACCCATAAGTATGGATTAGAAGCTTATCACTTATCCCCTCTCAAAGTTAAAATAGAATCTAAGCCTCTAAATGCTTTGCATCTGTATCTATTTTTCTACTAAGGGAGGATTAAGTTCACTCTTTTTGTCTAACTTAAGATCATCCCTTGATTATGATAATTTAACCTTCCCCCATTTTTCTCCTCTCCTTTTGAGGGTAATTTATTATAATATAGAACCATGTGATTAACTGTCATAGTCATAGCCTAATCCTAAATGTGGGTACCATGGCTCTACCCATAGCATGGTTCTCATGGATACTTTTCATCTCTAACAAGATGGAATCCCATGGTCATTATCTCTAAAAAAAACCATACCTTTTCATATCGTTAATATTCTTGCATTAAAATTCTTCCCTCATAAAGGTAAACCTCTTAACCTAATTAGACATGTCCATGTCTAAATAAAACACATCCAAAAACAATTTGAATACTAGAATATTATTTAGGTCAATATCTTAAGCATTGTAGACTTCTCTCTTGAAGGAAAACTACCCAAAAACAAAATAAAAATTTCTAAATCTAAGGTAGACTACTCCCTTGAAGGACAACTATCAAGAACATTAAACAAAGTGAATAAGATTAGACCACTCCCTTGAAGGATGGATAAGTTAACTTTGTCAAAAGTGGAGTAATTTATTGGAAGCTTCCATCATTGATCAGCGTCCCATATACATCAACCAATGAAAATACCCACTATCACAACAAATTCTAAAGCTACAATCAGCTCTCAAGTAGCATAATAAGCTGGAAGCCACAATCAGCTTTCACATGTAGATTTCACACATTGATTAGTCTACATCTAACATATGACATGGACTTGTCTGTTACCATTCTTAGGTCACCTATAAAAGGGGAAAAGTAATACACATGAGGTTATCATACATATCACCCATTACCCTTCACACCACCTATCACCCATCTTCCCTTTAGACTATCTATAAATCAAGGGATTTAGAGCTTACTTGACACCTTGTGATCAAGAAACCTTTTTTATCAATTAACAACCACTCATGTATGGTATTTTAAGGGATTATATTCATTAATATTATCCCACTTCAAGTCTATTTTTAGTCCTTGTCAAAAACAAAGCATCATTCCCTATTCTTATCTTAATGTGCTTGGTTGATGTTTTCATCACAACTTTTACCATCCAAAGGTGAAACAATAATAATAATTCTTTTTATATTAAGCAAGAATACAACAACCATAACCATACCAATCATTTCCATAACTATAACATTCATAAGTATCCACACAACCTTAAATGATGATAACATTCAACCAATGACATCCAACACATTGTGTACATGTTTACAACAAACTATGCAATATTTTATTTAGGGTGTGAGGAGTCAAATGACACATACATAGTCATTAGGTTACACACACATTTCCTAAGGCACACACATACATTATTTTCCTACCTAAGAATTAAATTGATTATTTGGTGATTCTAGATTTGTGTTCAACAATCCTTATACTTGATTTCTCCATGAGCTAACATCTATAACATTTCCTATCTTAGCAGTTGTTAAATGGTGTACTCTATTATCCTCTTTTGCATTCATCCCCATTGGTCAAGAATCATATTCTCCTCTAGGTATTTCACCCTAAACACCTATTTTAGCCATTGTATCCCTCTTCTCTAATTTATCTACTCATATAGGTACCACCAGTTGTTTCCTCAACACATATCCCCTTAGATAGTGAGGGTTCCTTCTATAGATAGGTTGATGGTCATGTTATCCAACCCTGCATCTTACATAGTGAAATTCTCACCTTCTTCATTAATATAGAGGTAATATTTCAATCTCAATATTGATCCATGGGTGTCTTTCCTCTTGTTGTTGATCTAGAAATACTTTCATTATCACCATTACATGTTGTAGTATTTGATAGATCCACACATTTACCATATTGATTATTTCAAGTCATGGGAGTTGTTAGTTGTTTCCACAATTGTTCCCATTTTTCCCATTATTCATCATATTCAACCTTATGTATTTCTTTACACTCTCTATAACTTGTAAAACCAATTAACTCAATGATATACATTCATCCTTATCATGATTCTTTAAATAGAATACTTGACCATTCTTCCTCATCCATATGATTCTCGATTCCACTGACTAGGAAGGTCATATGATGTCATTTATTCCCTTGAATAATCTTCCTACTTAAAATGGTCATGTATACTTACCTTTTATTATGAACACATCACCCTTGATCTAATTCAGCATCTTGATAAAGCCATTATACACCATCATGATATCTTTTTATTGCCCTTATCTCTGATTTACATCCAATGTTTTGCCTTATTTTGTCATCTTATGATTTTTTTAGGCTTGGTGGTCATTTTCATTATTATCACCTTTATCCTAGTTGACATATATTGGCATCTAACCATGGGTCATTGTATTGATCATGTCTTCACAACTACCACTATTGCTAGTGGTGGTAACTCCTAAATGCTTACCATTGTATCAACTCCTCCATCAGAGGTAGGCTACCATGAATTCATGACAATACATTCACCTTCCTATCCCCTCTACCCTCTTTTTAATACCATCCCATTGCAATAGGCTCTAAATGTTAGACCCTGACCATTATCAGTGCTTTCTCAAACATGGTAGTCTTTTCTTTTGTGATAATTGAGAGTTCATCTATAGCAGGGAAATGGTTACCTTCTCCAAGTGTAGAAGAAATATTTTGGACCACGTAACTCCCTACAACCAAGACCTCTTCTAAGTGTAACCCCAAGTCATCAATTCCAAGTAACTTGGATAGAGGATACAAACATGGCCACTATTTGGCTAGCCTACCCATGTTGCTCTTGGGTTAGGTAAAGTCCATCCTCTATCACTCACTACACTAATAACTTCCTTACCTAGAGAATCCACATACCCATCAAATAAATTATTCATAAGTCATCACTTTCTTACTTCCCTTAAAAAAATTTTCATAGTGGTGATGAACCTTGGCCAAGTTGACTATGCAAATCCTAATAGAATCCCACCTCTTAAAACTTGGTTCATAGTGGTAGATGTTATCTCTAGGCTTCTACCCTCACATAATTTTAGAAGGTACAACCTCCTCACAAAGGTACTTCTTATATGGATTAGCTCCATTGAAGGTCATTTTTGGTGCTTAACATTGTGTTCCCTTCTTATTTATCCTATCTTACCCATCTGTGTCTCTCATTCTACTAAATATGGGATCATTATGGTAACTATTCACCAATCTACACCATGCACTTTCACCATCACCTTTAATAAAACCCAAAATTGTTATTTTATAAAACCTTCTCCATCAACCCAAACTAACCCATGTGGTCCATCAAATTGGGATAGCCAATTTTCACACCACTCATCCAACCCTTATTAAACTAGATTAGCATGATGTCCACAGACTATGTAGGCATTACTTCACACATATGGATAGATTGGCCACTAACAACTAATTCCTATCCCCTTTTTTTCTCACTCATCTCAATCACTAACAATTCCCTCTTGCTTATGGCATCCTGCATCAAGGAAGCTTTGAATTCTTTCTTAAGAATCCTTATGTTTTAACACCATACAATACTTCCTCTTCATTTTTTCCCCCATTGATAGGAGAACTACATTGGCCTGAGGTCTTTTTGGACTATGTAGGTAGCACTAAGTTACTAAGGTCATCTCTAACACATATTTTATTTTATTTTCCTTAATAAAATATCTTCCTCCACTTCTCTACTTATCCCCTTACCACCTCCCTCCCTTTAGCTTGTCAATATCCCTTAACCAATTTTCGATCTTGTTAATCTCTTTTAATGTAAAATTTGATAGCCTTCCTCATTGGCCACTCTTATCTCCCATAAATCCACCATCTACTCTACCTTGCTAGACTCCCTATCAATTTTCCTCGTGCATACTTAATAGCTGACTCCTTCACCCAATTTTCATTTTTTCCCCCTCTCTCCACTTATTACCAACCTTACCCTTTATCCCCTTAAACTTCTTTCACCATCCTCATCATCTCCACTCACCCTTGGCTATTTGTCCTACCCTCTTTAACACTATTTTTTCCTCACCAATTCCACATCATACTATGCATCTTGTAAGATTTCTATTTCTTGTATTCTTGTACTTTTTCTTTACATGTACCACCATTCTCTGTCATTTCATCACTCTTCCCATCATACCCATTTACCATTCTTTTTGTTTTCTTTTTTCCCATCTTTTCATCTTTTTTGTCTTCTTTTTTTCCTCCACAACTAGTTTCTCCCTAGGTATTTATCCTTTGAGAAGCATTCCATAATTGTCCCTTTTCTTATTCTCACTTCTTGCCTTTTACTTTTTGCATTCCCATTTTATTCATTACATCTTGGTACTCACTTGTCTTTTACATCTATGTGAGTATCCTTGCTTTGTATCCCTAGTTCAATTCTTCCTTTTTCTTCTTATCATCCCTGATCTTCATTCGTTATCTTCATCTCATTCCATTTAATGTTTTCCACCATCCTCTTCTTTTTCTCTATTTTCTTTCATTTTTCTCATCTTAATGACATTCCTTGTTCTTCCCAACCTTTTTTTCCTCCTATATGTCCATGCTTATCTCCTTACATCCTTCTCCACCTTTATTCTTATATTTGACCTCATTATTTTCTTCACCTATCTCTTCATCCATCTCCTGGTTTGCCTTTACCTCATCCCTTTTTAGATCCCCTTTATTTTCCCCCATTTAACCTCCATGTCTTCAGAGTGTAGTCACCATTTGTACCACCTCCATGTACATATCCTTATTTTCTTTTTCATGTCCACCACACCCTTTCTTTAATGCAAAAAATCCATAACCTGCACCCTCATTCAATTAATATTATTGTTATTCACCTCGCTCTATATTCTAAAACCCCTCAGAGTCTTTCTCTGAATTCCCTCAAAAATCAATGCTTACTTGTTTTAAGGCCCCACTAGCTCAAGAGTCAAGGATTCAAATCTTCACCACTTCTCATTTACCCACTCTACCACTTTAATTCCCCATATCATTGAATAATACCCTTCCATAGATTATTAATCACATTATTATGAAGTGTGCATAATTTTGGCTTATTTGGATGGTTATGAAAGAACTCATCGGGTCACCACAACAATTGAGTAGCTATAAATTTTATAACACTTGGTAAAGCATATTTCTCATTTTTTTAAAATGGTGGTAGAAATGTTACACTTGAAACCACTTATCCATGGCTGTAAATTCCTTTGGCATATTTGACATAATCATATAATTGCATCCTAAGTAATATCATCCATTGTTTCTACCAAACCAATATGAAAACTATTTCATACCCATATTTTCCACCCTTTTTTCAATGTCCTTCAATCAGACCTAACTACATGATACATTAACTTGGGGTAACCAAGTTAACCCACACTCCCCACCTTAGAAGAAAAACATTAGGCCTAAAGTTAATTTTGGGTATTATGTCCATAGAACTATGTAGGTAGTGCCCACTTTTCTAGTGCATATGGAGTCTGCTCAGCCACCCAATTCCAACCAACCAACCCACTTACCCATATCCACCTCGATGTTGGCCATTTTTGACCCAACATATCACATAGTTTGTGATGACCTTACCTTGGTCCTTTTGACTATACAAACCAATTTTTCCATGTTAAACATTTGAATTTACACCACCTCATGCACCACCAGACCATTTTTGTTTTTCTCAAAATCACTTCTTACCCTAGATACATGAGTAAACACTGACCTTATCTGGGAGACTTGATAACACTAACCCAATTAGCTATGACCAATGTTAGGGACTAGTTACCTTGTCATTTATCCTAGAACCTAACCTTATTATTATCAACATTGGTAGCTTTATTATTTTCTCTATCTTGACTATCTCACCTAGTCACATTTTGTGAACCCATTGGTATTTCGCATGCCCAACTACATTGTGGCACCACCTAGTGCCTCCCCACCAACTATTTATTAAACTTGCACCCAATTTTGTCTTTCCTCATCAACTCTTAGTATGAGGGGGAACACCTTCTCCCATAATTAGAGTAGCATTGCCTTTGACCAAATGATTTATATTTATTTTGTAGCTTTTTAATTCAAAGCTGCATAACAAAAAGGGACAAAATATAGACACTAGAAAATTTCAAACTTGTAGTTTTTGATGACTAAATGCCTTAAGACCCACCTAATGACCCCCTAAAACTTATTAACCCTTAAAAAATGCCAAATAATTATTCCCCTAGTAATATAATATTATTCAAAATCACTATTTGAAATTACTATTCACTATCACTATTCACTATGAGATCCACTATCACTATTCATGATGACATGGAAAGTTACATGGAAAGTGACATGGAAGGTGATATGGCAAGTGACATGGCTTAGAACTGAGGTGGCTTGATGTGGGACATAATACCCCATCTGGGACTCTTTCCCAAGGTGCTTAATGACTTGATTTAAGCATCAGAAGGCCCCCCTTGAAATATGGTGAATTTCACCTTAAAGGGCCATCATTAAATATGTATTTTTCTTTCACACATGAAATTAGCCTTCAAAATGAGATACCTACCTCTTTAGTTCTTTGGGAAAGACAAAGGGAACCCATATTTGACTTCTTAACCCAAATGGGAGACTCATTGACCCATATGGGAATCCCCACCAACCTCATCTTTGACTATTCATGCATCACATGGAAAATGGCACCACATTTAGTGTGACACATCTTTATATGCTTGGATGAAGACAAGAAAGGTTGGTGAAAAGTATTTAAGCCTCATTCAAACCCATGTGCATGATTCCAATTTAAAATTGGATTCATGTACAAGGTGAAAGACTCACTGACCAAATGGGAATCCCCATTAACCTCATATTTGACTCATTAATGCACCACATGAGAAATGACACCATATTTCACTATTCCCTTATTTTGGCATGTTTCTTAGCATTTAATTCTATAAATACCCCCCTCTCCTTCACCCAAGGTTAGGTGGGAGGTTAGTATTTGGTTATTAACATATATTTTTAGGTATTTAAAGGAGGTCATCATTTTAGAGGTCATCCACATCCTGGAGGAAAACAATCCAAATCAATGAAGCTCTGCGAAAATTGCCATGGGATTCCTTCATCACATCATCAACAATATCAATCACCTCAACAAGCCTCAAGGTAACCTTATTTATTTTGTATTTATTTACTTAAGTTATTCCTCTCATTACCCTAACCTATAACCCTTAATCCACTTCCATATTAATCCATTGACCTCATTTACCCTCTTTGCACCTTTTCCACCTTCACCCTCTTTTCCCCCTCATCCTTTTGATACCCTAGTTACTTATTGTTTTATATTATTCAACCATCCATCCCTCTCATTTTATTATCCCAATCAACCCCAACTAAACCATTATTTTTACCCTTATCAAATTACTAAACCCAAAACCACAACCTTTCCTTAACCAAATTTTAGCATTAGTATATTCAAATTAGTTACTTAATTTTGGTTAACTTAGCAAAGCATATAATTTTCATAATTAATTTGTTATTATTTGATGTATTTTATTTCATTTGTATATTAATTTAATTCAAATATATTTCCTTTATCATTTCCACTTAAGTGTTTTAAATAAAGTGGATTGATAGCCTCTTAGAAATCTTCAACTTCTAGGATGTAGCTCACGTTAGGCTATCCACCCAACTAATTGTATAACCAACAAGTTTTATGGTAGTGATTTATTATTGTAGGTAATTATTCCCTAGCTAAATAGGAGTTATCACAAAGTCTCGGTTCAACATGCATGCATTTAACATGTATTCTTCTACACACACTTCTTAACTAGTTTCTTATTTTCGCACTTACAAAAAAAACAAAAATTAAATAGAAACATCACTAATCTATGCCATTATTTATTAATTATAACCACCTATGGGAAAATTAGTAATAACACCTTTACCATGATTTTCCACATCACCTTTCCACTACTATTCTCATTTGTCTAGCTATTTTTTGGATTTGAAAACTTATTATTACTAGGTCGAGTCTCACCACCTTTTATTTTGGTAGAATTATTATGACTTGAGGTCCTAAAACGACTATGTAAGATGTGATAAATTCACATTGAGGTCAATTTAGTCACTCTTTTTTAAATATCTAACCATTTTATGAGTAACCTAAGCCAATACTATTGCCATTTTGTGAGTTGGACCATTTAGTATCTCATAATTCCCAGTTGGGTTGAGATGCTTATAAATTTCCAAAAACAATCATAAATTTTCAAAATCCAAAAAACATTTATCCTGTTTAATCCTAGTTAGTCATCCTCAATCTACCCTACTAGATCAAATCCATTGTTAGGATGCTTTTTTTACTTTTAATTTCAGGCTTTATATGTGTTTATTTTCTATTTATTTATTTATTTATTTTCCTATTTGTTTGATTTTTATGTGTTGTTTATTTGATTGTTTACCTATTTGTTTACTTTCAGTACTCTTGCCTTGACTCAGTCTATATGTGTTCATTGGAAGATTCCTTTCACATTATTCTTGAGTCCATCCATATTTATATGTCAACATTGTCATCATGGCTTTTATCATTGGTGCATTGTTTTCAATTCTTTTTTATATTAGGAGTCAGTCCTTATACATATTATGGTTAAGTTATCATGGTGTTTTATATCATTATGCCAACCATCATGTGATACAATAAAAATTATCTCAAGAATTCTTATAAACAATAGAGTTGTAGAAGTTTCTCCTTGATAACCTTGGTAAATCCTCCCACCCTTGATCAAATCAACCCATCGAACATTCTAGTTATATCAATGTTAATAAGAATGAGCATCTTTACATTGGTAGGTACAAGCAAATCATTTCCATTGATTAGTTCTTATTATTTTATTCATCTCTTTCATCACTTTGTGCATCCTTGTATGCTTGGTTATTTGTGGATTCTTTAGTCATTAAACCATCACATCTACATTTGTTCTTATTCATCTTTAATCTATAAAATAGATTATATCCTTGAGTTATGTTTTCCAACATTCCATATTATGGCACATTCAATAATTATTTTTTATTCTAGATCATCTTAATGATTATAACCACCTATGGGCACATAACTATTTTGACTCATCAACCCTAACTAGGCCTATTTGAAGGTAAACATTAGAAGTGAATAAAATAGTGTTTGGAATATTAGAATGAGGTTTTGAAATGAGACCATAATAAAAGATCAAAATTTTGGTGACTAAAATTGATGAGGTGGTTGAGTTGGCATTGAGTCACATAGGGATTTGGTGCTTCCTTGCAAGTAGGTGTTTGCCAAAGCCTAGTCAAGTGGGTGATTGATTATATTGGGGTTGGTGCTCCAAATTGAGATGGTGGTCAATAAAATTTTATCTTTTATACTATAAGATAGTAGTCTATTTATAGGGATCATAGTGGGTTTGGTTCCCCTTGAGGTTTTCCAACTCATATGTGTGTTTTCTTGTGTTACACTCATGTGAATGGTTTTTATGCATTGTTATATCTTTGTATCGATATGATGGTTCAAGGGATATTAAATTACATGAAAAATAAAGTTTTTAAACATTGATTCACCCCCTACCACCCCCCTGCTAAGTGATTGTGCTTCCAAAAAAATGATAAAGGTATGCTCTAATAAACAATTAGTGAATATTTGAATCATGATCCATAATTTCATTGTCATCAAATGCAATAGAAGCTATCTAAGCCATATGAGGTATAGTGAACGTAAGTGTGTGAATAATTCCATATAATGGGTGTCCATAATAATGGAGGAGGCTATGAATTATGTGCCATTTGCCATTTTTTTATTAGAATGATATTTTAATATATCATTAAACATATTTTGGTTTTGATGGTCACCAAGTTGTGACCCTGAATCCTTTGGAAGATCATCAAAGGTAAGTTATTAATTATTTATAATGTGTTAGATCTTGTGTTTTAAGGTATGTATATATTTTTTAAAATTACCAAATCCTTGATCATAATTACAATATGCAATAATATCATATTATTTTGGTATAGGTTCACTCGTATCAACCTCTATAGGAGGAGGGAGAGATAAGAGATGATACTCCACAACCCTCTTAAGTAAAAAAATTAGAGACTCAGGAACTCATGTAAATTGTATCTTAGGTGCATTAGATAATACAAGATAATCATGTCTTTTTACCACTATATTTAACCATTTTGGTTTCTTCCTTTTTGGGTTATATAGGTTTAACATTATAGCTTGTTTTGATATAAAACTTGTTAGTAGATGTAGTTGATGTGTTGGATACATACTTAAGCTTGTCTAATTAAATAAGTCTCATTTAATGACATCAGATAATATGGAATAAGTCATCAAAATATTTAAAATATTTGAAGATAATAGACTCATATAATAGTGCAAGAATTTTTTTCTTAAATATGTCTTAAATATCTTTATTTTCCATTGGTTTTGTCATTTTTTCCAACAATATTTTTACCTTAGAACATATTCATTATTAGTTTCATTGGTTTCTTATTTGATCTTATAAATTTTTGTAGGTAACATATTTTTAGTGATGTTGATAAATAAATGTGCTATAAAATAACCCATTAGATGTTTGAATTATTTCACTAATCAAATTATTAAATATAGAACCATATTAAATCATGGTCCTTTAATCTCATTATAAATAATTTGGTTAAAATTTCATCACTTGAAGCATAATCAAGGATTGTTGCATAGAAATATTAAAGATGATATTTAATATCACCCTTTCCATAATAAAATGTGAATTTGGGTGTAACAAAACTAGTTTTAAAAGGGTGCCAAGATATATTAGGTATTATAGGATTATTTAATACATCTTGTGAACAAATATAATGAGTTGATTTAAAATCATTTTTTTCAATGTTGGTAACCTTAATCTCCAAATCTTGAATAACTTGAAGAATATTTTGCATAGTATACCTATTGTCACCAAATATTTCACCCTAAAAGAGGGTGTTCAATCCTCTTATAAATTTTGGAAACATGGGGACACTTCCAAGTATGTGGGTGTACCTATAGTGGAAATGAGCCTCTATGTTTAAGGGCTAGCTCCCTAAATATGTCTTAAATTACTTTCACCTATGATAACTATTTGCTTTTGGGGGAAAAGGGATATAAGTTACATGAAATAAACCTATTATAAAAGGGTGATGCACCAATATTGTTTCCACATGACCATTGTACTTATTTCATAAAATATAATACCTACAACACTAGCCTAAGAGTCCTAGAATGCACTAGAATTATTGTTTCAATATAAAGGTGAGGTGCATGAAGAATACCCAAGGTAAGTGAAACCATAGATCAGTTACAAATACTAAATTTAATTATATACTTAAGATCAATTCATACACTTAAATATGTGTCATATGACCTGTTAGGCTAAAATCACTTGCATCAAACATGGAAGGATTGAGAGAAAACAAGGATAGATGGATACCACTTGACAATTCACTATATATATCTTCACACACTTTGATAAGATGAGATATGAACTCAATCTAGATTACATTTATTGTTCTAATTTAAATTACAATGTCAAAACCAATAGGGATTTACCATACATGGTGTGGTATACCTTGACAATGGACAAAATGGTAGGTACTTGTAGAATTGGAAAAGGAAGGAAGGAAGAAAAAATAAGTCCAAAGGTCAGTATGCCACATGTCAAGGCACAAAAACTAGTTACATTATAGGAGAATAGAGTGAGAAATAGACAATGTATAGTCTGATAAGACAAATGATCCTCCAAATCATGAAACCTTATGAAATGTGGCATAAGACTCTACTTGTTTCTTGAAGAAATTATTTTCATCATGGATCATCTCTCAAGAATTTGAAACTAAATTAGGAGAGTTGACACATATGTACTATCTAAAAGTGGTTGAAACATGATATCATAATCATAATATGTTTTCATAACTACTAGTTATCTTCTAGACACATGTATTTATCATCTGTAGTCATTCATTTGTCTCATAAACTTTATTCTTCACATTTGGTAATCATTGTTCATCTTGGATTTTAATTAATATTTAATGTTGATGTATGAGTCTTGATTTTATATAGAATCCTTTGATCCAACATGGCTACCTATGTTGCATCCCCTTTCCACATTGCTCATTCCATTTTAAAATATGCATGTCATCGTTTAGACATGTAGCCTCATCTTATCCATCTAGAATCTAGTCAAATTTGCTCTGTTGATCTTCTCTAGAGTCTCTTTATATTTGAATTTTGATGTATAAAATTGATATATGACACAAGAATCTAAGATTATGAAATTTGGTATCATTACATGTTTTTTATAGATCCTATTGTCACCCCATTTGGTTAACATTATCATGCCACTTGGTAGTCTCACATTCGATTTGCGATCCTTGACCTTTGACTCAATATGCACTATTAATCTTAGTTTCTTACTTAAATTCATGAAATTAATATACATAGAATTTACCATGGTTATGAAACTTGGCAATTGTACATTAGTCTTCAATATTGATTGACTTGTTGACTTCTCACTTGTCATTAATATATTTCTACATGAAGGATCATGCACCATCAATCTGTTTGGACCCACTAGCTTTAGCAGTCACCATGCACTATTAGATATTTGTATGGTCACCCAAGATATTTCCACTTTTTATTCATGCATTCATCCTTGGAACATTTGAATTCAAATCTCTATTTATCACAACTTTATCATGATGTCCCTATGCACGTCTATCTCTATAAATTTAACTTTAAATGCTTATATATTGAGATAAAAACCTCATCAAGACACATAATTTTCAAAGGATGATATTGGAAAAAAAAATCATGTCCATGTAGTATTTATGGCTTTAAATATTTTCTAATCACACTTGTAAAATGTACAACCAGACTGCCCTATTCATTCCTATATGACATGCCATGATGTTCTGACCCCCTAGATGACTCCAAATGACATAAAATTAAACTAAATCATGACCAAGGTTATAGTGAAATTAAATTATATAAAATTTACCAAAACACACCCTATGACACTATGTTTTACCCCCTTATTAGGTCTTGACTATAGGGGTTGACCCATTTTGACTTATGGTCAAAATGGTCAACATTCTTGATGATTTCCCAAGGGTGGTATGCTTTTTATTCCATGACCAATTGCATAATTATATACATTTGGATATTTATTCAAATTTACACATGTTTAAAACATAAATTAACATAAGGTAAAGGCACACAAAATGAGACAAACTCAAAAGAAACACACATGTGTTTAACTAGAACACTTAGGGAACATAACACAACTGAAAGAAAAGACACACACCTATTATATTACTTAAAATACCTAATATTAAGGTGAAACATCTGACCATACCTCAAATAAGGTCAAAACTAGTTCCCCTTATCATCTTTGTCACTCCATGAAGGTAACCTAGGATGAGGAGCATGCTCATCACCACTCACTTACATTTGTAGGTGATCAAGAAGCCTACCACCTTTAAATCTTCTAGGTATTAAATTGAACTATTTGGGACCTTTTTGAATGATTTATATCTAAGATCCTTGGTTGGAACTTCAATCTTATTTGTCATTGCCATATCTAATATACATTCCTCATACTATTTAATAAGAATGATGACAATTGCCTCAATGTTTCTATTTTATTACACATGACATACTTAATTCTTGGGAGTATAAAGTTATTATTATTTATGATCCAAAACCTTTTAACATTTCTCAATACTAGATGGATCTCATAACTATCCTCTAGGCACAACAAATTTTATCTTGACCTCACTAGGTCCTTTTAGGACTATAGGCTTTTAAATAGCAAATTGATGTCCATCTTCCTTAATAACATGCCATTTAATTTAATACTTTATAGAACACTTGAGATCATTCTAATTATTTTCATCAACAAACACATCATACATAAATTTATTTGGAGAAGAAGGAATATTACCAATCTTATGAAATTCTTGACATATGGCCTCAAATCTTAGCCATAATTCATCATCTTCTTCTTCATGAGAGTCATCATCCATAACATATTCATCAATATAAAGAATTAAAACATCATTATTTCCACTATCATTCTCAATTATATTCATCAAACTATGATCATCATACTCATGAATCATGTAATTTCACTCAACAATATGAGAATGTTTTACACTTACCTCAGCTTCTTCAAATAACTCCTTATGCATGATGTAATTCCCAAGATCAGTTTGCTCAAATTATGCATAATTATTATGTCCATATGCATCTACACCATACTCATCCAAAAATATATCAAAAATTCCCTTAATTTTAGAATCATCGTCATCCACATTATATTCCTCCTTCTCATGAACAACACAATTCAAGTTAGAATTGGTTTCAATGTAAGGTTCAATGTGAAACCTTGCAAGAGGTTGATTTAAAATGGTAACTTTGGTCACATACCTTGTCCTAAATTCTAAAAAGGACCAATAATATGAGATATAACCACCAATATTGTTTTTAAAGTCTCTTGACATGTAAATTACAAAGTGAGCTGGGAGGTTTACAATACCTATATCTTGAAGGATAGGAAAGCTAGGACAATCATATAAGAAAACTTTCAAGTTTTTTATTAGCCCTATGGTATTAATAAATGTATCATATATATATAGCACTCCTTTTCTATGAGGCTTATATTACAGGCCCAACTTATTAGCTACAACTTTGGGCATGACTAAGGTAGAGGCTCCACAATCAACTATGTAATTGTGAACCAATTTATCACACACTAAAGACTGAGGTAAAATGGTGGAGGTTTATCAATCCTAGATAGAGGTTACATAATCAACTATGCAATTATGAACCAATTTATTAGCCACTATTTTTAGAGAATTAGTGCTCACCTTTTATTGAGTCTTTAGAGGTAAAGAATTACTTGGAACTTAAGAAATAGAGGCACCTTGAACAAACCTTACCACATTTTAACTTAATAGTGGTGTAGGAGATTTTATAATTATCACACTTTTATCAATGCCTTATTGCCTTTAAAGTGTATTATATGATCCTGTGGTCATGCTAGTGCCACCTCCTAGATCCTTCCTCTTAGTTGTAGTATTATCTACAATAGAGGCTCCTTGATTGAGTTCAAAAGTGTATTTCATCAAGAAGTTGGTGAATATTTCTCCTTGAGGTTGCCAAACCTCATTAACTTGCATCATCACTTCATCTTTAGCTAATAAGAAGGGAGTAACTACTCCTTTGTCAACAAGAGCTTTCTATTTATACTCATTATCATTGATAAATTGGTCTTGCTACCAATTTTCTCCATGCACCAAGTTACTATGCACATGTATCATCTCTCTTGCATTGGTGGTGGAGTTAGGATTGCACACATTGGTAGGTATTTTAGAGTTAGGCTAGCGTTGACCTATTCTTGTTCCTATTATAAATTATTGACCATAGTGTTGATGATAGGGGTAAGGATTTTTATAGGCACTTAGTTGTATTTTAGCTTACTTAAGCTAGGCTCTTAGCATTTGAATTTCTGCATCTTTATCCATGACATTATCTTCCTTCTTAAGAGAACCTCTAGGCTTGGTGTTAGCATTAGGAATTTGGGCCTCATATGAATTATTAGCAGAATTATGAGACAATGGAAGCATATAAACCTTTGTAGGTAACTTTTCATCTTCTATGAGACCATTCTCATCTTTGATATCAACTTCATATGCTTCAGGAAGAGTGGAAACACCATGGATTGAATCATGATAAAAATTTCAATACCAATGGCTCTCAAGTAAGTAAGGAAGACAAAAATAGAATGTATCCTCATGAGAGGAGGTAATATATACTAAGTATTTTTAAACCTCTCATTTAATTCATGTATTATTTCTTTGGATATTTTTTTATCACATTGAGTTTATGTATGAGAGAGGCATGGTCACTTTTATTTCTAAATCTTGAGGTCAACAACACTCCAGACTCATCCAATGATGTGATGCATCCACCTTCTATACTCCTATACCAATGAAGATCCTTCACTTTAAGGTACATGATAAGGAGTATAATGGAAATGTTCTCTTGAGTGATGTTATGAAAGATACAAAAGTTAGAGATATCCATAATATGTTCACTAGGTGTAACATGACTCTCACTATTAAATAGGGGAACACCTTTTCTAGTATTAGGAGGGATAAAATCATATGCTTGAAGGTGAATTGGACTTTTAATATTGAAGGTAGGGAAACCATGAGGTCTAACCATGTCTTCTTTAAGATATTGAATTCATTCAACTTATTCACTCTCTTGGCTTTCTTGGCTAGTAAAATCCTCCTTGTCCTCAAAGGGTAGATTAAGATGAAGATATTGAACTTCAAGAGGAAGTTCAAGTTGAATATGTGGATTAATAGTGTTGAAAACTCTACTACATGATGACCTAGTGAGAACCATGAATTATAAGACCAAGTTTATGATTAAAAAATGGTCTTGAACTAGATTTACCTTGATGGAGTTGCTAAATGTTAAGTAGAACACCAATTTTTAGCTGATATTAGCAAGACCAACATTCACCTTGATAAGTTGTCTTAAAGATAATGTGTCTTATCAGTCATGCCAAAATTATTGTCATAAAATATTACACCCTATAAAAGAGTGTTTAAGACTTTTCTAAATTTGGGAAACATGGGAACACTTCCAAGTATGTAGGTGTACCTATAGTGGAAGTGAGCCTCTAGATTTAAGTGTTATCTCCTTGAATATGTCTTGAAGTACTTTCACCTATGATAAATATTTGCTTGTGGGGGAAAAGGAATAGAAATTTTGTGAAATAAACCTATTGTAAAAGGGTGATACACCAAGATGTTTTCTATATAACCATTGCACTTATTTCACAAAAGATATTTCCTACAACACTAGCCTAAGATTCCTAAAATGCATTAACATTAGTGTTTCAATATGAAGGTGAGGTGAATGAATACTACCCAAGGTAAGTGAAACCATAGATAATTTATAGGTACTAAAGCTTATTTTACACTTAATATATATTCATACACTTAAATACAATTTATATGATCTATTAGGCTAAAATCACTTGCATTAAACATGGAAGGATTGAGAGAAAGCAAGGATATATGGATATCACTTGACATTTCACTATACATCTCTTCACACACTTTAAAAAGATGAGATATGAATTCAAAATAGATTTAATTTATTGTTATAAGGTAAATTACAATGTCAAAACCAATAGGGATTTTCCATATATGGTGTGGGATATCTTTATAAAGGCCAAAATGGCATCTACTTGTAGAATTAGAGAAGGAAGGGAGAAAAAATCAGACCAAAGGTCATTATTCCACATGTCAAGGCATAAAAACTAGTTAAATTTTAGGAGACTAGATTGAGAAATAGACTATGCACATTCTAATAGGATAAATGGTCCTCTAAAGCATGAAATTTTATGAAATGTGGCATAGGGCTCTCCTTACTTGTTCAAGAAAGTATTTTCATCATGGATCATCTCTTGAGCATTTGAAACTAAATTAGGAGAATTGATGCATATGTAATATTTGAGGGTGTTTGAAACATGCTATGATAGTCATAATATGTTCTCCTAACTACTTCTATTTTATAGACACCTCAATTTACCATTTTTAGTCATTCATTTGTCTTTAAGACTTCATTATTCACATTTGGCAGTCACTATTTATATTGGATTTTGATTTATCTTTAATATTGCTATATGAGTTTAAGGTTCTTAATTTTATATAGAATCATTTGATCCTACATGGCTACATATTTTGTATTCCCATTCCACATTGTTAATTCCATTTTAAAATATGTTTGTCATCATTTAGACATGTAGCCTTATTTTATCCATCTAGAATCCAGTCAAATTTCCCTTATCAAACTCCTCTAGAGTCTATTCAATTTAAATTTTGATGTTAATCATTGATATATGACCCAAGAACTCAATATTATGACATTTTGTAGCATTGTGTGCTTTCTATGGATCTTATTGTCAGCCCATTTTTTATGCTCTCATGCCACTTCGGAGTCTCATGTTCGATCTGGACTCCTTAACCTTTGAATTAACATGAACCATTGATCTTAGTTACTTAGTTAAATGTGTTCCATTAATTTACCTAGTAGTTACTATGGTCTTGACACTTATAAGTATACATTTATCTTTGAGATTCATTAACTTGTTAACTTCTTGCTTGTTGTTGATCTACTTGGACCCATTAGATTTATCAGTCATTGTGCACCATTAGATATTTATAGGGACACCTAAGATATTGCCACTTGTTAATTATACATTAATCCTTGGAACATTTGAATTCAAATGGTTATTTTTCACAACTTTAACTTGATTTCCCCATGTACATCTATCTCTATTATTTAAACTTTAAATGCTTATCTCTTGAGATAGCAAGCTCATAAAAACACAAAATTTATACAATATGTTATTCACACCAAAATCATCATGTCTATGTAATCTTTTTGGCCTGAAGGCTTTCTAATCACACTTTTAAGATATACAGCTTGACCACCCTTTTTATTCCTGTGTGACATGTCACGATAGTCTAACCCCCCAAATGACTCCAAATGACATAAGACTAGATCATGACTAAGGTTAAAATGGCATTAAATGACATCAAATAGACCACAACACACCCTATGACACTATGTCATACCTCCATATCAGGTCTTGACTATATGGGGTTGACCCATTTTGACTTGTGGTCAAAATGGTCAACAAGACCCTTTAGGATTTAGATTTGGTATTTGAGAAGCCACCAAAGGGGATGAAAACACCACTTGTGTTGATGTAGGCATTGAAATAGGTATTTTAGTTAAGTATTAATTTTTACCATGGAGGATGTAGCAATAGTTTTTTTTATCTTTTAGGAACAATAATTTGAAAATATATCTCATGCCCCCACTAGATATATTATGAAATGTTTTACTTGAGGGAAGGGATATTGGAATCAATGTGTGATAGGCATATATAGTATCTCTAATATTTATATCAATAGACATAATTTTTTGTTAAATAAAACCTTTTTCTATTTTATTTTCCTATATAGTATGAAGGATATTGTGGAGATATTCAATATTTTCATGAATGCATTCTCAAAATAATGCAATAGATTTAACTTTCTCTTGATTTACTTATTCATACTCATTATTTTCATTTGTTTAATTATCCTCACAATCATATTCATCTTATATAATATGTTTCCCACTAATTTTCTCATTTTCACTATTTACACTCTCATTATTATTGGAATTTGACATGGTATCATCTTGAGACATTTTAGGTTATCCAATGGGTAACAAAATATGTTCAATATGAAGACAACCTAATCTAGGACTAAACCTAGGTTTCATACAAATGATATAACAAATATGAATAAATAAAAAATCATAAACCTTAGAAAGCTAAAAATCCTAAATCAAGATAGGGTTTTCATGAGAGGACTTAGAAGTTGAGTTCACCAAATGTTTAACCTTTTTTATTTTTTTTATATAGATAATTGTTAAGGGGTTAAAATAGCCTAATAAAGTGGATTGATAAAAATATTCTAAATTATGGAAATTAAAATAATTTAGATAACATAGTACACTAAATTTGTAAAATTATCAAACATATAAAGTATAATTTTGATTAATATTATGATAGTTGAAACATAGAGAAGAGGCAATATTTAGCTTGTTTTGAAATGTGCAAGTAGGTCTAAGATATATAAATGTAGGAAAATGCAAGATAATACATAGGATCCTATTATCATATTTTAGAAATATTATTTTGGAAGCCTATACACTACCATCAAGTTGGGGACATTTTTGGGTTCAACATGGCCCACTTTAAATACTTTCATACGAGGACCCTCTTTTTCTCAGTAGTCTGATCTTCTTCATTTTGAGGAATTTGGTGGCTTGTTTGGCTAAAGTCTTGTGTTAGTTTGATTTTTAAATTATCTTAAGCTCTAAGATTCTAGTATTATCTTGTTTCAATATAATTTTCTTGGCTCAAACTTAAAATATCATGTTTTAAGTTGTTGAATGTAAACCTTAGCCTATGGAGTAATGATGTTTAAAATTGGATAGTATTTAATTTGAAAAATATTACATTATTCATACCATTAGACCTAACTGATAAATAAATTTGAATTTATAGCCCAAGTTAGGTATTGGTAATTATGTATTTTGGTTGATTGAATAATCTCTTATAATGCCCCATTATAAATACTTAGTGAATTTTGAACTCTATGATTTGATGTAGTCAGTTAGGCCCTTAATATCTATAGTAGATTTTATTCTAATTGATAACCAACTATATGAAATCAAGATCAAACTATGCAAATAATTTTATTATTTAATTTAAAATAGCTCTATATTTTTTGCTTGTTTGGAATAACCTTGGAATAATATTTTATCCAAGTGTTTCAAGTTTTTTTGTGTGGGCAGATGGATTTTAGGCCTTCAAATTTATTCATCAATCCTGACTGATCTAAATACTTAGTCATTTTATTTAAAATCATTGAGATCCTAGGATACTGAGATCAAGCCACATGACACCATCTTAAGGACCTGTGCAATCAAGAGGAAAAATCATCATGAAAAGGGCCACAAGACTCTGAGTTGTTGATATGATGCCCTGTGGCATCACCCTAATGAACTAGCAACTTGGTATCCAAGGTTTTTACTGAGGCCCACCAAGATTTTCAAGGTAATAGGATTGTGCCATGTGGTATCATCTGACTAATTTGTAATCATGAAGAAATTTGTATAGTTTCAAGCTTCCATGTTAGTGGGATTACACCACATGGCATCATCTTACTACTCTACAGTCTTGGGGTAGTCTATATAATTATAGGATTTAGGTTTAGCATGATGATACCACATGGCATCATCTTACTACTTCATAGTCCTAGGGCAATATATGCATTTTTAAACTTTTGTGTTGGAAGGATTGGATCATGTGACATAATTATTATATCTTGGGGCTAATAGAATAAGGAGAAAAGAGTGTGGGAAGAAAAAAATATTTTTAGGTGGAAAAATAAAGCCTGAAGAAGACTAGGAATGGAGAGTATGGCTGAGAATTGGTCTACGTGGATGAAGAATATGTATGGGATACTACATATGAGTGTCATGTGGCAAAGATATTCCAAAGACATAAAGCAAAGGTATATCCAAACCATGTCAACCAATAGAGTCATCATAAAAGGAACATGCCTAAATTTGGTAACCCATCAAAATGTTAGATTGGCTTGAATTGAGGAAAATAACATGATAATGAATTAGGCTAGATTTTAGGGAGTTTAACTAGTTAAGGGAGATACATGGAGTGAGATGATGACTTCTTGACCTAAATATTCTCCTAGGTAGTCTAAATAGAAGATTTAATTTAAAATATTCAATCCAAAGGAAGAAGTAGGGGATCATTTCAATTAAATAATTGTCATAACCATGAATAAAATACAAATATAATTTGACCTCTTGTGAGAGTGGAGGGAATATTCTAACTAGTTGTAGTTATATTGGCCTGGAATGGTCATGAAAGCCAAAAGGATAAGAACCTTGTGTTGATTTGGTTGAGTTTCATTCCTCTTATATATAAGGTAACATGTATTATTTTTTAATAAAGGGTATGATTTATGTACCAAAACTCTATATAAATTACTATAGGCTCATTCCTCTATTTTTTCTCATGTTGTTTTAGCTTGTGATTGTTTGCTTGGATGACATAACTAAATGATTTTGTAATGACACTAAATTAGATACTAGGCTCATTTGAAATTCATGTTTTTCTTTAGTAATGTCTTTCATTTATTGATGAAACAAAATTAATTATTCTAAGAAGAGATTAAAATTCTTTTTTACTAATTAATATATAGTTAGATTATGCAATAGCTAGTCTAATCAGTTCTAAATTTTTATTATGTTTAAATTAAAGTTGTGTCAATTTATTATGTGCAATAACTATAGGCCTTTCATATGATTTTAATTAATATAAGTTTAGATTAATATGTTCATATAATTCCTCATAATCATACCCATTGAGTTGTTTTAGTTTATGTCATATTTAAACTTCATACATAAAGGTATAATTGTGACCAGGCATGCTTTTAAACTTTAACATTAACAATCTTGTTTCAGTCAACAAACCACTCACTTTCATACCCTACTCTTTCTACCATTTTTATATTTTTTTGTGATGAATATTTTTTCCATTATGGTATAGTATGATATTGATGTAAATGAGGAATAAAAAGACTTAAGAAAACATTAGCAACAAGTCTCAGTTAAAACATAGTTTATTGAACTTTTTCTAGCTAATTGCCTTTTCTCACCCAACTAAATGATTGCATTTTTTTTTTGCCCTTGTATTTAACTATTTGAATCCTAAAAATGATGGGACATTGAGTCCCATGTGTTTTTGTCTCTCTTTGTCCCATTATATAAGTTAAACCTAATAATTATTTCTAATGTGGGTCACAAATTAAGACCAATAGAAACTAGCACTAGAAGGAGGGATTGAACCTCTAAATTACTAATTGGAATTTATATTGACACCCTCTACTTATACTTCTCAAAAAAAAAAAAACATCTTAAGGTAACCGATATAAACTGGTGATTGGAGGAAGGCTTGAATTTTTTTATCTAGTTTGAAATTCTATATACATTGTGTTAAATTGATTTATCTATTATGAGCTTTCATATTATCTATATTTCATGTTTTATTAGTTTTATATTATTACTCTTAATATATATAACTCATATTTTATAAATTAAACAATTTGGAGCCTATTAAGTGAATCACTAGATCCCAAGTAATTAGAGGTAGATTGATTATATCGCCATTGAAAATATTTAAGAGAGCATGATATAATATAGGGAAAGTAAGATCATTAGCCACCCCTACCATTTAATTCTATTAATTTAATGATAAAAAAACTCATACGTATTTTTGTCCCCATGTCTTGGTTAGTAGGGTCTACAATAAATGTTCCTAGAGATGTGCATGATTTGACTAGGAACCCTAAGAGGTACCTTCCAAGGTTCACCAAAATTAATAGGAGGAATATGAATTAACATGTCACATCCTACATATCTTCCCTCAAGTTACTCAATGTTGATCATGAAGAAGTAGCATGCAAGATATTCTCTTTCACCTCATTTGATGAAACTTATGATTCGTTCCTTTACTTGCCTAAGTATTCAATTAGGAGTTTGAATCAATTGAGTATCATGTTCTTGGCCTAGTGTAATCTAGTGTTTTATATCAACAATTTAATTTCATGAAAAGGGAGCCTAATGAACCTATATTTAATTTTAATTCCCACTTTCAAATTTATGTATAGTAGGGTGATAACTCTGTATAGACTAGATGATTAGTTAACATTGGAAACATTTAAGAATGCCTTTGACCCATGGATAGGTATGTTATTTATGAGGGATAACATTATCACATATCTACCCCTCCCTTATGTAGAGGCAATAAAAGTGGGTAGGCATCTCAATCTATAAGGAAAATATTGTCCCATATCCTTAACATCCTCCCAAACAGTCTAAAATTGAATCTAATACCATATGTAAATCAGAATATACCAATGCTACAACCTCTCCCAATCATGAATCAACTCCCTCTACTCCATGCCTCTCCAAATTATAATTTGGGATTTGAAAATTTTACTACTAATGAGGCTATTCCATGAGATTATAACCAATATATAGTCCTAGTTATGATTAATAACATGTAGACTTCCAATCAAGAATTAACTAAGCATGGGTTATATGCAATTCAAATGATGGTCCAAAGGTTGAGAAACCATTTACTTAATTTACAAAAATAATTTGGTAGTTCAATAGGTAATGCATGAAATTTGAGTATCTATCTAATAGAATGATTGAAATCAACATCATGAAGATTGTCCTACCTAGATAGTGTCATGTGCATAACACATCCTATCATGGGTATCTTGAATTATTTGAGTTTTTTAATGCCTTCATCATCTTGTAGAAGGAGATTGATGAATATTAGATTTTGCCAAATAACTAGAATATCGAAGGCCACCCTAATTTTCCTAGTTTATCCAAATCACATGATACAACTATGGTTTTTGAGATCCTATAGTTTCTTAGTGAAGGTTAAAATAAACCTAAGTAAAATACAAATGAAATTAATTTTTTTAAATAGTAATAGATAGGGATTTACACCCTTAGGAGTAAGACACATCAGCCTTTGATGACCTCAACACCACCCAATAACATTGTTATGCCTCATGATCCAAAAGTTAGAAATGATCCACCTCCACCAAAATTAGGTGGCAATTAACCCACCACTAATAAGATAAGCTAAAACACAGGGGAAGATATCAAAAGTATAAAGTTCAATATAACCCTCCATGAATTGGCACAAATTATTTAATAAATGGATTTACTCCTTAAGTCCCTTAACTATAAAAGAACTCAACCCAAAAATAAGGATAGAACCAATACCAATGTTGTGATACACAAGGCCAAAACTGAGGTTCCACCCTTATTAATTACAATCCAAATTTTTATAAATGATTTACATAATTTATTATTGATTCAAGTGCTTCAATCAATTTCATCCTATAGGGATTTGTAAGAAACAAGGACTGGTCCTTGTAAATTTAGATAAGGTAGTGGTTTAGTTAGATAAGTGTAAAGTTAAAGTCGTAGTATAATTTTTAAATATTCATATAAAATTTCCATATTATTCATAAGGAATACACATATAAAGTTCTAAATTCCTAAAGGAGTATCCAAAAATCCTAATTTTCCAAGTTAAAAGATAAGTCACTATTGTAATTATTTTGTACATATTATATGATTGACACATAAGCCAATATGTATGGGATAACTACACCTTTCTAAGTACCTCTTCATAGTATTGGCTATGTAGGAAGATCCCTATATCAATGGGATCTTTAGGGTCAGATATACATTATGTGCCCACTAATCCATTTCCCCCAAGGTCACTATGAAGATGGAAAGATAGGGTTTTTTAATTTCACAAAGAATGATTATCCATGACATAAATCTAAATGCACCAAAGTGAAGGTGAAGTAAATTCTAGAAGCATCTAGGTGGTTACATCCTATTTTAGTTGATATTATATTCAAGACACTAACATCAAATCTACATAGTAGCATCAACACAACTATCCCAAGATGACATTACTATTTAACCATAATTTAGATGAGGATCCTCTTGGGTAGATAGGGTTAAGAATATAGAAATTGTAGGGCACAAGGGTGAATATTAGATTTAAATTAGGCCAATTAAATGCCAAACTCAGATGTACTATATATTTATTTCACTAAACTAAGATAAGTTATTAATGAAAGGTATAACTATGTTAAACATAAAAATGAAAAGGAAATGATGTACTTAGCTTTTTCTGATGCTAATGTAGATCTAAATATAGAATAGGTTGAAAATAAGTAGGAAGATAGTTTTAGAATGATTTTTAGACTTTATATTATACCTCTAGCTTCAAGGATAGTTGCATTGCTCTAGGATGGTTGCATTAATTATAGTGTCATGGATATAATATCTAGAGAAATAAGGTTTTACCACCTATATGCTTCTAGGTTTGGATTTACCTTCACTCTAGTGCATTAAAATATAGGTCATGGACTATCACTCCTTTTGAAATTGCAAAACTCTAGATTTTCATATTTAATGTGACCTTGGGGGAAAATGGGTTAATGGGCATAAAGTGTCTAGATAACCCATAATTATCTTAGTATCAAAGAGAATTTCCTACATATACAATAATCCATAAGAGGGCCTAAGGCTCATGTAGTTCTCTGATACATGTTGGATTATGTGTGAATCATGAAATGTGTGTAAGTAAAGTATAACAATAACCTAGCTTATAACTTGGAAAATAATACCTTATGATTATTCCTTTAGTAATTCATATTTTTAGATGTGATATACCTATGATTGGTGTGGAAATAAATAATCTTAAATCAATTGAATGCTTGATATAATGCTTTTGATAAGTGCCTTGGTCTCTTGGTTTGATTGCTAGGTGAAGAATGAATGAGGGTAGATATTATATTTATATGAATCCTATTAGGAGATAACACACATTAAATAACTTAAGCTAACCATTAGAATACATTTTATTTTCAAATTTGATGAATTTAAATCAGTAGAAACTTGATTTAGGGTATGATAGTATCATCAATGCTACTATATGATAGGATTTATGCTTCATCGATATAAGACTAGTCAAATTAAAAGATAGGTAAAAGGGCACAAGATAGAGTAAATGTGAGGCTTTCAAAATCAAGGCATGTGTAAGACTAGTGGAAACATCTATGGTCTAAGTTTTTCAAGTGTAGAAGGTTGAGGTGATACATAATCAAAAAAAAATCATCTAAATAAGTACCTAGGTGTCTATACACACCTTGTCTTTACTTGATTTGATTTTGAGTGATTTGATAATGATTGACCTATGACCAAGAGCATGTTATAGTGTAAAATTAGTTTATATAATATGGGTTAAAAGTTCTTGAAATATATTGAAATTTAAATAGCAAGGTTTAGGAGTATGCATGTGTGTTGATATACCTACCTTCCCTATTGGCAAATTGTTTCACAAAATATGTATGCTTATAAGGCTCTAAAACTAAGATTAGGATAATATGGATAAATATTTTAAGTGCATATATCCAAGGAGATAGTGATATTTTAAGGCACATGCCCCCAACTTTGGAGAAAAATTGAGTTGCCACATGACAATTGAGATTAACTCAACTACACAATCTAATAATAATTATAACTTGGAAATATTGAGTGATTTAATCACTCAACTATACCAGAAAGGTAGACTAAATACTATAGTAGATTAGTTTGATAAAGTCCATAAAAGTCTATGAGGTATGAGTATGTGCAATGGATTTGGAATCTAAAATTGATTTGTATTGTTAAATATGACACACATGTTGCATATAATATATACCTTAGATATGTCTCATGTTGAAACTATGTATGACAATGGTACCTACCGACTCTTAAATTCACCATGTACCTTGAAATCTTCTACATAGGAGCACACATGGAAAGATGTGAGCATAAAAGGGAGATTATCATTTGGTCCAACTTAGTGACCAAGATCATGAGTTTAATGAACCTATAATGAAAATTAAGGTATACACTGAAGAGTTTGAGTTTTGTGCATAGATATAAGTGCATCTAGTCATGTGTAAAAATATGAATGCAAAAGGTTTCACTTGAGAAAAATAAAATTTCATAGCATTGGGTTTCTAAGGAGTTAGTACTCATTATAGATTTACACATCAACTAAGTATCAATGTGTACCTATGTACACCCATTAATTCATACCCTACACAAATATTCTCATATCCTCACACAAAGTGAAAGACTATTGGTGCACAAGAAAAACACACAAGGTTCTTTAACTTTAGGAATTAGCAAGAGAAAAGTACACAAAGAAAAAATTCTAACTATAAGTGCACACTTAAGATATTTATTATTCTTACATGTTCCTATCTAGGGGACTCCTCATGTCTAAATAAAAAAAATTCATTCCCAATCATAAAGATCCACACTTGCACTCTTGTGATTTATAAGTATTGATCTATGTTTCATGCCACTTCCTTCCCAAGCCAATGTAATCTTGTAGATGAAAGGCATGTGCTCCCATTCCATGTATACTCTCCATGAATATATTTTCATAAAACTCAACAAAGTCTAAATCACACATGGATTAGTGTGTATATGATCCCCTAGAGATATAAGAACATAACTCCACTACATGCACAAAGATGACATGAAAAAATATAAGGAATGCCCACATAGCTTCCACATCAATAAATTATATTCAAGTGGATTAAGAGGGGTTGATCATAAGAAAAGGTGGAAGTTAGGCCTAATTGGATGTCAAATGAGACTGAGTTAGAATAGAATTAAATGAAAAAGTGATGGGTAGGTTAGAAATACATGTGAACATGCATCTTATGACCATAACAATGTACTTTAATCTTTAATACAACATAGATCAACTGAAGATCCAAGAATTACCTTCCAACTAATTATTTGGCAATATTTTTAGACCAAATTCTATGATTATGGTTCCCAATAGCTATTTCATGGGAGTTTGGCCCTCTTTATTAACATGGAGTTCTAAGTGCCAACATTCTAATTCAATTTTCCTAACTACCATCTCAAGTGATGAATTACTTATGTAGGATATTTCCTAACTCTATTTAAACATAGATATTTATTGTAAATGTTTCCCTCTCCTTGGTATAACAAATATCTACGCATTCAAGTTTTTAATACTGGATTAGGCCTTAAAATTAATAAGAATTAACTACCTTTCTTCATGATATGTGTTATGTGTGTATTAATAGTTGTTTATCTTTGCTTTTGGATGTTCATTCCTTACTATTGTCCTCCCTTCACACATCTACATGTAATTAGCATCCTTTTTAGGTCACACACTATATATAAATGGGTCTATATAAGAATTATTTATGGACCATTTGTCATCCCTCCTAATGTTTCATTATGCTCCCATACCTCCATGTGAAATTATTTTGTATTTTGTGGTTGGTTTGAAGACTATGTGCATTTAATTCCTTAGATTTATTTTTCCATCAAGTGGGTAATGTGCCTATACTATTATATATAGCACCTGATGACTCCAAATAACTTTGGTTTTCAAAGATCATTTCTTTACCTATGTGCCAAGACAAAAAATATCATCTTTAAGAGGTACTTATTTTAATTTTATTGAGTTACTCATATCTTCTATAATAATAATATTTAAAGCATCATTATCCCTTGTTAGGAGATCTAGTGATTCAAGACAATATTCCCATTCAACTCAATCTACCCCCTCCCATTTGGAAGAGCATAATTTGATTTATTGGAAATAACTTTAATACCCCTATAGAACACATAAAATAAATTTCATATATTTTATCCATCCACAATGTAACTAGAGATAACATTGCAATTTGATTCCTTGCCTCTTTTTTGAAAAGAAGAGTGATCCATTGGTCCCTAAGTTTGTAGCCTAATTGTATTTAAAATTAGGATTAGTTGGATTTGAGACTATGTAGATAGTTCAAGGAGATGAGTGACCACCTATCGTTAATGGAGCAACTTCCTACCATTAAAATATCTTCACATCATCAAATGGTTGATTTCAACTTTAGATTATAAAATACTTGAGATCAAGTTATACATTTGGTAAAACCTTATCCTCATACTATGTTTTTATATATTTTTTAAGAGCATTGAATGGTTATGTCATCATGATTATTTAGTTGATGGGATGCATGGTATTACCTAATGTATATTGTCAAGATTCGAAACACCGAAAGCATACAATTGATTACCAACTTCAAGCAACTTAATATGCGGAAATTAACCAGAATCAACAAGTAACTAGAATTCAGAATAACATAGCATATGAGAGACAATACACAACTTGTATTAACACTTTATACAGAAAAGAATATAATAAAGAAGATGCCACTTCTTCTCCACCACCTCTTCAGAGGCTCGCTACACCTCAAGTGAACAGTAATTCTTCTCCCCAAAGCTCTCCCTCTCACAGGTCCCAACACCCAACTCAAATACAGAGTTGGTGTTCACCTCTCATGCTCCACGCACAACACAAGTGCTCCACGCACTCCACAAGCACTCCACGTGCTCCACAAGTACTCAAGGTACTTCAAGTAGATCTCCCATGAACTTGCAATAACCTGCACTTCAACAGACCATACTTATGGAAGGAACTCCCTTGCCTTCCTCTCTTGCTCTATCCGAGTACACACCTGTACTCCAAGTAGATCCTGCCTGATACTGCTCCCTATTGTGTTGCTATCTATATGATCTTGCACACCTGCAAATCAAATAATGATTCTGCTCACCTGTGAACCTTGACCTTGCACACACATACACCTGCAGATCAACGATCTTACTTACCATGTAGATCTCCTATATAGGCCATGCAACTGTGACCAAGATCCTACACTCCTGAAGAATCCAGCTGACTCTCCAAACCAGCACCTACACCTGGTACTGTGGAACTAGGAGGAACCCACTTGCTCACCTCACACACAAAAGGAACAGACTTTGCTCAACTCAAACTAGAACACTTTTCCAATACAACCATGAGTCTATTATATAGATCTCATCCAAACAATAATTAGACATCTAATTACAATAATTAGATCCACAGCTCTCAGTCTATAATTAGAACTGATCATGCAAACACTTGGTTCATTAGCTAACTGCCCATAATTAACTCACAGTCGAACCACACAGGTGACCGATGCCGGTCCCTGTCTGCCTGGGGGTCGCCAATGCCGACCGATCTCTGACCGACGTCGGTTGCCTTCCTGCCCTATCCTGTCGACGTCGATTGGCCTGACCGACACCGGTGTCTCTGACACTCAGCAACTCTTCTGCAACCTCCTCCATGTCTACATTAGTGAAGCTTTTAGCTCCATAACCTAACAATCTCCCACTTGGAGATAAATAGCTGCATTGTACCTGTACCTGTACTCCATCTAATCTATTTCCTGGTTTGTATCCCTCTTCAAGCTCCCACCTGAAGACAACCCACCACACATCCCGTGGTGTACCACCTATCATCCGAGTACCCTACCACATCCGAACCTACAGCACCTGTAGTGAAGTCCTGACCCTGCATAGCAACACCTACTGCCAGTCCCTCTCAAAAAACCTGAGAACCCACTTCCCCGAATTGGCTCTTAACTCTGATAGCTCCCACTACATGGGAATACTCAGGTCTAAACCAGACCTCATGTGATTTCGGACATTGTACCTGTCCAGCCCTTAGTGTGCTCCGGTTCTACATCCTGAACCTCGCCAACACCTGATTCACATCAGCTCCCACTCGAGACAAAATCAACCTGTGATCTCCATGCCTCCCATGTCAAATAATTTTGCTGCTCCAAACTCCTCATGACATGACACTAAACTAATCTTACCCTTAACTCAGCAAAACCCTATATGTACACCCCTGCTAGCTAGCATACTATCCACATACAGCAATAGAATGATGTCATGACTCATCATCCACCTAGTAAGACAAACCACAGTAGTTACCCTGACATCGACTAAAGCCATGCTTCGTCCTCCACCTGTCAAACCCGATACCACTATTCTGTAGCTCCTCAAGACCATATGCCTGGTCTTCCATCTCACATATCCGTTCTCTCTATTCTTCTACTAAGGAATCCATTCGTCTCTGTGCTTTCATCCAGCTAGCAAACCTACCAAAACACACCTGTTTGGTTCACCTCCAAGGAATCACATCCTCATCCATGCCAAGCTCACACTTGTTTCCTGGATCCTTCCTGCTCTACAATCAGCAACAAGTATAAAGAAGAGGAACAATGAATTTGAGGGCCTACTTACACCTTCAGTCCTCCGTATGGGTGTTTGAGACTCCTTGACAACATGTTGTCCACCCAAAATTAGTTACAGTGACCGACCCCGGTCACTCCATAGTCTGCATCTGACCGACGTCGATTCCATGCGTTTGTACCTGACTACCAACCTGCCAACGCTGGTGTCCCTGCTGCTGACGTCAGTCCTCCTGACTGACATCGGTCTTACATACTGCCGACATCGGTCCCATGACCGACGTCAGTCTTATCTTGCCCGACATCGCCGGCTTCGGTCTGCACATGACCGACATCGGCACCTATCTATTTGATGCCGATTCTTCCTGACTGACACCGGTACCTGTGTTCACTTGTGAGTGATGACTTTTTACCCACGAGCTCCTTTGAATCAATCTCCATGTCTGAACTGCCCTGCTCAGATGTATCCAGCCTCATCCACTGAACTCTATCCGCCATCTCCTCCAAGAACACCAAGGCTTTCCAGTTCTTAAGCCTATCAAATATATCTGTCTTCCACTTAAGAACATGCATCTCCTTCCTGCTCATGTGACCAAGCCTACGAAGCCACGTCTCTGCAATGGAAGAAGAATCAGTAATATAAACAAGTAGATAAAGTATAGCTGTTTTCTTACCACCAACTAATTCAAGTGCATCCGCTGTGAGAGTTCTTGTGCATCTCTCATCACCCAATCTTTCTGAAGAAATTAGCCATATCTCCAAACCTGGGACCTGCATGACCTTCATCAACACCTGTGTGTTGGCTGCCTGCAATTTCAGCTTCACTTCCCCTTTGCCAATTCTTTGGCAAGGCTCACCAGCTCCTCTACCTGGGCCTGCATGGAAAGAGGCAACCGAATCTTTTATCCAAGATTCAACTTTATCCAAGAAACCTGCAAACACATCCTGTGCAACAACACTTGCAACATCTGTATCTTCAGTTTCTTCATGCTGATCTGCTACCAACCAACAATATCCTTTTACCTGCTCTTTCTTTCCATCAGACCGTGAGTAACCGTCTGCACTTTTCAACTCCTCCATTCTTAGCTTACTTTCATCTGCCATTGCTCTACTCCCACTTGATCAGAAACCCCTGAGAGTGACCTGTAACCAAACACAACCCTGCTCCCTACAACCTTAGCTCTGATACCACTTGTTGGTATCAAGCTCAAGAACCTACAACCAAGGCTCTGATACCACTTATCAGGATGCGAAACACCGGAAGCATACAATTGATTACCAACTTCAAGCAACTTAATATGCAGAAATTAACCAGAATCAACAAGTAACTAGAATTCAGAATAACACAGCATATGAGAGACAATACACAACTTGTATTAACACTTTATACAGAAAAGAATACAATAAAGAAGATGCCACTTCTTCTCCACCACCTCTTCAGAGGCTCGCTACACCTCAAGTGAATAGTAATTCTTCTCCCCAAAGCTCTCCCTCTCATAGGTCCCAACACCCAACTCAAATACAGAGTTGGTGTTCACCTCCCGTGCTCCACACACAACACAAGTGCTCCACGTACTCCACAAGCACTCCACGTGCTCCACAAGTACTCAAGGTACTTCAAGTAGATCTCCCATGAACCTGCAATAACCTGCACTTCAATAGACCATACTTATGGAAGGAACTCCCTTGCCTTCCTCTCTTGCTCTATCCGAGTACACACCTGTACTCCAAGTAGATCCTGCCTAATACTGCTCCCTATTGTGTTGCTGTCTATATGATCTTGCACACCTGCAAATCAAACAACGGTTTTGCTCACCCTTGAACCTTGACCTTGCACACACATACACCTGCAGATCAATGATCTTACTTACCATGTAGATCTCCTATATAGGCCATGCAACTATGACCAAGATCCTACACTCCTGAAGAATCCAGCTGACTCTCCAAACCAGCACCTACACCTGGTACTGTGGAACTAGGAGGAACCCACTTGCTCACCTCACACACAGAAGGAACAAACTTTGCTCAACTCAAACTAGAACACTTTTCCAATACAACCATGAGTCTATTATATAGATCTCATCCAAACAATAATTAGACATCTAATTACAATAATTAGATCCGCAGCTCTCAGTCTATAATTAGCACTGATCATGCAAACACTTGGTTCGTTAGCTAACTGCCCGTAATTAACTCGCAGTCGAACCACACAGGTGATCGACGCCAGTCCCTGTCTGCCTAGGGGTCGCCGACGCCGGCTGATCTCTGACCGATGTCAGTTGCCTTCCTGCCCTATCCTGCCGACGTCGGTTGGCCTGATCGACGCCGGTGTCTCTGACACTCAGCAACTCTTCTGCAACCTCCTCCGTGTCTGCATCAGTGAAGCTTTTAGCTCCACTGTTTGAATGGTTATGTCGTCATGATTATTTAGTTGATGGGATGCATGGTATTACCTAATGTACATGAGGTTGTTATGCACATAGAAAATTATTTGATACAAGTAGGGAAAATTATGCCCAAACCCCCTATGCCTTTGTTTCCTAATATTCCATCTAGAATTCAACTTATTTTTCTCTTTTTTCCAAATCTAACACCTATTCGTATTATAACTAGCACATCGATACCATCACTTGCACATTTAAACATGAAGTTAAATCATTATTATAGAGCTTTGTAAATGAGATAGTAGCACTAAAAAGGTATATAGTATAACACTCTAGGCATTATCAATCCTTTGGATATCCATATAAATAAAATAGGGCCTCTTATCAAGGTGGCACACAAGGTAAAAAACAACTCCCATATAATAGACCATCCTATTCACAAAATTCTAACACCACTAACACTTCTAGAGCCCTCATGCCTTTGCAAAACAATATGACACATGACTATGAATGGTGATTTCAATGAGATCAGTCACATAATTAAGCCACATGTGTGAATGGAGTATTTAATCAAGTACTTATGATGAAAAATGTGTCACCACCTCAAGGACATATGAGTATTTCAATTCTACAAGGGGAGGAATTATAAAAATGAGCATAGGAGAAAGGTGAGTATACTCTTATGAATTGGAAAGAGGATGAATTCAATTATGTGAATAAAAATGAAATGAAAAGTGTAGGAAGAAACCCAATTAATTTTAACACAAGATTTATAAAGAGAGAAATTGAGGGAAAGTTATGTTATTTAGTGCCCTTAATTCTTATGCCCCAAGTTCTATATATAGAGATTGAGGGTAGAACATCTACAAGGAGATTCCAAATGTATATGGATCAATTCATGTAGAAAGAGAGTCAACCTAAAATTATTATATAGGTGTGAGAAGATGTTGCCATTGAAAAATCATAGACAAAAGGAGCTCAAATCCCCTTTGGCATAGTTGAGAAAATAAATAAAACTAGTCTGAATGTAACTATGTGGGATGTTCTTGTTGTTCCTTCTTAAAGGAATTTATTTCAGGATGACCTAAGGAAATTATAATAACATAAACTATCAGATACCATGCCTATTTCTCCTAATATCCTATATCAACCAAAGGAGTAAGAAACACATTGAATCAAAAAACCACCCCCATTCTACATTTCTCTGATTATTGGTAAACATATTGTACATAACTATATGATAGACTCATGCATGAGAATCTCAATGATACCAAAGAAAATAAGAGACATGTTAGGTATAAAATATTCTCCCATTTCAAAAGTTACCATCCAATTAGATATAATAATGGTTAAAATTATGGGGATCATCAAGGACCTGAGCCTCACTTTACAAACATTTTTGAGTCTCTCCATTATGTAGGACATCATGGTCATTGACTTACACCCACTTTTTCATTATGAATATGGGTAGATATATATCATCATATTAGTCACACATGTTAATCAAGACTAAATATTTAACCAAGGTGACCGTCAAGTTTGAATCCATTTCTAGAAGTCATATAGATCTATATCCTCCTAGCCCAACTGAGGTAAACTACACTATGTTTGACCAAAAAGAGAATTCAATTCTTCCATGACTACCATGACTCCTGAGGATATCCCAAACAAATTTTTAGATGAATGGGTTCATGATAAATGTAATATATACCCATATGTCAATGTATAAGAAATAGTATTAGGCACACATTGCATTCTTGAGGAGGTCTCCTTATTTTTATGTCTCATAAAGGCACAAGAGGATCTCACGGGCATATGGTAGTTATATTTTGATGGATCTCAGGGAAAAAATAGCATAGTATCTAATTTTGTCATGATATCCCATAAAAAAGAGAGATATTTACATGATTTCAAGTTACAATTTAGTTGCAAAAATAATGTCACCAAATATGAGGCACTTATCTAGGGTTTCCAATTGTTGAAAAATAAATGAATCAAAGTGTTTCAAGTATTTGTGGATAGTGATTTGATCGTGAACTAGGTCATAGCATAGAACATGTCCAGGAATAGTCTACTAAAATCTTACCATCACAGTGAATGGGACATAATCAATGGGTTCAATGCCTTCAATATTTATTCTATACTAAGGGTGTAGAATGATGATGCTAAAAAGATCACAACTATGGGCATATAGTATGACTTCTTGTGCAATATAATGAATGAGTCCAAATAAATCATAAAACTTGTTTATAGACTAATAGTCCCATATAATGCAAGTATTGAAAAGTGTTTGAAAGTGATGAATAAATTATTAAATTCATGTAAGATAAAGTTAAATTCTAAGCTAAGAATAAATCATGACTCTAAGACCAATATGAGTAAAAAATAATTCAACTAAAGGGAAATAAATTACCTAAAGGTTAGTCAAGTTGTAAATCATATTTAATTTTAATGACTATCTCAAGGGTGAGAGAAGAAATAAGACAGTTAAATAAGGAATCTTCAAATAGGTGACCATGTTTGATAACAACCTATTGAAGGCTACTAAAGTGTGGTCCCCATCTAAAATCAAAAAATTCATTAATATGATTAGAAGATAAAAAGATATATTTACATGGATCTACCGAAACCTTAGAGGATTTGACCTAGAATTATCCCAACATACTATTGAGCTTGACCCTAACATCAATCTAGTTAGGCAAAAGCAAATGCCAATAAACCTTGATCTTGAGCCCTTAATGATAAAAGACCTCTCAAATCTCATAAAGGCCAACATAATATTTCCAATCAAACATTATTCATGGGTGGCCAATCTAGTTTTGGTGTAAAAGAAGAATGGACAAATTTGATTATGTAGACTTCAAGGATTTGAATGAAGCATCCCTAAAATATCATTTCCCCCTCCCACTAATAGAGAAAAGTATGTAAATAGTCATAAGTGTATAGATATTTTCACTACTAGATGGTTATCTAGAATATAATCAAATACTTGTGTAGGAGTATGATCAATATAAAACATTATTCACCACTAAGTTGGGAGCCTTTGCATACTATAGGATTCCCTTTAGATTGGCCAATGTGGGAGAAACCTTTTAGAGAGCCATGAATATGGCATTTAAGGCACTCATCAACAATATCATCCTAGTCTAACTTAATGATATAACTATTTTTTATAAACACAACAAATAATTTAAGCCATTTATATCAAATATTTGAAAGGTACAAAGAGTTTGGAATCTCTCTAAACATAAACAAGTGTGTATTCACTATCCATAAAGTTAAATTACTACATGAAATTATCTATAAAGATGAGATTATGATTGATTAAAAATAATTCAAGGACATTTTATCTCTCCTTCTCCCATGTCACAAGAAATACCTCTAGATCTTAATAGGAAAGATAAACTTTATTATAATGTTTGTTCTAAATTTTACTACTCTAATCAAGCACCTCATAGTAATGCTCAAGAAAGCACTACATTTAGCTAGACCCACAAAATTAAGGCAAGTTTTGATGCCATCAAGCATTTTATCAAACAAACTCCCACTTTAATAAACCTTGATTATGGTAGGGATTTTATCCTTTGTGTATTTGGTGGAGATGAAGGCATGTTAGGTATTTTGGCACATCAAAAAAATGACTAATTAGAGTAGCCTATTACTTTATTTAGATAGGGTCTCAAATATTATGATCTACACTATATATTTGTGTATAAATACACCCTCATAGTCATAAGGTCACTTAATAATTTTAGGATATGCTCTCCAATAATAGGATTCAGCTCTTGGTTTCACACTCAAGTATAAAAGATTACTTAGTAAGGATATCAATGAGAAGAGAGATAGTTGGATCATGAAGGTGATGGAGTATGATGTAGATATCTGAATCACCGAGTTAGTACAAGGAAAAGGACTATGCAAATATCTATAAGAGGATGTAAAAGTGGAAGACATATTAGTCCTTATGCTACATGAAGATCAATCAATAGACCATAAAACCAATGTAAGTTGGAGTCAGAGCATAAGGATCTTCCTTTAGATTGATGCATATCTTAATGTCTTGAATAAATTCAAGTGTATACACTTAAAATTATAATCTATTCCTTATATGTTTTTTAGTGGTGTATTATTTATAATAGGCATTAATTGAGATCTCTAAAGTTGTGTAGAATAAGATCAAGTGAATAGGATCCTTAAAAAATTCCATGATGGGATATTATGTGGTTATTAATCACCTAAAATGATTATTATTAAAATCATGCAAGGTTTCTATTATTTTCCAACTATATTCAAAGAGACACATGCATGTGTGTGATGTTTTAAGAAGTGCACCTTATTTGTAGGTAAGTAGAAATACATATCCCTACCCTTATTCCCAATACAAATTGATCAACCCTTTGCTCAATGGGGCTTGGATCTCATTGAAATTATAAATCCACCATAAATTTCTAGACACAAATGGATCCTAATAGAAACTAGCTATTTCATGAGGTGGATGAAGGCAATAGCTCTAAAAGAGGCCAATGAGGATTTTATTCTAGATTTCTATGAAAGCATTAAAACAAGATTTAGTGTTCCATCCACTATTATTTTTGACAATGCAATGGCTATTTTTGGATCCAAAATTAATGAGTGGGTTGTCAAAAACAATATTCATCTAAGTACTTACTCAAACTATTACCCTCAAGGTAAAGGCCTAGTTGAATCAATAAACAAGAACCTAATTCACATCATCAAGTGAACCATGGAGGACAATTAGTGATTTTGGCAAACCAAACTCAATATATCCCTTTGGGTAGATTGAATAGTATTTAAAATTTTGTTAGGTAATTTACCTTTCATGTTAGTTTATGGGAGGGAAGATATATTGCTTACATATCTTGAGTTGCCTTCATTAGAGACATGCCATTAGTTAGAATTGCATAAAAGTGATCCTATAATATTAATATTAGATAAGATAATGGATATTGAATAAATAAGGGCATAGTCCATGCGCACTATGGAGCCTAAAAAAATGCAAAAAAAAGACATTTAATATAAAAAATATTGATGAAAGCATATATGAAGGAGACTTACTACTCAAATGGGATGCATATGGGGAAAAACTAGGAAGCATACAAAATTTGATGTTATATAGAGTGGACCATAAACCTTATCCATTTTTAAATAATCAAATTCCTTAAAATTCACAAATCCAAGTAGAGACATTTTTCCCATATCTATTAATGGGATTCATCTCAATCATTATTTTTGATGATTATGTCTATTTTGTAAATAGTAGAGTAGATGTTTTAAATTCACTAAGTGTCATGTGCACATGATATTATTTTTATTATTTTTATTTCCTCTAAGTGATTAAGCATATCATCCTACTTAATTTATATTTTTCTTCCTCTAATAATAATTTGGCACAATTATTTTCTTTGCTTATTCTTTGTGAAAGGTATCTCAGTTTATTTTAAGGATAGGTAGGCTTATCACAACTAATTTTACTCAAGATAAAATACCAAGGGGCTCTAGATGAATCCATGCTCAATGGATTGCTTAAATGGCTACTAACCTCTACTTAGAAATAAATTATCCCATATAATTCACCATAATGTTGACTCTTCAAGTCACTATGTACATTGAATTCTTTTGCGTAGGAACATGCATGGAAACATGTGAGTGCAAAAGGGAGATTAACATTTGGTCTATATCAATGCTGAATATTATGAGTTTATAAAACCTATAATGATATTTAATGTCTATTCAAAATATTTTTAGTTTTACACATAGATATATGTGCATCTAATTGTGCATGAAACTTTGAATGCAAAAAGTCGTGCTTGAGTAAAATCAACTTGTGAAGCATTAGGTTTCTTAGGAGTTAGTAGTCAGTGTAGAATTTCACATAAAATAAGTGTTAATGTCCACTTATTAATAACCCTTAATGAACACCATACACAAATATTCTTGTATCCTCACTCAAAGTTTAGGACTATTAGTGCACAAGTAAAGTGCATAAGGTTCCTAAACTTTAGGTAGTGGTAAGAAAGAAGTGCATAAAGAATAGATTCCAACTATAAGTGTGCACCTAATATATTCATTCCACTTGCACAATCCTATCTAAGTGACTCTTCATGTCTAAATAACAAATTTTCACACCTAATTACAAATGTACACACTCTCATGAATAATAGGTTATGATCTGTTATGCATGTCACTGCCTTCCTAGGCCAATGTAAGCTCCTAGATGAAAGGTGTATGCTCCCATTTCATGTAAACTATATGCATTCACATTTTCATAAAACTAATCAAAGTTTAAATCATGCATGGGTTAGTTAACATATGATCCTCAAGAGATATTAGTGCATATCTCTACCACATGTGCAAATATGACATGAAAAATATAATGAATGCTAGTGTGGCTTCCACATCAATAAATTAGATCTAATTGGATTTATAGGTGATAGTCACAAGAAAAAGTATTAGTTGTGCCTTATTGGATGTAAAATAAGATTAAGTTACAATGTATTTAAATGAAAAAATGGAGGGTAGGTCAAAAAGACATGTGCACATGCTTCTTTTGACCATATAAGTGTAATTTTCTCTTTAATATATGCACAAATCATCTAAAGATCCAAGAATGACCTTTCAACTACTTCTATGAATATATTATCATCCCAATCAAATGAACATGGTTTTTAGTAGATATTTCATGGGAGTTTGGCCCTCTTAATTAACTTAGAGTTTTGAGAGGCAACTTTCAAATTCAAATTTTCTATCTACCATCTCAAGTGGTGAATTAATTACATAGGATATTTTCCAACACTATATAAACCTTAATCTTTAATGTAAAATTATACCTCTCCTTGGTATAACAAATCTCTACCCATTTGAGTTTTTAATATTATATTAGGCCTTTAATATAATAACTAGACTACCTTTCATCATGATATGAGTTTTGTGTGTATTAATAATTTTTTATCTTTGTCTATGGATGTTCATCCCTCTCATTTTTTTCCTCCATTCACACCTCTACATGGAATCAAGATCCTCTATAGGTCACACACACTATGTATAAATAGGTCTACATAGGTTAATTTTTGGACTAATTTTCATCCCTCATAATTCTGTGTTGTGTTCTGATACCTACATGTGAAATAATTATGTAGTGGGTGTCTAATTAGAAGACTGTGTGCATTCACTTCCTTATTTTTATTATGCCATCAAGTAGGTAAGGTGATCACTCTATTATTTAGGAATCACCACTTTTATTTTCATCAAAACTATTACCCTCTCTCCCCATTTTCACTTGTTGATATTAGGTTTAGCATTAGTGGTGTATTCCCTTTCTACTCTTTTTAGGTCTACATGTTGGATCCAAACTAGATGAACTTAGATTAAAAGAAATCTATCCTCATCTAGAAGATCATCCCAAAGAGTGAAAGAGTCCCAAACCTTAGGGCATGATCCCATCATTACATCAAATCACTAAATTACTCTCAACCATTGAGTATAAGGAACTAGGTACAAAAGTGTGATGTAATTATGTGCATGAGAATGATTCTTATGTGGGTACATGATTTGAGTGATAATAGTACCAATGTATAGAATTATGCCAAAACTATGAATATGAATCATATAAATGTGTATTTTCTCCAATTCATATAGCTATGTAAGTGTGGAGGATATACTTATAAATCATTCCCCCACTGTATATTAATAAATATATTACTAATATAAGTACCAATGTGGAGGGCATGTTTCCAAAACATGCCCCCACTATAAACTAGAGATGTTGAGTATTGACTAGGTATGTATAACATGAATAAAAATCATGCTCCCACATAATATGGAAAATATGAATGTGTGGAATCCATGTCCATATGACATTCCCCCACTTAATCTAAAAATTGATATAAGTATCAAATATTGAATGAGTGTGGAGAAAATGCTTCCAAAGAAAACCCCCACTAAATTTAAGAACTATGTAATGTGTGGATAACATGATTCCAAATCATTCCCCCACTAATATTCTCCCATTTTTGGTGAGGTAAATATAGGAACTCATATTTAACTCACCTCAAAAGAGTAAAACAATGATATAGTATGTGAATGTAACCATGTAGTATATAGAAGGAACATGTCTAGGTAAATGTATCACTAAAGTGCATATGAACCATGTGATCACATGTAGGCCTGATATTCATGATAAATATCATGGAAAAATATAGATAATAGCAATAAAATATCAACAAGAAAATAATAACACATAGATGAGCACTCAAAAGCAAGCCAAAAAGTAATGGTCTAAGGAGACCATAACCAAGGGGCATGCTTAAATGCCATAAAGTTAGATGGACATGACATATTAAAATGTCCACAAATCAAGGAATGACATATTAAAATGTCTATATAACAAATGAAATATTAAAATTTCCAAGAAGGAAAACATAGGCACATGAGCCACCTACAATGTAGCATATTCAAATTGTCAAACAAGCACATCAATAGCAAGGTAAAACACTCAAAAAAGTGTATAAAAGAAAATCATAAGAAACCAACATAAACATATCACATTCAATCATCGATAAATATGTTATAAAAAAATGTTAATTTCATATCATATCAAGTACCATGTTTAATATATAAACATGGATAAGGCATGTGTAAATACATAAGTAAGCTAAAAACTGATAGTGTAGATTGATAATCAAATCATATAACCTTTGTGTATAAATATCATAGAATATGGATGACCCCACTATCCTAACAACATGAGTAGAGTGAAATCCCACACGCATAAGTGCATAAAATTATGTATTTATGTATGCCTATAAATGTATATATAAGATTAAATGATATGTTATCCCTCAACATAAAACTAACATAGATTTTTAGGGTCTAATATAACATGTAGGTGCCAAAAATATTTTTGAATTTTTTTCAATGTTTTTATTTTTTGGTATTTTGAGTATTTATGATGAGTAAATATTATCTTATGATGTCATCCAAAGGATGATCATATGTAACTCCACATTGAAAACTTGGTGCAAGAAATTGGTGGTACTACCAAGGAACATATATAGGTTAAATATTTGTAACTATAGTATATATGATGCTTGGCGTATACATAATAGGATTATGAGGTTCTGAAGTACCAATAAAAGGAATAGGGGTTTGTTTAAATCATCTCTATGTACTCTATGGTTTATTTGGAATAGTAATAGTAGGAACATGTTTAGATTTTTTGAACACTTAAATATGGTGCATAAAAGACAACAATTCCATGGAACCCATTATCTGTCTATGATGTAAATCTATATCAAGTAATATACACCTAGTAAAGGGGAATTCATGTTACCCTTTTTTAGTGGGTTAGCATTAACATACTTGATAATGAACTACCTAGGTATGTATTTTAATTATTTAAGAGGATTCTCATATAGAACACTAGAAACTATAATTACCTAATTGGCATAAATATACTTAATATACCCATGCACTATATAATATATTTCTCAAAGATTATTTATCCAAGTTCATCTCAACAACATGTTAAATACACCCATAAAAGGTATAATTGAGAAATTAGTAACCACATGTGCAGGATTGACCTATAATGGTAGATCAATCTCACCAAGAACCTTTTGGGAAGTCCCATTAAATTTTATAACTAATATAATATAGGGGTATAAATAATGATGAGTACAACCCAAATGTGTAATTAATGTCATGGTTAAAAAAATCAATTGTACCATTATCAATCATAACACTACATATTGGGTGTTTATCAAGATATGCTCAAATGAATACATAATTAATTTTAGAGTCATCATCCTTTATTTCTCTATCATCAAATGAAATGGAAAGTTTATGAATCATATGAGGTATATGTAATGTGTAAGTACCAATAACCCATCTAGTGTGTGTCCATAATGTGATAAAGGATGTAAACTATATGCCATTTAGAATTTTAGTTCCTTCTTATAATGATCTTGAGAAGCATTGTTAAATATCTTCTTCTTATGGTGATCACCAGCATGTGAACCTGATTCCTTCGAAGGATCATCAAATGTAATCTTTTGGTAATCAATGAGGTCCTAGATCTTATGATTCAAGGTAAAACATTGGTTCACAGAATGGCCAAGGGCTTGGTGATAGTCACAATAAGCATTTTCATCATTTCCTTTAGGTATAGGTTTACTTATATCAACATGTATAAGAGGAGGGAGATATATAAGATGACACTCTAGAAATTATGGGAGAAATGAACTAGGAGGCTTAGGTAAACATGCAAACTATCTCCATAGTGCATTAGATAGGACAAGATGATTAGGCTATTGTGAAACTATGTCAACCATGGTGGTTGTTTCCTTTTTAGGCTTAGGAAATTTTAACTTATAACTTAGTTTAACCATAAATTTTGTACTAAATGTAGATTTATCTAGAGTGTTTGCTACATACTTGAGCTTATTCAATGAAATAATATCTATTTCATGGTTCTATACAACATGGCATAATTCATCAAAATATTGAAACTTATTGAAAATAATAGACTCATTTAAAGGAGCTAACAAACTTTACTTGAATATGTATTACAAATCTTTGTCTACCACATGATTTGTCATTTTGGATAGAATTTTATTATACCTTGAGACATATTCATTGATAGTTTCATTGGTTCTTTACTTGATCTTTATAATTTGAGCATATGAAACCTTTTTAACAATGTCAATAGAAAAGTGTGCCAAAAACTGATATACAAGAGGTTTGAATAATTTCATGGATTGGAAAGGCAATTCATAAAACTAACTTGAAGCATATTATTTGAGGTTCCTTGGAAATAATTTGGTCAAATTTTTTTCAATGGAGGCATAATTAAGGCATGCCACATAAAATGTTCAAATATGTTGATCAAGATCACCCTTATTGTAAAATGTGAATTTAGGTGCAATGAATCTAGTTGGAAAAGGGTTTAAAAAAATTTCAATTACAATAGGGTTATGAAACCCATCTTGTGAATCAATGGCATGTCAAGACTTTAAAGCCTTTTTTTCAATGTTTGTAACCTTGTCCTCTAAGGTCTTTATGACTTGAATGAGTGTTTAAACAATAGACCCATTGGGATTTAGGTTAGCTAGTTGAGTAGTCAGTAAAGGGTATGAAAACATGTTCTAAGTAGTAATAGGCATTGAAATTTGTATTTATGTTAAAAATATAGGTAAGTCCATAGTAGATGTATCAATACTAGTTTCAAGGAACAAAGGTTTAAACACATAATCCATGCCCCTATTAGATGTATTGATTTATGGTGTGTTTAAGGGAGGGATGTATTTATTAATTTTTTTGAATTTTTAGCTTCATGTATAGTTTTTAAGATATTATCGATATATACAAGTTTTTTTCAAATACACTCATTAAACATTACAATTACATGTACTTTATCATGTTCTACTTGATCATTTTCATTTGTTTTTGAAATTTCATTATTAAAATCTTCTTCTATGATAACCTTATCATAATATTTTTCATTTTAAACATGGGTATCATCATGATCCAAGGTCTGAGATCACTCATTAATTTGGGACATATTGGATGGGTTGAGGGGAAGCTCAATATGTTCAATAGACACACCCCAATCTAGGTCTATGCCTAGGTTACATGCAAAATAGTACCAATATAAAATTAGAAAATACAATAATCTAAAACCCTAGCCTGTTTAAAACACTAAGAATTATAAAAATTGGGATTCACACAGATGAGGTTCACTAAATGTTTAACTCTAATTTAGATGTCGATCCTTTTTGGTAGATAGGATTAATAATATAGAAATTATAGGGCATAAGGGTGAATATCATATCCACATCAAGCCAATTATATGCTAATCTTAGGTGTACCATATACTAAATTTATTAAACTAAGATAAGTTATTAATAAAAAGTATGACTATGAAAGATATTGAAATTACAAATAAATGTACATAGATTATTATACTAATAATGTATATTTATATTTGGAACAAGTTAAAATCAAGTGGGAAGATAGTTCTATTGTTAGATTCTAGATCTAGTACATCTGGATCCTTACATAGATGCATCAGCCTAGGATGCTTATATTGATGATACTATCTAAGTCTAATGATAGTGTCCTATAAGGAATATCTAGAGAAATAGGATGAAACCACTTAGATGCTTCTAGGTTTATCTTTGCCTTGACTCTGGTGTATTTAAATCTAGCTTGTGGACTATTGATCTTTATGAAATGACAAAACCCTAGCTTTCTATCTTTAATGTGACCTTAGGTTAAATGGGTTAGTTGGTACATAGTGTCGATCTAACCAATAGTGACCCCACTATCAAAGTGCATTACTACATAGCCAATATTCCAAAAGAGGGCATCATACTCATGTAGTTATCCTTTATGTGTTGGTTTGTGTGTGAATCATGTAATGTGTGTAAGTCAAGTACAAAAGTGACCTACCTTGTAACTTATAAAATAAGAAATTATGACCACTCCTTTAGTAATTCATACATATATATGTGTTACACCTATGACTAATGTGGAAATAGGGAAGTTTTGATCAATTTAATGTTTGATAAAACACTTTTGATAAGTGCCTTGGTCTATTAGTCTAATTTCTAGGTGAGAAATGACTGAGGGTTGATATTGTATTTATACCAATATTTTCAAGAGATAAATAACATTAAATAATTTAAGCCAACCATTATAACACATTTCATTTGAAAATTGGATGACATTAGGCCATTGGACACTTACATTGGGGCAGGATAGCAATCTCAATGCTATTGTCTATATTGGACAGTAGTGTCTAGGGAATAACAATATATATATATATATATATATATATATATATATATATAAGATTATAACTTGAAGAGATGTAAGATAAGTACATTTTAAGAATTATAGAAAATTTAAAATGTTTATGTTATCAATATAATACTAGTCAAACTAAGAGATATGCCAAGCGGCATAAGATAAAGTAGATGCAAGGTTGTGGATGAAAGGCATGTGTATGATTAAGGGAAACAAGTAAGGTCTATTTTTTCCAATTGTACAAGACTAAATATATAATCAAAAAATATCATCTAAAATTACCATATTTAGTGCCATAAGTATCATATCCAAAATATGATGACTATTATAGAATCTCCTTCCTACCTACTTTTTACATGTTCTAAATCTAGAAATTCATTAGTATCAGAACAAGCTAAGTACATCACTTCTTCATCATTTATATATCTATCATAGTTTTACTTTCCATATTTATGTTATATCAACATAATAAATTTAGTTTATGCTTATATCTAATTTTAACATCTAATTAACCTACTATATATCTGATTATCACCCTTGTGCCATTTCATTGTTATATACCCCTTTAATAATAATCTAAGGATAACTCCAAGAAGTTTAGATTACATTTTAGGGTTAAACATTTGGTGAACCAAATATTTGAACATAAAACCCTAAGATAAATTAGGGTTTTATAATTGCTATACTTTGTTATAAATTTTAAATTTTTCATTTGTGAAGTAATGAAAAATGTTAGTACCAAAAACCTGGTTCCAAATGGAAGATAAAGAAGCATTGATTACTCATCTCAATAATAACAAGGGTTTAATAGATGCATTTTTTTATGTTATAAGAGATGAAATAATTAAACAATATAAAATTAAGACTATCTCACCTAGTAATGGTGAATCCTTTTAAGGTACTATAACTCAAGCCATACCTATCAATCCACCTACATCTAATGGGGGCACATAATATGTATTTAAACCTATATTTATTGAAACTACTATTAATACATATATTATATAATTACCAATTGTATAAACATAAATACCAATTTTGATGCTTATTACTACTCAAAACATTTTTTATCCCCTTTGGTGACTACTCAACATGTTAATCTAAATTCCATTGGGCCTAAATTTCAATCATTCCTTCAATTTATAAAGACCTTGGAGGATAATATTACAAACATTGAACAAAATGATTTAAAATTCCCTCATGTTATAGATTTGTAAGATGTATTCCATAACACTTTTACACTTTAAATCTATTTTAACCCTTTACCAAATAGATTTTTTTCACCTAAGTTCACATTTTATGATGGCAAGGGAGATCTTGAACAACATATTATTAAAATTTTATGTGGTAGACATTAACTATGCCTCCAATGATAAACTTTTAACCCAATTATTTTTAAGAATCCTCAAAGACTTTGATTTGAGGTGGTTCTATGTTTTACTTCTTTAATACATAAAAGCATTCAAACCTATTCAATACCAATTCTTAGCACATTTTTTCATTAACATTTCCAAAAAGGTTTCCTATGCCCAAATTTCCAAAATCAAATAAAGAACCAATGAACCTATCAATGAATATGCCTTGAGATATAGGACAATGCTAGCAAAAATAACCAATCTTATGGTAGACAGAATTTCAAGATATATTAAAGTAAAGTTTTCTTGCTCCTTTACCTGTGAAAATTATTTTTAAGAAGCTCAAATATTTTAATGACTTATGTCATGTTGTACGAGACCATGAAATGAATCTCATCTCATTTAATAAGCTCAAGTATATAACAAACACACTAGATGTGTCTACATCTAATAACAAATTCATAATTAAACTAATTTATAAGGTAAAACCTCTTGATCCTAAAAAGGAAACAACCACCATGGTAAACACAATTTCACAATAGCCTAATTGGTTTTTCTTATCTAATGCACCAAGGAGACAATTTACACATTTATCTGAGTCCCCAACTTCATTACTCTTATGGTTACTAGAGTGTTATCTTTATCTCTCCATCATCCTATTAAGGTTAATATGATTCGACCTCTATCCAAAGGATATGATACAAATGGTTATTTTTATTATCATCAAGAACCAAGACATTCTACAGCAAGATGTTTTACCTTGAAGCACAAGATCCAAGCACTTATAGATAACCAAAATATTACATTTGAGGATCTTCAAAAGGAATCGAGCTCACAACCTGATGATCACCATAATAATAAAATATTTAATAATATTTTTCAAGACCATTCTAAGGAACCAGAAGTCTAAATTGTATATAATTTACATCATCTTCCATCACATTATGGGCACCCACTATATGGGGTTATTGATACTTACACATGATATATACCTCCTATGGTTCTAAAAAATCTATTTCATTTGATGATTTTAGAATTAAGGATGATGACTCTAATATTAATTCTCTATTAATTCAAGCATACCTTCATAAACACCCCATACATAGTTTTATTATTGATAATGGTGTAATTGAAAATGTTTACATCATGACATTACTTATGCACTTGGGTTATACTCATCATGATTTACACTCCTCTACCAAACTAGTTTGAGCATTTGAATAAACCTCCCAAAAGGTTATTGGATAGATTTTCCTACCATTATAGGTTTGTATCACACATGTGGTTACTACCTTCTTAGTTATTCCTTAAATAGATATATTTTATACATATTTTTCAAGCAATACCATCTACCTATAGTGCATGGGTGTGTTAAGCACATTCATGCCAATTGGGTAATTACATTTTCTAGAATTCCTTATGATAATATTCTTGAACAAAATAAACTTATACCCATTAAAATAGCTATCAATCCTACTAAGGATGATTCACCATAAAAGGGTAATTAATAGGTAACCCCATTTACTAGGTAGATAATAATTGAGATACCATTACATCAGAGACATAAAATGGATTCCATAAAATTACAATCTTCTAATTCACATCATGTTGAGATATCTAGAACACCTCAAAATGTACTTATTACTACTATGGCAAAGAAACCATAAAGCACTCAATAATGGGTTCTAAAAAACCCTACTCCTTTTACTCCTAATATTTCTTTATGGCCATAGAGTCATATTTACATATGAAAAATTCCATTTATACCACATTGATAAATATTATACCTATACACGATGATTGGAAACATAAATGGGTTATTACACCAAATTAATTATGGGGAGACATATATGACCATCCATTGGATGGCATCATAGTATAAATACCAAAAAAATCAAAACTTTTAAAATCCAAAACAAAATTTTGGCACCTACATGTTCTATTGGCACCTTAACATCCATATGTTAATTCTATTTTGATGGTTGGAATACTTAATTTATCTTACATACACATGTGTGTTACACTTCTACTTGAGTGTGATACATAAATACATAGATACATGATATATTCCTATTTCATTTGTTGGGATAATTCTCTACTTATTTCATATGGACATTAGGGGCATTCAATTCTTTGATCTTGATATTGTCATTTAATAAGCTCAAGTATATAACAAACACATTAGGGGCATTCAATTATTTGATCTTGATATTCTTTGATCTTTATTTTGTGATCAATATACATTATCATGTTTGAGATTACATATTTACTTACACATGTTTATTATCCATGATTTTATCTTACATAGGGAACTTGATATGTTACAAACTTGACATATTTTCCTAGCACATTGGATCCATGGGATACTATGACATGTTTATGTTGTTTGCATATGCTCTAATTTATGAATTTCATTGAATGTTTTTCCTTGATATTGTCTTGCTTATTCAATCATTTGAATATGATCCTTTGATTATGGCCCCCATGTTAGAAATATTGTCATTTATGTCAAAGATCTAACACTATTGGTGACAAAGGCCCCATAGTATTTAATGTCCAAAGGTGTTTTTAATTTTCATATTTTGACTAAAGTGTGTTGATATTAATGAATATATTTTTGGTTGCATAAATTCAAAAGAGGGCCCATGAATAAGTCAATGAGTTACAAGATAAAGACAAAAGAGAGAAAGCACATTAAGTAGTTAAAAAATAATAATAATATTAAGTAAAATATTTACAAGATATATGATATACTAATTCACCCCCCTCTCAGTATATCTCATGCTTAACAATTGATAACAAAGCAGGTTATTTTGGAAAAAGTTTGACAACTTGAAGGTAGATCAAGGAAAACATGATGGCTGGATCACATAAAAGTTTCTATAAAAATAAGGCACCTTTGTTTTATGTGAAAAATTATGCCTTTTAGAGCATAAGGATGAGGAATTATTTGATGGCCCTTGGATTCAACATTTGGTAGGTAGTGATGGAGGAATACGAAGAGCCACAAACACTTGTAACTACTCTTGTAGAAATGAAGGCAAATGAAAATAATGATAAAGCTTTAAATACTATTTTATGTAGTTCATATGAATTAGAATTTTTTAAATTTATGTAATGTAAATCTTCTCATGATACTTGGGAATTAGTGCCTAGACCAAAAGATCAAAATGTGATAGGAATCAAATAGGTATATAGAAATAAGTTAAATGAAGATGGTGAAGTTACTAGGAATAAAGCAAGGTTAGTATGTAAAATATATGATTAGATTGAGGGTATGTATTTTTAAGAAACATTTACACTAGTGGTAAGGTTAGAGGCTATTAAAATGTTTCTTGCATATGCAGTGTTTAAGAATTTCAAAATGTTTTAGATGGATGTCAAGTCTACTTTCCTAAATAAAAACCCAGAAGAGGAGGTCTACATTGAGCAACCTAAGGTATTTATTCTCTCAAATTATAGTATCAATGTATGCAGATTGTAGAAAGCACTGTATTGATTGAAATAAACTCCCAGATATTGGTATGCAAGGCTTGATAAGTACCTATAGGATTAAGGTTTCGAGAGAGGTTTTGATAAAAATAATCTCTACATCAAAATAAAAGGTGATAATAGTTGATTGTTGTGTTATATGTTGATGACATAATATTTGGAGGTATTATTCAAAAAATGGGAAAAGAATTTTTTGATAATATGCAAAAATAATTTGAGATGTCTATGCTTGGAGAATTATCATTTTTCTTAGGGTTGAAAATATTTTAGTCAAATAAAGGAATTTTCATATCTCAAAATAAATATGTGAAGGAAATATTAAAAAAAAGGTTTTGAGGATCATGCACCAATTTGCACACTAATGGGTATAGGGAACAAGATGAGTAAGGATGAAGATTCACCTATTTTAGATAAATATTTATATATATCTATGATTGGTAGTATTTTATATTTGATAGCATCAAGGCTAGACATCATGCATGTAGTAGGCATGGTTATGAGATATCAGGCAGCCTCGAAGGAGAGTCATGTTTAGTTGGTGAAGAGAATATTTAAATATGTCAAGGGGACATTAGATTATAAATTGTGGTATCCCATAGGTAGAGACTTAACTCTAATTACTTATACATATTCAAATTAGGTAGGTTGTTTGGATGATATAAAAACTAAAAGTGGATGAGCTTTCTTCCTTGGTGATAGCTTATTATCTTGGCTAAGCAAGAAGCAAAACTCAATATCACTTTCTAAAGTTGAAGTAGGATATATTATAATAGTGTTGTGTTGTACTCAAGTGCTTTGGATGAATCAAAATTTATAAGACATCAAGGTAAAATATGATGAACCTATCTCCATTTTTTTGACAAAACAACTGTTATTAATATTTCTAAGAATCTAGTGATGCAATCAAGAACAAAACATATTCCTATCAGATATCACTTATTGAGAGAGAAGGTTGTAGATCAATAGGTTAAGTTAGAATATATCATTACTACAAAATAAATTGTAGATATTTTCACAAAGGCACTACCAAAGGACACATTCAAGTTTCTACAAGAGAAGTTGGGAGTAATTTATTTTACTTGTAGCCGTTAAGGATGAGCATCAGTTGAGGGGGAGCTAAGTGCTAGCTCTAGGATAGACCCTTTGTCATTGATGTCAAATGGGAAGAAGTATAGAAACAAGTACAATAATAGGAACAAGATCCTATAGTAAGGGGGAGTTACTATATGTTTTTTAGTTGTTAGGATGTGTAGGTTGGCATGTGTAGTACATGTTTTAGGATGTGGCAGTTTTAGTTTGAATTTTCCATCAATGACATAGGGGGAGATTATTGGAAATATTTTCATTGATGTCAAATCTCTAACATTATTGATGACAAAAGCCCCATAACATTTAATGTCTAAATGTTTTTTTTAATGTTCATATTTTGACTAAATTGTGTTGATATTAATTAAATATTAATGAATATATTTTTGGTTGCATAAGGTCAAAAGAGGGCCCATGAAGAAGTCAAAGAGTCACAAGATAAATACAAAAGAGGGAAATGGTATTTTTCCATGAAGAGTCACCTTGAAGAATATAAAGAGTCACCAAATAAATACAAAAGGGGAAAGGATGAATTTGTTCATGAAGGGTCACCATGTGACTTTTTAATTGAAAGGATTCAAAGGGTCATGCAAGTTTGGCACCATTTTCCATGTAGATTGAAGGGTCACAAATGGTGAATGCCAAAGGTCATTTGTAAACCTATAAAAAGTAGATTTAGAATCAATTTGTAATATGCAAGAGTGTGCATGGTTTCTAATTATTTTATATAAGAAAAGAGGAGAGAATAGAAAGATATATAGTAGAGTTCTATCATTTGTTGAGAAAGCAACATTGAGAGATAGTTGTGTTTTATATACATGAGGGGTTGGTGCTCCTATGGGTTGGTGCTCATAAATCATTATTATGTTTGTCCTCAGCAAATGGGTTCGTGATCTTGCAAGTTGGTTCTTGTGAACTTTGTAAAATTGAGTTGCTGCTCATTTACATACTTGAGATAGTTCTATATGGTTTTTCCCACTTTGGGTTTCCACATAAAAAATATGGTGTCTCTCTCTCTCTCATGTGTGGTGCATGTTATTATTTCAGTTTTATTTCATATATTAAATTTATGATTAAGTGGTTAAATAAAACAAATAATATTACATAAAAGATTTCAAAGATATATTATATACTAATTCACCCACCCCCTCTTAGTATATCTCATGCTTAACACCCCATGCCTATGTATGTTTTATTTTAAATTTGAATATGCCATTATTTGTGGTATGGAATTTGTAATAATCCATTATTACATTTGTGGAAATTTGACTAAGTCATGTTCATTTGATTGTGATGCATTTGAACATGCCCCTTGTTTGTGGTCTCCTTAGACCATTATCTTTTGACTTAGTTTTGAGTGCTCTTGTGTATCTAATTAATTTACTTATTGAGATTGTAATATTACTATCTATATTTTTCCATGATATTTATCATGCATCTTATTCCTACATATGTCAGTTAAATAATACATTTATTTAGATGTATTCCCTTCTATATGCCACATGGCTACATTCACATATTATACAATTGTTTTATTCTTTCGATGTGAGGTAACTACTAGTTCCTATATTTCCATCACCTAAAATGGCCACATATTAATGGGGGAATTTCATAGGGGCATGATATACACAATTATTACAGTACCAAATTCAGTGGGGGCATGATTTATAAGCATGTTTTCCACACTTATTTAGTATACGTTACTTATATAATTTTTGAGATTTAGTGGGGATGTGTCATATGGGAATGGATTCCACACATTCACATATATTTGATTCAGTGGGGGCATATTTTAGAATCATTTTATCCACATTATTTCAGTGTATGCTACTTATATCAGTTCTTAGATTCAGTGGGGGCATGTTTTGGAAGCATGTTATCCACAACTATTTAGTATACAACATCTCCAGTTTAAATTGGGGGAATGTTTTGGAACTTATATCAATTTTTATATTTCTCCATATATAGTTTGTGTATGATTCAGAATCATGTCATCCAAACTTACACAATTATCCAAATTAGCCAGAACATGTGGATATATGATTTAGATTCATAGTTGTGGAAAAATTTTATACATTGGTACCATTATTATACATAGTTTCATCATGAGAAATATATAAGGTGCATATACTATGAAAAATGTTCCTAATATTATAAAATCCAAAATAAAATTCAAAATAAAAACCTCTTTTATGGACTGATAACATATTATCGACTTTTTTTGTATTGATACCTCAGAATTTTATGGAATTTTATTGAGCCAATCTACTATAATAGTTGGTTCACTTTTTGTATGGTTGAGGTGATAAAATCACTCAATAATTCCAAGTTTTTAGGTTAGAATTGAACATCTATCCTTACTAGGTTATAAGTATCATTAGGTTACACAATTGATTTAATCTCAAATTCCATGTACTAACTCATTTTTGCTCCAAAGTTATGGGCATGTGCCTTCTAATCTCTCTCTCTCTCTCTATATATATATATATATATATACATATATAAATATATACATATATATATATATATATATATATCCTTAGATATATGTAATTTAAATGTGTATATATATATATAGTCCTAATCTCATTTTATAGACTTAAAATGATACATATTTTTCAAAACAACTTCTAACAGGCAAGGTGGTTACATCAACACATAGGTGTACTCATAAACTTTTCTCTTTTAATTTCAATTTCTTTCAAGTAATTTTAAACTAGATTATATGCATGATTTTATATTTTAACATTATATTTGTTACAGGTTAGTCACCAAAAAAGTACTCAATTTGGGCACATGAAAAGATAAGGTGTTCATACACACCCATACATTCATTCCTTTCCTTTAAACTAGTAATTTTATTGCTAGATTAAATGGGAGGGAAAATTTGTTGATGTGGGTCTTTTGCATATCCATAGATTTGACAAGGTAGCTTCTAAATTTTTATGATCTCAATGTAGGTAAACTCTTATCCATGGTACATTGTGTAGGTTTAGGTTTTAATTAAATAATATTCGAAAGGAGGGAATGGTAGAGTAGAAAATAAATATCTATTGTTTTAAGGGATCACTTCTTGGGTTAGTTTCTTCTATGGATATGATGGTATAGGAAACTTAAGGGTGTCAACTAAAGGTTGCTCCTTTTAGAGTAGCTATTTCACACCCTTAGTTATGAGATTATAGATCGGACCATAAAGGTATCTAGGGTAGCTATGGAATGAACCTAAAAGACTATATCATGAGGAAACACTCCTAAAATATTAAGACAATCAACCAATTGCTTAAAATAAATGATACTAACCATTTAATAGATTTTGAACATATAAAAATAGCATATATCAATTATAACAAAAGGAATTATCTATATCTATCACACATTTCAAATTACTAATTTAATACAACCTAAAGAAATAAAACCTTAATTACATAGAGATGGAAGGAAAGTATTTTTAGAAAAATTTGGAAACCACAGGAGAGTCTAATTCAAAACTTTGTTCCTTATACTTCTAACTTTGTTGATAGCCATCTAAGGTCTTGTATTGGTCATTAATAGTCTAAAGATGATAGATAATATGCCTTCTTTGGTAGCTTACAAATCCTTTTAGTATGGTCTAGTTAGTAGCAAGGTTAAGTCATTTTGTCTTGTCATCAAAATTCATTCAACATGGTCTCCTTCCTGTGTTTATTATAGTTTAAGGTTCTTTTGGAAAAGTTAAGGTAAGGTTGTTTTTATGTTGTTTAAACCTTCTATTCACTTTTTCCTTGCACAAGTCATTAATGCAAATGTGAGGGGACTATATTGTGAATTTTAAACATGTTTATAAGGTATTTTGATGTCTTATAAAATTTCATGCTATGTCCAAGGTTAAGATGTCATTTTAAACCTTATCTATGCATCATTAACACATTTAAACTTACCAAAGACTAGTTTACAGTCCTAAAAGGTGGAAAATACATATCAAAACTCTTGTAAATGACTTGTGAGGAGGTTTCTAAAGTGGAATTGGTAGGCACACTTCATAATATGATAGTTTTAGGTTAGAAGAGACAATGATTGCACTTACAGGTAGTTATAACATGTCTAAAATGGGCTATCAAAAGAGTGAAAGGATTTTTTCAAGGATTTTTAGGTGTATATTACATTTTGCTAGGTGTTTTATATGCAAATTAAGTTTTATAAATCTTGTAGATGTCTAAGGAAATAAAAAAAGGTTTCATTTCCTCCATCAAGCTCTTTGCAAGCTCAAGAAGGTAGTTTTGATGAAGATCATTCATGAAAGAGGAAGCAACTCAAGAGTAGTGACAGTAGGTGTTTTAGGGGGTCCATATGCCCCATAAATCCATGGAATTTTTATGTATTAGTATCCCTTATAATTTATGAACTATCATAAGAATCTAGAAGCCTCTAAAACCCATGAAAAACCATGTATGCTTAATTTGTCTCATTTGAATGCACTTTGCATCTCAATGAGTGTAGAAGAATAGTTGGAATACATTGTTAGGAAGTCAAGGGACTTCCTCCACACTATCTACAAGCCAAAGATCGCATGCATGAGAAATTGAAATGCCTATGTATAGGCTTTTGCAATTAAAGAAGTCTTGTTTTCCATTCCCTTAAATAAAAAATGACTAGGGTACAACAAAAACTCAATCAAAATAGGCAAAGTAGGAAAATGACATACTAAAGCATATGAATCACAATGTGCTACTTCAAGGCATGATAAATAAGTGTTGTTCCTAATTTTCCCATAGGTAGTTACAATTAGGAAATAACATCATAGGTCAATAATATTAATTGTCCCATAGGTGGTTATAATTAGTAACATGATGGTGAGACACTACTTTGGCCAAAGGTGGTTATAATCAGGAACACTTGGTATAGAAATGAAACAAGAAATGAAGGATGCAACTACCAACCACTATTATACTATTCTAAATTTGGCCTCTATCTATAATATTAAATCAACTACTGAAACTTGATCTAAATCATCATTCTTAAAGTGGTCATGGAACCAATGCAATAGAACCAAGGTCAAAGGGTAGGGTAGGGAGGGCAAAAATAACCTGATTGATAGGAAATGCATGATATAATGGTTTACAGTAGAATGGTATGGTACAAAGAAACATGTCAATAGAATGGGCCTCATAGACAATGTTTCAAGTCTCTCAAGAGAAATAATTCTTGAGGTGTATAATGTTCATTGGATCATCAAGATCCTCACCATCTAGTTTAGTAAACCTATATGCTCAAGTGCCATAGTTTGAAACAATGATTAATGGGCCTATCTAGTTGGGATTGAATTTTTCCTTGTGTTTCTTCTCGGTCATGGTATTATGTCAGTTTTATTTGAGTAAAATATCACCAAGCTCAAATTCTTTGTGTATGACCCATCAATTATAGTGGTCAAGAAGTAGGTTCTATTATGATTAAAGGATATTGACTACAACCATGTGATTTTATTTAATTAACTCTATATTTTTCAAGAGAGATGCTCGATAGTATTCATCATCTAAGACATGATTTACAGAGATACACAAAAAAGGTAACTCAACCTAAATGGGAAGAATGGCCTCAATGATATAAACAAGTGAATAGAAAATGGCTCATGTTGGAGTATAGTAGTTAGTATGATATGCCCAGATAGAAAAAAATATTTGTAGGTGCCAATCATAGCTAGCATCATTGAAAATAAATTTAAAGATGTTGATAATGGTTTTGTTGGATACTTTGGCTTGGCCATTACCTTGTGGGTAATATGATGTAAATAAATGTTGAGTAATGTTGTACTCAACACACAGTGATTCGACATCCTTATTCTTAAATGATCCACCATTATCAGAAATAACGTTAGATGGGATACAAAAGTGGGAAACAATATGATTAAATATGAATTTGGAAATTTGGTTTTAAGTCACATAAGTGAGGGGTATAGTTTCAACCCACTTTGTGAAATATTTAGTAGCAGTAAGAAAATGTTTATGGCCATAAAATGAGGTGGGTTTTATCTTTCTAATGAGATCAAGGCCCCATGTTGAAAATGATAAGGGTTTATGCATTGTTATTAGTGTCTTAGCTAGGGTATGAATTAGATTGGCATGCCTTGACATTTGTCACACTTTTTGACATATGCAACTACATCTACATCCACTATTGGCTAATAATTCTTGATACATATGAGATTTCTAGCTAGGACACCACCACTTGTGTGGGATCCACATACTCCTTCATGAACTTCTTATAATTTTAATGTTTATTCTACTAAATTTAAATAATAAATCAGAGTTCCATCAAAGTTGCAATAATAAAGGGTGGGTCCAAATAAGGTATATCATGTAGCTTAGTTAATAAAGGTCATATATTATTTGTGGGATATGTCTATTGGCATAATTTGGTCATGAAGATAGGAATAAAGGTTTGAATACCATATAGAGCTCGAACTAATAATATCACAAATCATTGTAATGGTTGAAGGTTTATGAGTTGGTGCTAACAGATTTTTAATGAGGAATTGATATTATTTTGTCATATCTGTATGATAAATCAAATATCTAATGGTGTCCGTGGCATTTATTATTTTTTATTGGACTTTGGTATATGTTCAAATTATACATCACCAATCTATTGGTTAAGAGTGTATATCATAGCCCTACATGGTCCTAGTTTATCATCCTTGGTCTAAAAGTGATATATAACCTAATTGATGATTAAATGAGAATCACCATAAACCTTTAGATGTTGAATATTCCATTGTACTATTTGAATTTTTTTTGTAATAAGTGATTCATATTCAGCCATGTTTTTGGTACAAGGAAATCTAATACAAAATGATTTAGGGATAAGATCCCCCTATAGAGTAATAAACAAAAGGCCTACTCTTGATCCATGTGATGTGAATGATCCATCAAAATATAACTTCTAGTGCTACTCCTTAGGAGGTATTTCAATGATTTTCATAATGGATTCATCTAGGAATTAGAATTTTAGAGGTTTTGTATCTTCTAGGGGAGCTTTAGCAAGGTGATCTACAAGTACTTGTCCCTTGATGGCTTTTTGATTGGCATATTCTATCTTGAACTCATTGAGAAGCATGATCCATTTAGCCATGGAACCTTGTAAATCTATTTTAGCTATGAGATTATTGCGTAGATCTACGTTTTAAATGACCTTGGTCTTGTTTATTAATATGCAATGTTATAGTTTTTGAGCTATATATACCAGAGCTAAATAGGCTTTCTTAATGGGTGTATATTTTTTATCATACATGACTAGTATGCGGCTTAGATAATACATAGAATGTTCTTTTACATTATCATCATGTTGAGATAGAAGTGCCCCAAAGGCTTTGTTTTTGTTAGATAGATATAATAATAATGAATTTCTTGGCATATGTGGAAACAAAATAGTCAGATTGGCAAGATAGTCCTTCAATTACTAAAAAGCATGTTGGTAGGCTTCATCCCAATGAAAAGTGACACCCTTATTCAATAAGTGTGTGAATGGGTGGTATTTATTTTTTAACTAATAAATGAAGAATCTAATAGACTAAATATTACCCTAAAAACTATAGAGTTACTTTAAATTAGATGGTGGTGGAATCATGGTTATGTCTTCGACTTTGGCTAGATCAACCTTAATGCATTGATGAGACATAATGAAGACAAAAAATTTACCTGAAGTAACTCCAAAAACACACTTCTTAGGATTGAGTCTAACATTTTTTTCATGTAATCACTCAAATATATTTTGTAGTGATGCTAGATGATTGGCCCTGGTCCTTTATTTTCCTAGTATGTCATTAACATAGTCTTCAACAATGTCATGCATCATATCATGAAATATGATGATCATGGATCTTTGGTATGTGGCCCCAAAAATTTTGAGACAAAATGGCATAAATTGATAACAAAACATTCCTCATGGAGTGGTGAATGTTTTTTTATGTTGGTCTTCTAGTGCAATCTGAATCTGGTTGTACCCTAAGAATCCATCCATCAATGAAAGCATTTCATACCTGACTATGGAGTAAAAAATCATGTTAATGTTTGGTATAGGAAATTCATCCTTGGGGTAGGATTTGTTTATATCTCTAAAATTAATACATATTATAATTATTTTTAGCTTCTTGTTGACTGACATAACATTTGAGATCCACTCTAAGTAGTCGATCAGTCAAATCCATCTCACTTCTAAGAGGTTTTCAACTCTTTATTTACAATACATCAATGTGAGGATGTATCTTGCATAATTGTTTTTCATATATTTGGCATCAAGATGTAAAATAAGGTAGTGTACAACCAAGGTAGGGTCCAAACCTAGCATTTTGAAGTAGGGCCAATAAAATATGTCAACAAATTCCCTTAAAAGGGATTTAAAGATGTCACATTTATCCTTAGTGAGGGATCCACCTAGTTTGGTCCATTTTGGGTCATTTGGAGTCCTAATGTTAACTTATATAGTATCCTCCATAATAAGATTTGAACCATCTTCTATAATGGTTGACAATGATTTGAATTTGATTATAGTGGTAGAGTCCTTTGTTTAGACTAGCTTATCAAGTTCTCTAAGGTTTGAGGAATTAGAATCTCCCAATGGTAGGGATGGCCTTATGATAAACATTGTTAGAAACTCTTGGATGATTCCATATAAATCTTGTTGTTCTTTGAAACTAAACTTGGACCCATAAGTAAGCTCATCATTGGTGCTCTCCAAAGATATGTTTGAGGAAGGTTGAATCCCTTGTCTAATGATGCTTGAAATAGGTTTTCACCACTAGACTGGCCTTTCTCTTTACTTTTGCCCTAGTCCAAAAGCAACACAAAGAGGTTTTAAATTTATAACTTAGATGTTTTACTTAATTAATTGTGGCTAAGGGTGTTCACCTATTCTCCAAAATAGGTTACAAGATCTACTTTGATTAAGAACCCTTGTTTATGGTCTCCCAAGAAACATTGTTTCTTAGGCTAAAAAATTGTAGAAGGCCTCATCATTATCAAATCATCAATAGGAACTATGGATTATTGTTGGTCCTAAGATATAACTTGAGTATGATATAAATTAAGTGGATTATTGTGAATTACTAGTCTAAGGATACAAATGGCATTGGTGTTAAACAAATTTGTATTGGTTAGGTCTTAATAAGTGTTATGATTGAACTCTATTTCACTATCAACATCATCATCACTAATCATTGACATTGGAGCATTAATAAGATATGTGGGGTCACCCTAAGGTATTTTAAATTTGAGACCATATGTTCCTTTATATTGAGTGGCAAAAATTGGGGAAAGTGTTCCTTGTTGATTGGGCCTGAGGCCTCTTCCTTGATAGGTATGAGTTTTCATGATCTTATTAGGAATAGGATACTTGGAATTTTTATAACAGTCCACTTGATTTTAATTGTACAAATAAGATTCATCATCTACAAGAGGGTCATGCTCTTCTCTAGTGGCTAGTGTGAAAATGATAGGTGCTGGACTATGTAGTTTGTCTTTTCCATTTCGTTACCATTCTATGTAAGGTGGTTTGAATTTTGATATTTCATATGACTTGGGGTTATGTATAATATTGGAAATGTGGAGTGTATCATGGGTCAACTATTCTCCTAGGCAATTATATGAGACGATCTAATGATTAGAAATTTTAAGAAGTAAAATGTGGGAAAGTGAATCAAGAGTGTTTGGGTTAATGCAATTGGCCTCTAATAAATCAATAAGTATTTTCTTCCCTTTGTCATTCAAGGGAAATAAATTCAAGCTAAAAAGGTAGTTATATCATTTTTACTCAGCCTCCAAATGCTTGAATGTTTATATCGCTACAAATCCCTATGGATGGTGATCTTCATACCTGAATAGGAGAACTTGATACACTAGTGCAATGTTGATGGGATTAAATGAATATCATGTATCTAAGGTCTACCCAAAATCATATTATATGAAAAATTGAGGTATAATACATGGCATAATGTATCATGGGTCAAAATCCCCATGATAACTAGTAAGTTGATAGCGTTATGATTCTTGTTCTTCATTATCATAGGCCTTAATTGTAATCTTTTCTAGTTGGAGATTGGTTTTTTGTGTATTTGATATGCTTGATGAGATTAAGAGACATAATATTTAGGCCCAATCCATTGTCTATTAGGATACACTTTATTTTGTGACATATGATGAAAACTTTGATGTATAATGGATTATTATGCACATATTTGAGAGAAGACATATCACTTTGGTCAAAGGATAATTATTGGCCTAGGGATAGATGTCCAACCAAAGATTGAAATTTATCTAGGGATATTTCATTGGGAACTTGAGATTGTCTAAGGAACTATATTAATATTTTCTTGTGGATTGTAGATGTATGAAATAAATCAAAAATATAAATTTGTGTAGGTGTCTTCTCCAATTATTCCACAATTTCAAATGTCTTTTCTTTTAAAATATTAAATGGCTTGTTCCTACTCAGAATGGTGGGTTAGAAGGGTGTAGTGGTAGATGGTTGTGGGCCTAGTATGGTAATCTTCAACCGCTAAGTTGTGATTACATAATTAGGATCAGATATACGACCATTGTTACTAATAAATGATGGTAGATGGGGACCAAATAGGATAAGTCTCAGTTTATATTGCACTTGTATGTGGTCAGAGGAAAATGATGAGTTATTGGTGTAAGGTTCAAATGTAGTAATCCTTGATTTCTAGTATGATTGTATGTGGTCCTAGGTTAAAGATGGATCACTAACATACATTGCTTGGTTAGAATTAATTAGCAATCATCTTCTTTGATTGGTACTTGGTCTTGGATTGACAGAGATGGTAGAAATATGACCTCCCAAAATATCTCCTATAACTTTATTATAGTCATGTGCTACTACATGATTCGTCTGTTGGTTATTGGTATTGTTCTAAACTTGGTTTCATCTATTTGGATGACATTAGTTCTATTTTTGTTGTTGTCTCAATTATTGATATTACTGATGGTATTGTTTTTGCCTTTACTACTATTTTTGGTTACTATGTTATGGAAAGGGGATTTGATAAATACCCAAATTCTAATTAGATGTAAAAGTTCCATTATCCAATGTTATCTACTTATTTTCCAACATATTTTGAATAAAATGTTTGATATTCACATAATGATTCAAATTATGTCTATTAACCCAATGATAATCATATAATTAATTTTGCCTGTACTAATATGGATAAGGGATTCCCTCAAGAGAATGATTTAGAATGAACCAAATAATTAGATTAGTGGTGGTTAGTTTGTGAAACATGGATTTAATTGGTTCTCCAAGGTCCCTAAAAACTTGACAAGTAGGAAAAATTCTCCTTGAAGGAGGGGGAGTTTTTAAAGGTAAAATTTGTTGCATTTGTTGTGCTAGTCTAGGTTGTTGAAAAGGCTGCACTTGCTAAAGAGGTTTTTGGTTAGGCATAATTTTCATATGTGACGTAGGTTGAGAAGATATTATTTGCATCATTTGGAAATGTCACAACTTGGTTTCTCTATTTATAATAACATTCTTATTGTGATTAAATATCTTGGACTTTTGATAATTATTAGCCTATGTTGGTTATGATGTTTACACTTGGACTTGGTTCTAATTTTGGCCATTGCTTTAGTTTTGATTTTAGTTCTAATTTGACAAGGTTATATTGATGATACCTTTATTAATAAGGTCTCTTTTGATCAACTAAAATTTGTCAATGATCTCCTTAACTGTGTTTGAACACTACAACACCAGATGATAAGATATCTTATTATGCAAATTTTTGGTAAACATAGTGGCTAATTAATTGTCTAGTAAGCTAAGGGTCCATTGATTGGAAAGTTATCTCCATCATTGTATATAACTCATGAAACTTTCACCAACCTTATATTTTGACTACATAAACTTGACCAACAAAATCTCATGCTCAAGATTGTAGGACAAGTGTGACATAAACTTATCTAAAAGGTCATGAAAATTAGAGATTGAGTTCTTGTGTAGTTTCAAAAATCACTCCAAAACTTGTCTTGCTAGACTATTTGGAAATAATAGTAGGAGGTATATGTCTTTATAGGCCACTAGTTGACAAGCAGCAAAGAATTCTTTTAAATGTGCCTTTGGGTCTCCTTTACCCTTTAACTTATCAAACTTTGGTGGTTCATACCTTGAAGGAAATGGTATTTATAGATACTCCATGTTGAATGGGTAAGAACACACATCATCAAACATAAAATTATTGGTATGTTTCTCAAATTATATGGTGACAATTGCATATTTCATCTATTGTAGTTCTTATGCTATGAAACTTGATGGAACATTGGCTTGAGGTAGAGGTTAAGAGGTCAAAAATGGTTTACTTTAACCATGATATACTGAAGCCATGGTTTGTTATGTAATATTGGGTTGGTTATAGAATTGATTAGGAATATTAATACATGGATTAGGATGTAATTATTGAAATTACATGTATTATAGTGCAAAATTCTAGTCAAAATTTGATATATAGGCTTAGTTTTGAGGAAAGTATGGCTAGGATAGAAGGATATGGCTCTGAGTGAATTATTGTCTTGTTGAGGTTGATTAGGGACTTATAGTCAACTACTCATACGTAGATAAATAAGGGAACTTGTGAACCAAGACCCAATCATTGGATTTGTGGCATGTTGGGAATAAAAGGTAATTGTTTCTTAATCGGTAATTATAGAATAGTATAACCTCTTGGCTGCAAGAACCCTTAATATAAAATAGACATTTATAGAGTGTTTGGAATTTATTGATAACCAATGGACATAAATTTTTTATTATACGTTGTGTGTGATTGTAAAAGTATGTTGGTCTATTACTAAAGAGGTATGTTTGTCACTATTGGATGAGGTGGAACATTGGTTGCCCTTGTTGAGGTGGTGGAATGTTTTGCCTCTATCACATGAGTCTATTGGATTGTTCTTGTTTTTATGGAATGTTACTCATCACCTATTGATGTAGAGTACAATTCATCATGTTTTGTTGAGGCAAGGCATGGGTTATTACTGGACTACTTAATCCTTGAGGTTACGTGTTTGATGAAATAGTTGGCTGAGGAGTAAAGTATTTTATTATGATTGGGAGGTAGACACTCCATCCCCCTATTGTTATGAACTATGAGTGGTGTTAACTAAAGGCACACTTTTTTAATGGAGTAGTTATTTATGAAGTCACACCACTTTGGTTTGGATTGGATGACACTTGCATATTATCCACTATGTTTGTCTCATTCATCTATATAGAATTAGTAGACACTTCTTTGATAGCTGGGGTATTGAACATGTATCCAAATGAAGTGATTTACATGAATGAGTCTATACCCAAATTTTATTGGTCTATCAATTTGATTAAGACCCCTATTAAAGGAGCTAACTCGATAAGTGGAGAATTTGACATGATCATGTTATTCAAATTACATGCTACGTTTAAATAGGTCTGGTATGATGTTCACATATATCTAAAGTGGTCTTCCATGAGGCCTTCTCTTATGACAAGCATATGTGTGTCTTGATATGGAATTACAATAGATATTTAATATTGCTAGAAGAAGCCTATTCAATGGTTGGATTGTATAGTATGTTTTAAGGAACTCTTACTAGACTTGGTAAGTTTTTGTGGGGAAAGTCTATTGGAAACTTAACCCCTACCTCCAAAGCTCTAATTAAAACTTTATCCTTATTTTCAATAAAGTGATGATCAAATAAATATGGATAATATGTTGATGGCATCATAACATAGTATATTTATTGTTGGATCTGTTCTACAATTGATGATATGTTAGGTAGATATTGTATTATTTATTCTTGGTCTTGTTCTAGGTATGGAGGCATGTTGACCAAATAGTGGGCTAAAGGATATTGGATTTGTTCCTCTAATTTAGTGTTTTAAGGTGGATAATGCTCTATCTCATAAACTACATCATCACCATAGGGGTCTTGAATAAAGTATTATTGTGTAACCACATTACCATATCTTGGATTGTACATAGTTCCACTATGAGTATAGTGAGACATCTTCAAATCAATAGTAAATGGTTTATTAAAAAATGTATAAATTTATATAAACTTTGAAAAATAATATTTCATCTAAGTTTGTCAAAGGATGGATTTGTATCTCCAAAAATTCTCTATGTTAAAATGTAGTACAAAATAGTCTAATGTGAAATGTATAATGCCATATGTCTTACGTAAAAAGGTTAAGTAGATGAAATAAAATTAGAATGCCAACTCTAGGTTAAAAGTGTTCCAAATAAGTCTATTATAAGAAAACAAAAGTTGTTAGGTCTATTTTCCAAATGCAACAAAAAATCTGGGCTCAAACTAGGCATATGTTAGGACTTTTGGCAAAACAAGGCAAAAATACTAGACTTAAAAATAAGGTGAGAGATTTAATCTAAAAAAATTAAAACACTTTGGCATAAACTAAGCATTTGACTTCAAACATGAACTTGGTAAATTGGTATAAAGAATGAAACAAAATGCATGTAGAGATAGGATATTTATCTAAACTAAAGGCATAAACAATAGTTTTTAAATTGGCTAAATAATTAACCTAAGTTACACAACCCAAAGGAGAAATATCGATGTCTAGGCCAAAATTACACAAGGCATAGGTAGAAATAAATCAATTTTTGGATTTAAATTTATTAAGATTAATTAAAAACTCAACTTTAAGAAACTAGGATTCTTTGATCAAATAACAAGCGAGATGAAATTGAACAACATAATGACACTATACAAAGATCCAAAAGACACACATGGTTTATGTTGAATATTTTGACCATAATAAAAAATAGGTCAACTCATTATAGTAAAAAGACCTATATAGTGGCTTATTAGGGTCTCATAAGGTGTGTTATAGTCCTCTATGGTGTTCATTTATTATGTCATTACTTTTTTGCATCCTTTTAGCCCCTTATGTCATTTCTAGTCATATAGGGTCATATTTGAGATATTTATGAAGGTTTGTACGATTTTACTTGGTATAAAAGTGTTAAAATATGATCCTAAATGTCCAATAAATTATAATCCTTTTCAATTATGTTATTCCTAACTAAAATATGCAAGTTCCCAATTGAAAATAAAAAATATAAATAGAAAATGAGGAGTTTTGGCAATTTTATGGCTTCTAAAGGAGTGTGATATGTGTTTGAAGGTTATAAAATGGATGTTTAACTTACCTAAACTCATCTTGACACTTGGTGATACTTTTAATACTAAAAAATGGCTAAAAATCATTTTGCTCCTCTATCGCTCCATTAGACATGCAAAATTGGTCAATACGTCTTCTGATGGTATGTCTAGTAGGAGAGGTTTCAGGTTAAATGATCTTTTGGGGTGTTATTAGAATTATTAAAATTATATTTCATGAAAATATTTGGAAAAATGGTTTTTAATGCTTTATGAATCACTCTGTAGAAGTTGATTGTCTCCTTTTTCATTCTAATCCCCATTCCCTATAAGTTTTTTTATTATATGAGCTTGTCCATATAGTCCAATTGGTGAAATTGATTATATATTATTTGGAGATACTTATTTAATTTTTTATATTTTTTTATTCATGTTTTTATGTGATTTTATGAGCTCAAACATCTCAAGTTATAGGTTGAGATCTGCATTACTATTTATAGGCATGTTCCACAAATTACAGAGGTACTTGTCCTTGTAGCAGTTTTTTAGGAAGGATTTATGTTTTTTTTCATTATTTTACAATGTATTTTTTATCCCCTCTCCTTATAATCTTAGTCTCATAACCTATCATCATGAATATTATAATTAAAGAATATGGCACATAGTCAATGTTTACTACAAGTGTTCACTCACAATCAGATGAATCAAGGTACTAAGAATAGTAATGGATATGTCATTAAGAGTTTAAAGAGGTGTTTATCACATATTTATAACATTATAAATTAGGTTAAGTCCTAAAAATGACATATGATTGACTGTGACACTTGTTCTTCTCTACACATGGTCCTATACCATTAATGTGCATCTGCAGGTGCCTCATAGGAGAATAAACATGTTGGAAGGAATCATTTCACTTGTTTGAAGTAATTATATATGTAAAGGATAAAATTGAATATTTATATAAGGTATAATGTTTATTTCAAGGCTATATACTATGTACATTACTCATGTCTTATATTCACTGACTTGTATACCACATGTTCATCTACAGGTGACTTTCACACAGAGACTTCAAAGTATTACATAGAGGTATTTAAACATGTTTAGAAGTTTATTAAGGTCATAGAGTGTTGGAAATTTCATGGTAGTAATGGAAAAATAATGAATTTACAAATATACCTATTTTATCCCATCACAGGTTAGAAAAGGAGTTTAGGGACAAGTTACCTTAATCCCTCTAAAATAAGGACCCTATAATACTTTTAAGCCTCTCATTATAGAGCATATTGAATTAAAAACTAATATAAATGTTTCAATAATGGATCCATAGCATAGGGTCAAGGCATTAAAATAAAAGTGTTGTTATTTGACCATATATACAAGGTGTAAGTAGGTCTCTATTTTAAGTATTAATTCATTATAGAATGTTTATATTCTCTGTAGTGGTTGAGTCCAAATATCATTATCATGCTATGACACCTAGTAGAGGTATAATATGCATATAAATGACTTATTTTATATGAATGTGGTACTATTATATCAATAAACATTCTAATAGGTTAATATTTAGGGTTTTGAACTAGACTATCACCTATAAGACCTTTGTTGCTCTCAACATGGACAAAATTGGACACTTACAGTTTGACTATAGGGTACGAATGCAAGTTACACATAGTAGTGGGTGTGTTAGCCTTAATTAAGATGTGGAATAGAAAATTTTAGATACTTAATGAGTATAAAGGAGTTAAATATGGTTATAGGATAATAATACAATGTCTAACACTACAATATACACCTATAGGTTTTCCCTTTTTCTAAGTAAGCACAAAGACTACCAGTCAATGCTAGTTAAGTGAAGAGAAGAGAATTGATAAGAAATATAAAAAATTGGGAGTGTTGAAATGATTATAGCACATAAAAAATTATGATGTCCACATCTTGATATCCTTAGATTAAGGGAATGGGGTAAGGAAAGATTGAACCCAAAACCTACAACCAAACATGTAATTCCTACATGGTTAATATTACATAGAGTTTATCTTTGATGTTTGGAGTATTTTAAGGTGTTATGAGTGTGTTATAACCATAAAAATTGATAAAAATATCCCTTTTAACCTAATTAAGACTCCCATATCATTATTTTTTCTATGTAGATAGCAGATATACCCTTTATTCTATCTCAGATAGAGTGTACTCTAGGTAGTCAAGTCTACATTATTGAGAAGTAGGTGATAAAAGGAGGTGTAAATGAGGCTTAGATAATTAAAATTAATGTATTGAGAGTTTTATCTAACATTAACAATAATTTTTTAATCCTCAAAACTCTAAGAAGGCATGTAGAGAGAGGCTAGGTCATGAATATAGACTAAACCTATTAGGCATGAATTAAGCCTAAAGCCCTAAGAGGTCTCAATATTATTTTTAGAATTGAGTAAACTTATAAATACATTTTATAACATTCAAAAATATATATTAAGTTTTTTAGAGACATCAAGTTATAGATATTCATCATAGTTTGTCTAAACATGATCCTTTTCACCTCAGGGTGTATAAAGTGCCTTCAAGAGATTGAGAAGGCAAGTTTGAAAGTTCATAGTAGTAAAAATTTTTAGCATCAGAAATTTAGGAGTTAATATATGGTAAGGAGGGTAATAATAAAGTTTATAGTTGAATTTTAAATAATATTTAATGTCAAGATTAAATGAATAATCCTTAAGAGCTGAAACATCTCAAACCCCTATAAAACCCTTGATAAAGACACGATGGAGAAAAGGTGGAATTAAATGAATATAATAGGGATATTTTTAAAAATTAAGTGACTTTTAATTTAAAATTACTCCCTAGGTATCCTTCCCATTAATTTGGATTCTGCCCTATTTGTATAGACATGGTACAAAACTACTTTTCTTGACAGTTTTTGATGTTTTATAGGTAAAAAAATGTTTCAAAAGGTGAGGATAAATTTTATATGTATAATGGTACCTAAAATAAATCTTCATACCCATTTATTATTCATAAAATCACACAAGTACTTATAAAATCACCTCTACTTCAGCCAGTCTAGAATGGCATAGTGAATGAGAGATGATCATCAAGTGAGAAGGTGATAATTGTAATTAGGAGGAATTTTAAGGTCTACCTAATGGATATAGAGAATTTATGAACCTTAAAAAGTTTAATACCCTCCCATGTATGCAATTTTTTTAGAAAATTATGATCATCTTAGTGCCAAGTGTGAAGATAGGTCTAAAGAAATGTGATTATGTCTGCAAGTAATGAAAACACTTAGCTAGAAGAATATTGATGATTAGGGACACATATAATGCATGTTTAATCATGTTTATAACTCATACCTCATTTAAATGATCTCATATATCAATATTGTACTTTATAGCATTCAAATAAGATCAAATGATGAAGCAAGCTTCTAAACAAGTAATTGAAGAGTCATACACCAGATTTAAAGAGTTTTATGCCTTTGAGGGAAATTTATCCAAGTAGAACTTGAATATTTTATCTCATAATTCATTAATATATATATGAAACTCATTCTATAATCTTGAAAGTTGTTTGAGTGACTCTTGAGCTTCATTCTCCTCTCTTCTCTCACATTTTATAAGTATTAGACATTTTGGCTCTTGTTTGATAATTTCACACCATGTATGGTGAATCCCTCCTAGTTTGATGTTGTATTTGTACTTTTAAAAATAAATTTAATCTGGTTTTGAGTTCATAAATATTTTTTCTAAGTGTACAAATTGATGTATGGTGAGGTCTAGTGATTCTATCATTGCTTTTCCTTATCATTTCATGTCGAGTACAAGGAGTTCTCATTCTAACATGTCATATACAGTGTATCTAGTGTGTCTGGATCCTTTTGAATATGAAATTTTCCTTGGATTTATAAATATAATCTCTAGTCTACTTACCTTGAGTTGTCTCATGCATATCACCTCTTTTTTAAAACACTAATTTTAGAACATCTTAGGACTTTGAAGCTAATTTTTAAGTCTTATTACTTAGTGAAATAAGTATGATAAAACTATGTAAATATTTATGGTGTATCACCTCCTTAGAGTAAATTTATTTCATGTATGATTATATCCCTTTTCTCACAATCAATTAGTTAATATAGGTGATAAGCACTTTAAGACAAGTTCAGGGAGCTAACCCTTAAACCTTAAGGTCTAATTTTACTATAGGTAAACCCACATACCTATAAGTATTCAATTTTTGGCTAAATCTATAGGAGGCTTGAAAAACCTCATCTAGGGTGAAATATTTGGTGATAACATCTTGGATTCAAAAATTAGAACTTTGGACACAAGGCAAACAAGTTTATGAAATGATCTAAGTAGTGTAATCATGTTATCATGCTGTAAATATGTAATAAATGGTGGGTTTTAAGACTCTTAGGTGCAAAAACATGAGATTATTTAGGTAGCCTAATGTTACCATTTTCAATCAATTAACACACAAAAGCAAGATTTGTCAAAAGACTAAGGGAAAGGTATGGTGTTTAATGGATGGCATAATCCATCTTCAAATAATATAGTGATGTATACACAAGAATATTTTGGATGTGGGAAAACAAAAAAATATTTAAGACTCAAAAACCATGCAATAAAGGATAAACTAATATAAACACCTTAGTGTAACATCTAAAATCCTAAAACTAACAAGATTTCATAATACTATCAAATTCCATAAATATAATCACTCTTGGGAGGATTTTAAGTGTTAATCTAAAAATAGAATTGCATGAAAATTAGGGTGTTTATGCCCCATATTCTCCCAAAAGTTTTTATTGTGACATGAAACTTTAGGGTACTTTTCCTACATCAACAATATGTCTACAGCAAGTGGGGTTGTTATAATCTATCAATTTTTGTGCATTTCTAGATGGTCCCAAGTGTGCCTAACACAAGAGATGATAATTTAATTTGGACTCACATCAACCAACTTCTTGTGAAAATTTATTGTAATTTTCAAAACCACTACATCTATCACTTTGTTAGTGTAGTGTGATGTTTGAGTTGCCCTTGCTATCTGAGGTAGTATCTTACTAATGGAGTTGGTTTAATAATTTAAATAAATGTCCCAGTAAGTTAACCTCAATTTGAATACTCCACCATGGAGTGGGGTTGAAATAATATTGGGAGATGAATTCTTGGGTCAATTCCTCCATAGAAAAGCTATGAGGAGGTGATGAACTCCTTCTCTTAATCCAAAATGCATGAAAACAAGACAAGTGATAAGACTTTATGGTCATTTTGGGATCAGCCAAACCATATAGATATAGGCAAGGGAATTTGTGATGTTATTTTAACACTTTTTGAATAAAGTGATTGAGGTAATGAATAAACATTTTTGGTCACTGAGCTCCTTGAAAGGTATGGGGGTTGAGCATACACACATCAATCATTTTGCTAAAATAAGTAACTTTTAATAAACAAACATAAAATGAAAAACACTTATGAGTTATATAACTAATGTAAGAATTAATTTTATTTCACTAAGATGAGATATGAATTAAATTTTGGCCCCTTAGCATCTTTTTGTTAAAAACTTTGACAAAGTTAAAATGACTTTAAACAAAATGATTATTAAAACATTGATTTGAAATATTAAATTGGCAAGTGAAATGTGTTTTAAATGTATTCTTATGGGCTTTGGGTCTTAAAAAACATGTTATAAAGTCATTTTTACTATAATAACTTCATGAATAAATGAATCACTTCCCAAATGTTACTATTAGGTTCACACATAGTGCAAAACCATAGAACATAGATCAAAATCGTAACTCTACAAAAATGTGACTATTAGTGGAATAACACAACTTATGAGAAAATAGATCATAAAATAAGATATAACTATTTTTGTTGAAAATTATCTAATAATAGGGAAATATCACTACTCTAAGAGTCATGATATTAAAACTTAACTTGAAATGGCCATCCTCATCGCTAGTAGTCAAGACATAATATTTTAGATTGTTTTTCAATATCACAATTTGTGAAATCATGATATTTCAATATCATAATTTTTAGAGTCACAATAATCACAAAAAGTCTTATAGACATAAAACTAATAGATAAAAATTTGACATTTAGATGCAAAAACATTAAAATAGAGGCAAAACCATGATTGTGTGAGTTGTGATATTGCCATAATATCACAACTCCAAAGATCAAAAATGTGATTACACAAGTAAACTTCACAACTTCTAGAAAATATCTCTTAGCCTCTAATTTTCACCTATTTTGATCAACAAGATAAAATTTTTACATGAAAATCTATATTATAATGGTCTGAAAGTCTTTAGGAGTAACTTCATGGGGTGCGGGTCCTACCAGGCATGAAATTTGTGATCATATGAATCCAAGAAGTGAGGTTAGTAATATGTTAGTTCAAGTAAAAAAAACTTAAATAAAAACACACTAACACTTACACTCCTAGCCTAAAACTTAGACGAGATCTTAGTAACAAAAGGTAAATGAAAGCACAACTAAAACATAAAAGACACAATATCTTTTACCTTCTTTGAGAGATCCAAATGCTTTTTTAAGTGGATTTATTGGCTCGTACATCAATAATTCCTTATAAAATGAAGTTTATTGGCTCCTTCTCTCATTGGCACCATTAGATTTGATGTGGATTAATGTTGCTTGGGTCAATATTTTAACACTATAACACTACTTGTAACAAAATAACTTATGTCTCTTTCCAAATTTGCATTATAAATTTGGCTTATGAGATCTTAAATTTTAATTGGCATGGCATTGTATTTATAGCCTAAGGATTTAACTCTTACCAAGATGAGTTAGGGTTGAGTTAATGCTTGGAATGGGTCTAAACCTAACTTAGGTGAGTCAAATATAACCCCAATATAGTTAATAGTTGTTAATTAATTATGATTTGTAATTACTATGCATGGTTCTCCAAAATAGATATTTTTGGATATTTTTGAAGAGCTTGATAACTCATAAAGCCAATGATGAAAGGCTAGGATATTTTGAATTTTTTAGATGTTCATTAATTTCAAATGGATAATTAAAATATGAATTTAAGTTAGTTTAATATTTTAATTAACTATGATTATCCTTTTATCTCTTTCAAGATTTGATATTTATTCATGTGCCCCACTTAATAGGTCCATAGACCAAATTGATTGGTGTAATGTTGCAAAATGATTAAGGGTGAATCTGTGAGAGGTTATTATCACATATGATATGATGCCTTAATTATGGATATCTAAACATTATTATAGGATTTTTTGAATGATGCGCAAGTAAATTTTAAGCATTCAATAATTCTTAGGCTTAATTTGAAATGGTTGGTAGGAATCGGTTTGAAGTCCAGTCGAAGGCCAGTTGTGGCCCATTTGAGGTGTCAACAAAAACTTCTTGTGTTTATGAACTCAATGGAGGATAATTTTTGAGATATGATATTAAATATTTATTGAAGGTGTTCACATTGTTTCTCAACTCCAACTCAACCTCCAAACCACTTACTTGATCATGTATGATCAATATAGTATTAGAGGACTATCATGTTACCTACAACACTATCATCAAAATGCCTTTTTATGATGAACATGAGTTTTAAAGGAAATTTTGAATGTGATAAGCCTTAAAATATAATCTCCATTTACTAAAATATCAAAATTTGACCTTTATAGAAGAAATTCCTCTTATCTAAGCCAAAAATACCATATACAGTTACAATATAAAAGGTAGGGTCATTTTGATAGACTGTGTGAAGAAGAAATGATTATTTTGCATTAGAAAAAGGTGTATATGTTTGAAATAAGTATGTAAGGTCATTAATAATATGATATAAGTATAAAAATCCTTAAACTTTTGAAAAATCCACTTCAAAAATGGCTTAGAAGTAATACAGGATACTGTAAAATATAGACCTATAGGTAAGAAACTTAAATATGGATGGAGTGTTTGATAAGTCCAAGTTTGGACTTAGAACTCATGACACATGATGGAGATATAAATTATAGTCTATAAAATCTTTTATTTTAATGGAATTATGAGATACCAGTAAGAGACTCACTCCCTTAATCTTGACATCTACTAAGACTAGACATAGACCTACAGGTTTGCCTTGCAAAAATACATAAAAGCATACATTTTATCATAAGTCTATAATTTTTAACTGATGTATGGAAATTAGGACCCTATATGAGGTTTTGGGGGTTATTAAAACACTAAGAAGATAGAGAACACATCAAATATCAATAGGTTAGGATCAAATCAAGAGGAATGGCCTAAAACTCTAGCCCTGAGTTAACTAGGCTCCAAAGCATAATGAGAAGAAATATCCATAATCAAACTATTTGTAAAGTTGGTGAAGGATGTTCAAGACTAAAATAACCTTTTAAAACTATAATAAAATAAAGATATGACTCTTTTTTCTCAATAACTTAAAAAGAGTGTAAAAACACAAGTGTACAAGCTCAAGAAACTCAATCTTTTACTTAGCACATACAAGAGAATATGAATCATTGAGAATGGTATTTATATATGTTAAAGGGGTCTATTGAATCCAATCTTATTTCATTAGGAGGTTAGTTATATTCATGTACTCTATGAAAAATGGTTAACAAGATTGACACCTCTTAGGCTATATAATCACCTAAAAGTGGTAATTAGATGCTATGAATGTCACTTGAGTTAACTTATCCCTATGCTTGACATAGACCTATTATAGATCCTAGACTTAAATTTACAGCCATTCAACAGACCTTGTTCTCTTACATCTAGTCAAGACATAGTCCCTAAACTATCACATGTAACTCCAATCTAACTTTCCTAGACTTTTACCAAAAAAACATTAGCACCACATTTGGGACACTACAACCATATGGCACTAGTGTACCCAACTGGGTGTACCCAACTGGGTGTTATTGTCCTTAGCCCTAACTCTTCCTACTGAATACCTTTTAAAATGTGTGCCCCTCATAAGGTCATCATAAAATCATTTTCTTATCTTTATAAGCAACAAAACCCTATAAATATAATTCTAATCCACCTCTATTCACTAGATGGAAAATAGATACAAAATATATTCAAACCTAAGATAAAGTTATGTAAAATCAAGGTAAATTATACCTATTATACCCTAATTTATACATACTACCATCTAAAATAATGTTAATTCTAGTTTTAAAACATTCTAAAGCTTAATCATATTCAAGGCATACATAACCACTCTCATTCTAACATTTAATTACACATACACAAGCACTAGGAGGGAGAACTACATTGGAATTTATCCCTCTTTGAAGTATTGGTATGTAGGCAACTCTCTACACAATGATGTGTTGAGGATGTCTAGTCCATCCTACTAACACACATTCAAATCTTTCCCATATCACACTTTCAAAGAGAACTAGGGTTTTCATATCAAATCTATCTTTACAGCTATAATATACAAATATAAGATTAGTTCTCAAAGGAATAGAACACATAAACATATGTGCAAGTTCTCCCTAAAAAAATGAATAGTACTGTAAAGAGGACATTAGTAAAACATCTTGGACACTACATATGGATGGTGCTACTATCGAAACTAGGTGATATTATCTAGTGAATAGACATATATTAGAAACTTGTATGTGCCATTCAGAGTTTCTTAGATCTCCAATTTTAGAACCTATATCATCCACAATACTCTATTTTCAGCTAAGTATATATTTATCCCTATTTATTGTTATTATTATAAAATCAATCAAGGCCAAATTTATTTATAAATTAGTAGGTTAATTATTACAAATTATTTCACTAATTTAGACATGTCATCATTTTAACCAGACATAATTAATTACACATTTTAAACCCTTAAAAGGTTAAATAATTTGGTGAATGCATCTTACTTCAAACATTGTTTTAAACCCTAGCTTGCATTCATCCAAATTTTTTCATTAAATCTAGGTCTACCTACTTAATTTTTTTTGATTTCATTAATACAACCTAGCTAATAAAAATCTATTTTTCATTAGGGTTTATATTTATTTTAAATTTAATTTAAATTATTTCAAAAAACCTAACCCTATACACACTTAGGATTCATATCCTTTTCTATTTATACTAGGATTTTATTTCCAAAACTTAGATTTTAGATTCACATATCTTATAATTTATATCATCATGATAATAATGACAAAAGAAATAAATTACTTTTTATTACAAATTTTCATACTTTCATTTTCATGTTTATTCCCTTTAATTAAAAAATGAACTAATATAAGACATAAATATATGTATAGATGATGCTTACTTCCAAATAAAATTTTCATCATATTCCATAGCATGTTATCTTTCTTCTGTGTGAAAAATAATCAAGACATTATTATTTAATAACATAGATACATGCATACATGATGTTTTATTGGCTAAAATTTTCCCACATACAAAGCTCTTTGTATGGATTTATAATGTGAGAAAAGTTCCTATTTAGATGAATGATCAAATTATTTTAAAAAGATTTGAGAGGTCAGACCATCACTAGGACATCATGCAAGAATGAATGAACTAGCTTGTTTGATCATTTTTTATCTTCACTCAAGAAGCCCTTATGAGCTAAAATATTACACTGCCATGGAAATCTTCATGCCTAGATCATATCTTACAAATTTCATGCCCGCATGAGCTTCCTAGCTTAAGCTATGAGCATTCAAAGTTAGACCTACAATATAATACATTCATGTTAATGTCAAGTTTGTGATCCGTAAAGTAGTCATTTAAGTTCAAATGATCAGTGATAGGCATGTAAACATCATGAAAAATCACATAGGTCAGCTCACTTAAACACACTTAGAAATCTCCCATAACTAGTAGATCAAGTGGGCACAATATTTTTAGTATTAATAACATCTCCTAGAAATTTGGTGCCTCTGTGACCTTTTTGCTTCTAGATCCAAGCCTTCAAAGTTGGTCAAAAAATGGGATATATACATGCAAACATTGACTTTAAGCTATGGTAAAAAACCATTAGGGTCTTAAATTTTATGATTGTGCATATGTCAATGATGGTCTCATGGACATCAATTGATAGTTGCATAAACATCAAATTTATACCTTGTTAAATAGCTATTTATTTTCAAATACAAGTAGATCAAATTGTTGATGTTCATTTATACCAATGGAGGTCAATGGTGTGAGATGAGTTAAAATTTCAAGGAGTTTAAGAGGCCAACACATGGTCTAATCACGTAAAGTAGAAAACTAACAACAAGATCCTAAAATCAATGCATGATTGAAAAGTGGCATGAGTATGTTAAAGTTGATAGAAGATTGATGAAGCATGTTTAATCATGCAAATAAAGATCAATTGAGTGAATAGGGTCAAAGAGTAAATAGACTAATATAATATTTATGACCAATGAAATTAAAGGTCTAAGAGTTAAGGGACTTCTTAGAGATTGAAAATATGACTAAGCTTGAACCAAGGAAAGATTTTCAAAGGGAACATGCTACAATTAAAACATAATAAAGTGTCATGGAATGTACATAGCCATATAGTCATGTATAAAGAACATAAAGGGACTACCATTAAGGCTAAATGTGGACCTATAGTTCATGGATTTTGTGGCTTTTAGGGTTCATTATATGATTTTTTTTTCCATTCTTTTAAAGGAAAACCTATGTATACAATGAGCTCTTGGTTCCTTCAAAGACATAATGGGTTTATTTGGATCAAGAAAAAGGCTATGCAGTCTATAGGTCTATATCAATATAAAGACTATAGGAAAACTAATAAGCTTAGATTCATGCCTATATAATGGACATATGATATGGATATGGAGATAGGGTAGATATGTGAGTAATGAAAAGGGTCTCACCTATCAACATGACTCTATAATCAATAAAGAAGGTACCAACCACCATTCATGACATGGCTCTATCAGTTTCAAGATTCAAATATTTGATCCTCATGTGTAAGTTAAGTGGGATTAGGGTCCCAAGGTGGTGAACTCATTATTGGAAAAGTAGTTAAGGGCATTGTTTTTATTCAAATAGACACTGTCATCATGCAAAATAAACCCTTGTCTTCTAGTGGATCTTGTAGCCAATGAGAAGGAGCTCAAGGATTATTGTGATAAAAGGAGGTTATATTTGATAAAGATGAATCCTTGTTGAAGTAAGGCATGTGTATAAAAATGAACCAATGAACTACCACCATGCTTCTCGATGACTATGATCCTTTGTCCACTCTCTTACACATTGTTCTTATCTCTCTCTCACCCTTTCTTCTATATATAGATGCTTTGGATCCTCATAATGATCCCTTTATTCCCTTTCTTGGGCATGGATAGACTCTACCAAGATTGAGATTGTAACCTATTCAAATGAATACAATAATATTTTTGTTTTCATTATTTTGGTATAGTGTGTACATGTTAGTTTGATCTACATATGTGGTATAAATCTCTCCCTTATCAAGTCTTGATCTCACCTAGTTACTAGTTGATCTTATTATGCAAGTCATGTATATTGTCCAAATATCTTTTGATTGAGGCTTCAATGTGGATAATTTTAAAGGTTAGTGTCTTGCATTAGACTTATCCATCACTTCCCTTAGATTTTGATCATTGGTGAATCTTTTCATGAAATATTGATGCATGAAAGATACTTAGAGTCCTGGATCTAGTGTTTTGGTTATCTCATTAATGTTTAATAAGAGCTCAAATGGAGTGGATAAACCATATTTTAGGTGCATCACCATTGTTGTCTTAGGTTTCCCTTTTAATTTATCTCTATCTCCCCCTTTTCCCTTGTCATTATTAGGTTTTAGTAGTTGAAATGAGATAAAATGATGTATTTGAGGAGCTAACCTCAATAAAAATCATATAGGTCTAACCCCATTATAATATACCCATAGCTTGGGGTCATTACCATGTTGACATACATTTGAGCAAATGAACTGAACAATCTGTTACCCAACTAGGGTGTAGTCTAGACCACCAATATTTTTGGCATACCTAGTGGGACAAAGGTCTAAAAGAGTGGGAATATCTTTGTGTGTCTTTCCTCTAATCAATTTTTAGAAGAAAGTAATTTTTCACCAATGGAGACTCTAAATTAAAGCTTCTAGTTATGAGCAGACCATATATGTCTCATTATAGATTTTAATCAGTTCTTGCATCTCATTTGGCATATGAGGATAATATGAATAGATATGGTGAATATCCCTATTATCCATCTCCTTATTAGTAGTCCCAATATGATCCTCATGAACCATATAATTACTATCCACCCTACCAATATTTCTATCAAACCTATGAAGAGCCTTGTCAAGTTTTTCATGATCCTTATTATCAAGGGAATGGATCTTACCTTCCTCATGATCATCACAATTAATATGAGGACCTATATCAGTCATACATACAAGAGTATTACCCTGATCCTTCATATAAATAATAAGCACATCATAATACTACTCCTTACTATCCCTATCATGAGCCATCTACACTATAACTTAAGTAAATTCTAGTTAGCCTTGCCAAGAATGCACTAGAATTGTGTTCACAAAAGTATTATGGCCAAGATGTCTCTATTCACTAGATCTATTATGTGAGGGATTCATTACATCAAGTGAAATAATAATGGGCACCTATTAAGAGATCAAATTGGAATAATTTCATAGGTGAGATGATGGATGTAAGTGGTTAAATTTAAAGCATTAATGATAAGCTAAAAATCCTTGAAGAAAAATAGGTATAACCTCCCTAATATTATGTGCCTTCATATATGCCACCTCATCCTTGATATGTGCCACCTATTCTTACTCAATAGACCATTTTAATTAACCCTTTGAGTATGCCAATTTTATCATATGTTCCTCATACCTTCCCTTATTGTAAATCTATCCAAGAGAGCTATCAAAGAAAGAAGGGGACTATTATTGAATAGCTTGTTATTGAGATCTAGGATCCCTCCATTCTTCTTCAATAATACTTTAAGAATTCCTTCAACTTTATAAGATGGAATCAAGTGGTGAGGTCATGTAGTGGGAAAGATGAGACAAATCTATATTTGAGAGCCCAAGTTAAACAAGGATTCGAACCTATGCAAGCCTCTCTAATCCCTCAAGAATTTTCTTGTGTTCTTTATCTTCATGAAACCACTATCCATCTTAAAGAGAACTTATTACAAGATAATATAGATAGATAGATCAAATATTTATTGTTAAAGACAAGGAGGGAAGAGGAAAACTAGAATTAAAAATCTAAATAAAGACTTCTAGCTTTCTCATCTTGGAGGTCTATCCAAATATGTTCTCAAAACAAGAAGGAGACTTAAATTGTGAAGGTTGAAGAGCAATTTGAAACTATTAGAGGGTCTCAAGGAGACCATAAGGAAAATGAATTTATAATATGAGAAAGTGATCTTTCCATTTCCCAACTCAACTTGGTTTCCCTATAGAATTTTTGTCAAAAGACAACTATTTCCATGGTTCCAAGTTGTAGAAAGGTTCCCTCCATTCCTATATCCATCCATGCATCACACATCACATCTCATGTTCCATCTCCATATTATCATCCCCCATCACTTCTTACTCTTCACCTTAAACCAATGAGCCTATCCATCATCCTTTCACCTCACCCTTTCCTCAAAAAGAGCCCATCTTGAGAGAAACAAGTGAAGAGGATCAAATCCAAGCCATGGTTGATCAAGAAGATGTCATAAGTAACTATGATGAAGAGGTTACCATAGGAACTCCCCTTGGTGATCATAAGGGAAATTTAACCTTTTTAAATGAGGATAAACATATTGAAGGCTGTTTTAAACATGTCCATGAAGAATATGATCAAGAATTGAAGAAATAAGTGTATAAAGAATATTCCACATCTGATCATAGAGTGGTGGATGACCATCTCAAGTATGAAATGGAGTGTACCATCAAGGATTAAGGTAAGGACATGCCTCAAGAAGTTGCATCCCTAAAAGAGTCTCATGAGACCAAGGTGGAATACAAGGTTTTTAGAGATAACTCAATACCTCGATCTATTTTTGACTCACTCTTAGATGCACTAGAGCCTGAAGTCTTCACCAATAGTGATTCTCTTGAGAAAAAGATAAAATTTGTTATTCTTGAAGATGAATAAATACCTTATCTTGATTTTAAACCATTATTAGATGATTGGTAGTGGAAAATGGAGTTATTACAAGAGCTTGAAGAGATTTTCCAAGTTGAAGGTCAAGTACTTGAGAAGGTAGAGAAAGAGTTTTCCATGGAGGGAAATGACCAAGATTAGGTGGACTATACATAACTCCTTGATGAGCTTAAAGAGATTGTAGCTATATAAAATCCTAATATTATTGAGAGAACCATCATAATCAAAGAGGTATGTCTTATTAAAACACCATTAGAGGTCATAGTTGAGGGGCCATATGATAAAGTTGAGATTGGTTAGATGTTTATAGTTGATCTGTTTGGAGTTTCTTGGTTCTCATTGAACATCATGACAATGAAGTTGGTAGATACAATAAATAAGGAAGAGGTATCAAATCCAAATGTTAAAAATATACATGCCTCATTAAACCCCTCATCCCATGATGAAGGGGAATTTTCAAACATTCCATTTTATCTTAAAGGGAAGGTACATATAGTTTTTAGCTATACATATTAGGATAGTTTTGTTAAAATTCCTCTAAGTTCCATTATAGCACATTTATTTGTTTTCCTTATTTTATTCTCAAATAGTTTCCCTTAAATAATTTCCTTGGGAACTCTATTTTGTTTTAATCCTTTTGATATTTGTATTATTTAAAGAGGAGTTTTCAAATATTGGTAGCTAGTGTTAGATCTAGCTCAATGTGTTAGACCTAAGTCGAGACCTCATGCTGAATGGAATAGACAAGGCAATATGGTTTAGATTCTCTTTTATACATAAGCATGGAACCCTTATGACTCACCAAAGATGTTGGAATTTTTTTCCACATACCAATCTCTTTACATGGATTGATTATATGAGAAAATTTCCTATTTAGATAAATGATCAATTGATTTATACAAGCTTTGAAAGGCTATACCATCACTAGGATGTCATTCAAGAATAAATGAACCAACTTGTTTGAAAATTTTTTATCTTCACTCAAGAAGACCCCATGAGCTAAAGGATTTTGTCACCATGGAACTCTTCATTGCTAGATCATATCTTGAAAATTTCATGCCCATACGAGGTTCCTAGCTCAAGTTATGAGAGTTCAAAGTTGGACATGTAGCATTAGATCCATAAAGTATTCATTTAGTTTCAAATGATCAGTGATAGGTGCATGGATGTCATGTAAAATCACATAGGTTAGCTAAATTTAACAATTTTTAAACACACTTAGAAAGATCCAGAACTAGTAGATCAAGTGGGTATAATCTATTTAGTATCAAGACCATCTCCTAGAAATTTGGTGCCTCCATAACCTTTTTTATTATAGATCCAAGGATTCACAGTTGGTCAACAAATGGGATACATTCACATAAACATAAACATTAAGATATGGTAAAAAGCATTAGGGTCTTAAATTTGATGATCATAAAAATGTCAATGATGGTCTCACGATTGTCAAATGATGATCATTTGATGTCAAATTTAGACCATGATAAATAGTTATTTGTTTTCAAATACAATCATATTCAATATCTGGAATTTTTTCATACCAAGGGATATCAATGGTGCAAGATGAGTAAAAAGGTCAAGAATCTCAAGAGGCCACCATGTGACATAAGTGCATAAAGTAGTAGACTCATAATGGGATCTTGAGATCAACATGTGATTGATAAGTGGCATGAGCATGTCCAAGTTGATAAAAGATTGATGAATATAATTTAATCATGCAAATAAAGATCAAAAAAGCAAACAAGGTTAAATATTTAATAGACTGAGCTAGTATTGATGACCAATGAAATTAAAGATCAAAGAGATTACTTCCTAGAGATCAAACACATGACCAAGGTCTAACTTGGGAAATATTTTCAAAGGGCACATTCTTCCATTAAAACTTGATCAAACACCATGGAGTGAGCATAGCCATGCATTCAAATAGAAAGAACATAAAGGGACTGCCATTAAGGCTAAATACAAACTTCTATTTCATGGACTTTTTGGCTTGTAGAGTTCATTTTGTGACTATGTTCACCATTATTTTAAGGGAAGACCTATGGATAAAATGAGATTTTAGTTATTAGAAATACATAATCAATTTATTTGGACTTATTTAAATCAAGAGAGAGGCTATGTAGTTTATAGGTCTACATTGATGTAAATACTATATGAAAACTAAGAATCTTAAATTGGGTTTTTGACTATATAATAGACCTATGATCTGAATATGGAGATAGTGCAGATATTTGATTAATGAAAAGGGTCTCGTCTATCGATGTGGCTCTATCATCGACAAATCATGTACTGACCATCATTCATGGCATGGCTCTATTAATTTCAAGATTTAAATATTTGATCCTCATGAGTAAATCAAGCTGGCTTAGGGTCCCAAGTGGTGAACTAGTGGTTGGAAAAATAATTAAGGGTATTGATTTCATTTAAATAGATTTTGTCATCATCCAGAACAAACCCTTATCTTCTAGTGGATCTCTCAACTAATGAGAAGAAGCTCAAGGATTATTGGGATAAAATGAGGTTAGATTGTTGATAAGTATGAATCTTTGTTGAAGGATGGCATGCATACAAAAAAGAACCAATGAATTACCACCATGCTTCTTGATGACTAGGATCCTTTCTCCACTCTCTTACACATTGTTTCTATCTCTCTCTCTCCCTTTTTGCTATATATAGAGGCTTTGGAGATAAAAAATAATTCATATAATCCCTCTCTTGGGCATGAATAGACTCTACCAAGATATACAATACTATTTTATTTTTCATTATTTTGGTATAGTGTTTACATGTTAGTTTGATCTACATATGTGGTCGAAATCTCTCCCTTATCAAGTCCTGACCTCACCAAGTTACTAGTTGATCTTGTTATGCAGGTCCTTTTTAGTATTCAAATATATTGTGATTAAGGTTCACATGTGGATACATTAAATAGTTAGTGTATTGCATTAGACCTCTCCATCACTTCTCTCAGCTTCTGATCATTTGGTGAACCTCTGCATAAAATCTTGATGCATGATAGATACTTGGAGTCCTAGATCTAGTATTTTTCTTGTCTCATTAGTGTTTAATAAGATCTCAAATGGAGTGTATCAACCATATTTTTAGGTTCATCACAATTATTATCTTAGGTTTCCCTTTTAATTTATCTCTTTCTCTCTCCCTTTTCCATGGTCATTAGTAGGTTTTATTAATGTAAAAGAGCTAAAATGATGCATCTGAAGAGCTAGCCTCATTAAAAAATCTAAGAGTTTAACCCCATTATAGGACACCTATAGCCTAGGATCAGTCTCATGTTGAGCTAGATTTGGGTAGAGGACTTGAACAATCCCTTGCCTAACTACAATGCAATCTAGACCACCAACAGTTTCAAATCAACTAAATATCTTTCATGTGGCATTCTTTCCATAGCATGTTATATTTCTTGTATGTGAAAAATATTAATAAATTATTATTTAATAACATAGAAATATGCATACATGATGTTTCAAATAAACTAAAATATATTTCATGTTTCATTCTTTCCATAGCATGTTACCTTTTTTATATGTGCAAAATAATTAAGACATTATTCTTTGATCACATAGACATATGCATACATGATGTTTCAAATTAATTAAAATATCTTTCATGTTCAATTATTTATTTCACATGTTATATTTCTCCTATATGAAATTCCATTAACAAGTTAACACATACACACATAGATGATTTAGCACAGAAACTAACTACTATATTTCAAGTTTCAATCTCATATCCTATGCACAAGAAAGAATCTCCTTCTCCTTCTCATCTCCATGAGGGTGATATCTATTTTACCTCTAAATAGGTCCATGTTATCATTAATTTATGATATTATTTAGCCTATAACACTATCATTAATCCCCCTACTCAACATATTCACACTTCTTTCATACAAGGTGTGCCTACATATTCAAATAAATAATCTAGGGCTTACAATTGTGAAACTCTAAGGGATCAACTTGTAAATATGAGAAAGATAATTATAGGTTTAAAAAACTAAAATAAACTATTAATGAAAAGATTACAACATTGGAAAAACAATTTACAAGATAAATTCCTCCAAGGCACAATAGTGTAAATTATGTTTATACATCTTCAACTAGTCAGCTTGTGGAAAACAATGTTACATATCAGAACATGAAATCACAACAAAGTAAATCTACAACTAGTGATTCTAAAAACATTCATAAATCAAATAAGAGCTCTAATGAGATACTCAAGGAAATTATTAAATATAATTTGATCAATCTACCTCCTCTACACTTAATGAGGAGATCCATATATTTTTGTGCATATCATAGAATGTATGGGCACCATATTTATTCATGTTTATCATTAAAAAGGAAAATAAAACAAATCATGGATACATATGACTCACATAGTGACCTTCATCCAAAAAACATATAATGGCACATCTACTAATTCAAAAAGGGTAAGTTATAAATAATACAAAAATGGTTACCAAAACATAACTCATAACAATGAAATGTTAGAAAAGCATAATCACAACACTAAATAGTATAACAAGCATAAATAAATTAATCAAACCTACATCTCTAAAAAGAGACTCAACATTCAATATGGTATGGGTTTGGTAAAAATTATCTACAATAGTATGATTATCATGGTCAAGGTTTGAGAAAATAGGCCCAAGGCAACACTTATCCTATTCTAGTAGGTGATAATATTTCTCAACAAGCTTTGGGGTTTATATAACATCCTAAGGCACATCAGTCATAGATATAGTTTATCAAGGCAAAACATCTAGATACACTAGGAATATTATATAAAGAGAGAGAACTTAAGTTACAAAGTCAAAATCTTGCTCAACATAGGTTTTCTAGAAAAAGAGATTTTACAACACCATATGTCTACAAGAAACACACTTTAAAAGGGAAAGATCAAATTCAATCTTCCAAATCATAATTTTTAAAGGTCAACTCCATAGTATCAAGTAGTTCCCTTAAGCACATTAGCTTATTATGATTCTGATATGGAACAATATTATGATTCTAATGAGGAATAATACTCAGATTCATATTGTAAAAACATTCAACTACAACATAGAAATCACATTGCATGAGATATTATCATTCCTATATTAAAAATAGACCATTGTGAGAGTGAGTCTCCCATGAAGTTCATTGGTTAGTATGGCTCCTACCCTTGTACATACTTCCTTCTCTCTCACACTCCTTTTACATAGTTTACTTTTATATACTTGTACATAGATTATAATCAAAAAAGACAAAAATAATATAATATGTAAAAATACAAAAACACTCAAATATTTGAAAAATCCAAAAATTATCTAGATTGTATGCATTAATTTATTGACATTTCTACTTCTTGCCAGATATTTCATATTACTAGCTATCCTAGTGTAGTTGGTTTTATCATACACATATGCTTCACTTGTTCTTATTGAGTGCTTGAAAATTATGGATAGGAATTTAGTCCACTACACTAATCCATACCAACTATCATGTAACCATTTGGGGTATTCACACTGATCCAGGTTTATACATTGATACATCTTCCCACTCAGGGGCATCTTCTACATAGTTTCTAAAACTAGGTTTTATCTTTACATACTATGCATTCCAATTACACATTGATCTATCTTGATATTGATCATTGTTATTCATTAATCAGAGTTTTTGACAATTATCAGTAGTTATCTTTAGTATATATGCACCCTGGCATCTACATAGATTTATATTACACAATTATACATACTTTCATTTCTAGTTTCTAGATTAGACTTTATTATATTATTATGCTTCTTACATCATTGAGGGCATTAAAATATGCCATTGTTCCTTGACTTCTACACCACTTATCTATTTGTATGCCTTAGACATGTACCCATGACCCTTGTGTGTGATCTCTCATGATTATATATTTGAACATTTGAACATGTCATTATCTATGTCTCTAAGCCAAATTGCTTGTTATTTGTGTATATGGACATTTAAACATGTCCTTGTATGTTTTCATTATCAAATTTAGTGACATGTGCCCTTGTCCCTTATATTATGATCATTTGGCCTACTTTTTGTGTGCCTTATGTGCTTCTATGTTTTCTTATTTTATATGATTCTACACCATGACAATTGTATTTAATTATTACACACACACACACACACTAGTTTTTAATTGCATGAGAGCTCTCATGCATCTACCTATCCTACTTGGGAGCCTTGATGGACATTATGCCCCATCCCCTAGTTAGTTACTTAGATTTTACTGATGTTATACATTTCTTACATGTTTCTTGACACCCTTCACCCTTTTTTATTGCTATATTGTAACATACATGTTACATTTCCTATTATTATTCAAATATATTTAAATTATGATGTTATGTTTGTACATTTTATTGGAATATCATGCTTTAGATAACACATTTTATAGAGCTACTTAATTAAAGGGAAGTTATTCCATAGATTTAATAACTACCCTTAAAAGAGGGTGAATTTATAGGGGTTCTTACAAATATTAGACTCTTATTTTGCTTTTCACGGATACATTTCATCACATAGGCTCATTTATAGATATCAGACTCAAGGTAGACACAAAATAGAACATAGGTTTAATAATCAATTTAGACCATATAGAGATCAGACCATGCACACATTAGCACCTAGATTAGGAAACTAACACCATAGGTTGTTATTGTCTAGTATCCCTAACTTTAGGATAGTCTAGATCATTTAGACTAGTATACTAGGTACACTATAGAATTTCATAGATACAATCATAATTTTGTCAAGTATGTTCATATTTAGCCTAGATTTAGTTATTTTAATTTAGATTCATACTAGTTACTCAAATTTTGGGGCATCATACATGGCATGATCACTCATACATTTATATCAGTTACATACATTTAGATATTGCATATTTGATTCAAATTTAGTATACTCAGATACCAGATTGGGCAATGTGCACAACACATAGTTTCCATATACTCAGCTTCAAACAGGTTGATCAGATGGAATGGAAAACTCTATGTCATTCTCTATTATGTATATACTTTCTATAACATTCTAGGTTGTCACCATATTCATGCCTCACTCCATCCATAGTGGTTGGCATTCCTAAGTGGCCTAGAGACACCTTATATACCTAAATGGCCATATATCTAAATACATAGTTAGATTACTTAGTTATATACTTTCAACACTTTACACAGTAAAGTTATTGATGAATGTACTTCACAAAAGAGGAAATGATGGAATAATAGCCTAATTTAGATCTTGATCCACTTACATGAGAGGGTTTAACACACATATAGTCGTATCCAATCTTTCCATAGAGATTAGGATTCACCAAGTAGGGGTGGGAAATGATCGAATCAAAATCTGGTTGAGTTATTAAGCCACCCATATGAGTTTTGAACAAGCCATCATCTCAGTTCAAGTTATTTAATGATATGATCACTATGCACTTTCACACATATAAGTTGTCACTAGGTTCATGCATTGGTTCATGTACCTAATAAGGTGTATTTGTTCATTTCCTCTCTCTTTACTTAGTTATTTCATTTCATCATAGTATTTTTTTATTGACTATCTCATAAATAAGGATTGGTTTTTGCATGTTTCATTGTAGGACATTACTTTGGATCAAGTTTCACATATGCAAACCTAGATTCACATATTTAAACTTAGATACAAGGGATTAAATTCCAAGGTAAGTTTAGGCATGCTTATTTTTCATTTATACTATTCATTTTGATTTACTACAATACTATCATAAATCAGGGTCAAATGTAATCACCTAAAATTGGTAATTAGATGCTAAGAGTGTCTCTTGAATTACCCTATCTATAGGCTTTCTATAGACCTATTCTAGATCCTTAGACTTACATTTATAACCATTCATTAGACCTATTTCAATTACACCTAGTCAACATACAATCCCTAAACTATCACCTCTAGCTCTAATTTAACTTTCTCAAACTTCTACAAAAATTACATTCGCACCACATTTGGGACACTATAGCCACATGGTGCTAGTGTCCCAAACTTGTCACTAATGTCCTTAGCCCTAACTCTTCTTGATAGATAACTTTTCACACATGTACCCATCCTAAAGTTAGCCTAAGCTCATTTTCTTATCTACACAATCAAAAAAACCCTATAAATACAATTTAAATCCACCTCTATTCTCTAGATGGAAAATAAATGAAAAAGCTATATAAACCTAAGATAAAGTTGTGTAAAATCAAGTTAAATTATCCCTATTCTGCCCTACTTTATGTATGTTACTATTGACATCAACCCTAAGTCAATTTTTAAAACATTCCAAATCTCAATCATATTCAAGGTATATAATGCCACTCTCATTCTATAATTCACTTGCACATACATCAAACATTAGGTGGGAAAACTACATCAGACTTGATCCCTCTTCAGAGTATTTGTATATAGGAAACTCTCTACATAGTGGGGTATTGAGGATGTATAGTACATCCTAATAACACACACTTAGATCTTGCTTATATCATACTTTAATATAAAACTAGAGTTTTCACATCAAATCAAGTTTTATAGGTACAATACATAGCTATAAGCTTCAATCTCAGAGGAATGAAACACACAGACACATGCATAGGTGCTCCCCAAAAATACATATAGTCCCATAAAGAAGAAATTAGAAACACATATTAGACACTACATATGTATGGCACTATTCTCCAAACTAGGCACTATTATCTAGTGAATAGATGAATATTAGAAACCTACTTGCAACACTCAAAGATGTTCAAATCTCCAAATTTAGAACTTAGATCCTTCGCAGTCTATTTTTAGCTAAGTCTATATTTCTCCCTATTTATTTTTATTATTATAAAATAAATCAAGGTAAAATTCATTAAAAAATAGTAGGTTAATTATTTAAATTTATTTCATTGATTTATACATCTCATCCCTTTAACCAAACATAGGTAATTACACATCGTAAAACCCTAGAAGGTTAAATCATGCTACTTAATAAGGCTAGGAAGACTTGATGGCTATATTGGATCTATATATGACTCCCAATGAATATAAATTATCCTAAAAACATTGTAATGACCTTAAAAGGTATCATACATACCTAGTGGATCTAGATGTTATCATGTGTGGAGTTGAAGAATAATGAAAATGGATTAATTTTGTAGGTTGCAAGCCTAAATCAAGATATAATGACCTAATAATAGGAATCTTGAAACTTTGTATGCATGATAATGTCCTATTCACACTATAAATTATCTGGTATAAGGTTATAATTATGAATTCCCAATCATGGATGACTATCATCATGATGTTTTGATCTAGATCATGTCCTAAACACATACACATAAGAATACTAGGAAAAATAAAGTTACCTCCAAGTATTGAAGATAATATGAAATGTTGATATTGGATTTGAGGATTAGATAAAAGAGAGTGTGGATAATCCATAATAATAATTGAGAGGTTTTTAACATGTTTTCAAGATGATCAAAATGACACAAGACACCTACGACGTTCTCATAATCCTAAAAATGCATGTAAAACCTTAAAACCTGGTAGTTTTGAGAGGTTTGAGGATTGAAAGAGGGAAAATAACACTTGGAGGAGGTGAGGGATATTTGGGTAGACCCCAAATAGGTTTTTATTTTCCATGAAATGCCTTATAACTCCCCAAATACAATTTTTCACTACTCTCGACCTCGTCATGCCTCTAGAAGACCACCTAGGGCTATAAATCTTATTTTTGGCCTAAATAGAATTATGACCCATGGATTGACATTAATATGTTACATATAACCACATTTAATGTGATAAAAAAAATATTATTAAGGTTTTGGAGTAGTACTATATGGATTTGTAGGGTCTCTAGTACTGTGGGCTTGTTTTAGGCATGATTGGGCCTAATTCAGAAAGATGAGGGTTTAGAAAGTGGGTCTACCTTGGGATTTAGATCATGAAATTTTGATGAAGATGTAATGGGATAAAGGGTACTAAAATTTACTTTAGTTTTATATATAATAATTTTTTATTCCTTAAACTAAGGATCTTTGTGTTAAAATAGGGCTATAAAGAATAGGTCTCAACAAAGCAAAACATGAGAACTATGCGAGAGATTGTAGAACAAAAGTGTAAATATGATTGGATGGAGATATACAAAAATTTATAATTAAAAATAGGTAGTTATAACCTAATATATGACTTGTCACTTCATAATCACTCCAAATGGGCAGTTTTAAAGGAGGATAGATGAGTCATGAAAGACAATAATGATATCCTACACCACCTTGAGAGGAATATCATGAGACCAAGTGATACACATTTTAGGGGAGTTTCAATACTATAATTTGGTAGTTTTATTTATTATAACTCTCCTCTTCATGATGAGATACTTTTCATGGACCTATCCTATGCCCATCTTTTCTCTCCTCATTTTCTTCTATATGTATGGCCTGATTTGGCTTGTAAAAGGGATTATTCCACTAAGAGTATGGAATATACCTACTATTTATTCCTATTTATCAATAATATTATTTTTCTACCTCCTTATATGCCTATTTTTAGTATAAATCTTTGAATGGTCGATCTTAGCAAGTGTAGACTTAGCTCGCATTGTTTTGTTATCTTATTCTTATTACCTTCTTCTAGCTTGGTTCTCTATTATAGGTTTTGAAGAGTGTAATATGGGGTTATTAGTGGATTACCAGTTTCAAACACCTTCCCTTATATTATCCCATTACCTTACCTATTTACAAATCATTTATGTGATATATTCTTCTTAGGATAAGTGTATATTTATGGCAATCGTATAAGTCTTACTGCAAATGAAAATTAGTGGTAGAGGTCATAAAATTTGGATCATCACCTCTCTAGTTTAGTTTGATTTCAGTTTCTCTCTCCCTTTTCATTTTCAATTAGTATCTTATTTTTTATTTCTTAAGTGATGCATTAAGGGAGCTAGCCCTATCTAGAGGTTTAATCCATTCTTTAGGTCACCCAAAACCTAGGATTGTTCCCATGCTATCACTTAAGTGAGTGGGATTGAACAACCTCCTCAAGGGTGAAAATTTTGATGATAATAGTTTTGGTACACTTTTTTAGACAAGAAATTTTACCCATTAAAGAGTAATTAGTGTCTCTCTTCAATGTACCATCATTTGGAGGCATAAACACAAGTATCAATGGTGATTCCAAGTTCATTCAACTAGTTTTAATAGCCTAGGTATTCTTTCAAGCAAGTAATTTTGTGTTTTGGATTTCTCATGAAGTGTGAGGGTTGATTATGAAGTGGATTTTAATTTTGATCATGTTGGTGTGCCATATAAATATTATGTTTATCCTTACCAACATCCTAATGATCCATATCAATCTTATGTTGATCCATATCAACCCTATAATAACCCTACTTACACTCCATATCACTCTATCCATCAATATGACTAGCCTTGATATCAAGAGTTACTCTTCCTCCTTTCCATATCAACCTTATCAAGCTTATCAACCTTCATTTCAGTCCTTTCAAGCTTTCCATCAGTAAGAGTTAAGATATAAGGAGTGTATAGCTAATAAAATTCAAGCTAAGAAAGAGCAAGACTCTTAGCTACTCATGAAGATGTTAAAGAATGAAATAATAATAAGAAAGATAGATATAAGTTTATAATTTCTAAAATTTATCCCTATTAATCTCATTCATAAATTAAGGGACTCATTACAATTTTTAAGGAGTGTGTGGGCATCTTTTGAGGAAAGAAACCAACATGTCCTAACCAATGAAAGGATGGAAACAAGAGATTTAAATCAATTCATAGAGGATAGGTTAGATATATTATAAAAGTAAGAAGTAAAATAACATCAACCTCAATTAAGATATACTACCCCACATCAACCTTATTATTCTCATAAATATATCTAACTTTAAATATGCCATCAAAAAAGCTTGATTCTATGAAAGCCTCAACCATTATTACTCAAGTTCCACCTGCTTTCCATCCAAAACATTTTCTCATGCTCATATAAAATATTAAATTTGAGGTATTATTCACACCATGACTGAGCTGGTATAATTTCATAATTAATAACTCCAAATCATGTATGAAGAACATCATGGTGTTTTGATCTAGATCATTTCCTAAACACATACACACATGTCTATTAAAAAAGATAAACTTACCTCCAAATATTATAGAGAATATGAAATGTTGATTTAGGATTGGAGGATTAGATCAAAGAGAGTGTGTTTAAGCCATAATAATATTTTTTATGTTTTGAACATGTTTTTAATATGATAAAAATTACATAAGACACCTACAACCTTCCCATAGTCCTAAAAATGCATGTAAAACCTTGGAACTTGGTAGTTTTGAGGATCGACCAAGGGAAATAACACTTAGAAGAGAATATTAATTTTGGTTTATACCCAAAATAGTTTTTGGTTTTCCATTAGATTTCATAAATCTCTCTAAATGAAATTTTCTCTGCGCTCAGCCTCCTCATGCATGTGCAAGACCACCCAGGGCTAATAATATTATTTTTAGCCTAACCAGAGTTCTAACACATGGAATGAAATGATTTCATATCACCATATTTAATGTGATAAAAAATATTTTTAAGGTTTTTGGGTAGTACTATACGGATTTGTAGGGTCTCTAGTATTGTGGGCTTGTTTTACACCTAATTTGGCCTAATTGAGAAAGATGAGAGATTAGAAAGTGGGTATGCCTTAGGAGTTAGATCATGAAATTTTGGGTGAATTTTTAAAGGGATAAATGGAACTCAAATTTACTTTTATTTTCCCTAGAAGTATTCTAAATTCATCAAACCAAGGATATTTTTGTCTAAGAAAAGTTATAAGTAATAGGTCTCAATAGAGCAAAATATGAAAACTATGAGAGAGATTTCAGAACAAATGTGGAAATATGATTGGATAGGGATATACAATATGTTTAAAATGAAATATATTAAATTATACCCTAATATATGACTTATTATTTCAAAATAATTTTAAATGGGTAGTTTAAAAAAAGGATGGATGAGTCATGAAGGATAATGATGATCTCCTACACCATCTTAAATGGAATATCATCAAACCAAGTGAAACACATTCAGGGTAGTTTCATGTCTATATTTTGGTTTTTTATTGATTTTAACTTGCATATTAATGATTATACACCTGTCATGGGCCTTTCCTACTCCCATATTCTATCTCCTTCTCATTATATTCTATATGTATGCCTTGATTTAGCTTTTAAAAGGGATCCTTTGACTATGAGTATGGCATAGGCCTTCTCCTGTGTATGCCCATTAATCAATAATAATATTTTTATACCTAATTATATGGATTTTTGTAGTGTAAATATTTGAATGTTTAATCTAGGAAAGTGTAGACTTATCTCACATTATCTTGTTATCCTATTCTTCTTGTGTTCTTACAGCTTGGTTCTCTATTACAAGTTGTGAAGAGTTTCATCATGGGTTCTATGCAGATTATAAGTGGGAAACACCTTCCCTTATATATTCAAATTTCCTTACCTCTTTTTAAATCATTTATGTGATAGATTCTTCTTAGGATAAATGTATGTTCTTTGCAGTCTTATAGGTCTTAGTACACATGCAAATCAGTGGTAGAGGTCAAAAAATTTGGTACATCACATCCCTATTATAGTTTGATTTAAATTTATCTCTCCCTTTTTATTTATAAGTAGTGTCTTGGTTTTTAGTTCTTAAGTGATGCATCAATAGAGATATACCTATAGATAGGTTTAATCCATTCTTTAGGTCACCCATAACCTAGGATTGTTCCCATGCTATTACTTAAGTGAAGAGGCTTGAAAAACCTCCTCAAGGGTGCAAGTTTTGATGATAATAGTTATTTCACACCTATTGGGACAACATATTTCACCCATGAAAGAGTTATTAGTGCTTATATTCAATGCACCATCCTTTAGAGGCATGAACACAAGTACCGATGGTGACTCCAAGTTCATTCAATTGGTTTTAACAGCCCATGTATTGTTTCAAAAAAGTAATTTTGTGTTTCCCCTTTCAAATTAAGTGTGATGGATGATTTTTAAGTGGATTTAAATTTTAATCAAGTTGGTGAGCCATATAAATATTATGTTGATCCTTACCAATAGCCTAATGAGCCATATCAATCCTATGTTGATCCATATCACCCCTATAATGACCCTACTTACACTCCATATCACTCTAGTTATCAATATGACTAGACTTGATATCAATAATATTACTCTTAATCCTTTCCTCATAAACCTTACTAAACATATCAACCTTCATATTAGTCCTTTCAAGCTTTTCATCAGTAAAATTTAAGATATAAGGAGGATTGTATGGCTAAGCAAACTCAAGATAAGAAAGCGTAAGACTCTTAGTTATTTGTGAAGATGTTAAAGAATTAAAAAATAATGAAAAATATAGATATAAGTGTAGAATTTGGCCACATTTTCCCTATTAATCTCATTCAAAAGTTACGGGACTCATTAAAATTTTCAACGAGTGAGTGGGTATATTTTGAGTAAAGAAACCAACATGTCCTAGCCATTGAAGGCTTAGAAATAAGAGATTTAAATCAATGCAGGGAGAGTAGGTTAGTAAGATGGGATAATAAATAATTTCAATACCATCAACCTCAATTACCTTCTCCTACTGCACATAAACCTTCTTATAATCCTAAATTACTTCAACTTACAATATTCCATTAAAAAATCTTGATTCTATGAAAGTCTCAACTATTATTCCTTAAGCTCCACCTTTCTCTCCCTCAAGAACCTTCTCCCTTGCTCATCAAAAATAATAAATTTTAGGCCAATACAAGGTAGTTTGAAATATTCCCAAACCCTTCACCCATTCCTCAAGTGGAAACACACCATCAAGAGGAAGCTACTAAGTTTAAGGCTCCAAGTTAGAAGCAAGTGGTAGAATCATGAGGGAATAAAGATGAAAACTTCTTAGATTTGGAAATAGAAGCCAAAGAAGAAAATTTGTTTATTTAAGCCCTACCCATCCCTCCTCAAGAAACTAAAGTCTTCCCATCATGGAGTTAAATCCAATAAAGTATCCAAAATAGTAAGGAAGTCCTTATTGAGAAGGTTAAAGATCAAAGCCAAACACCATCCATATCTCTTCAATAACCCAAAATATTCCCATCATGGAATTTTATCCAAGAAAGCATAAAAAACAAGAGAGAAATCCAATGCCTCAAGGGTGTTTACCCAATCCCCAAACCTAATCATCCCACTCTCTTAAATAAATAAGTTTAACCTTCCACTATCTCCTTTTTGGAAGAACATATGGTTGTATAGAGTATTGATATGTATCCAAATGAAGAGACTAATTCTCTAATTGAACATGATGAGGACTTTTCAATTGAACATGATTAAAAATTCATTAATGACACTCTCATTGGTGAATAAAATAAATAAATAAGTCCTTATTGATGAAGGGAAAAGTGACCTTGATGATGTGGCAACTTAATTTGAAGGAGAAAATACTTTTGAAGGTGAACAAAGTTCAATTGAGATAGTTTTAGTAGTTTCCCATCTATTTATTCATCTCAATGAGATCATGGATGATCAAGAACTATAATTTTTATAGCCTCTTGATGAATTGGAGCAGCTAGATATAATAGAGATGCTTTTAGATATCTTACAAGATATCTCAAGTGGCCAAGAAGAGATAAAATCTTATTTTAAACTCTCCTCTTTAATTGAAAATGATTGCCTTGTTTTTTTTTTTTGTAAAGAGGAATTGGTTGATTTGGAAATATAATAATCTCAAGGAAGCATTTTCATTAAAAATGTTAGTGAAAAGGTTGCAGCTAGTATTGAAGTAGAAGATCTCCCAAATAAACAAGATGATGTTTTGAGTGGTTGGCAATGGTCTCTACTATTAAAAAAAATAGATTCTGGAAAGATTAGTTTATAGATATATCATAATCACATGAAGGAGTTTGAAGCTTTTGATAGTCCTATGGATCCTAAAGAGAAAGGTGAAAATGTGGATTAGGTTGTATCCCCTCAAGAGGCTAGTCAATAAGATGATGAGGACATGTGGAAACAATATTTGGATTTTTGAAATGAGTTTCAGACTCTTAAGGGGTATATATATGATATTAAGTGGATTGAATATGATAATGAATTTTTTATCTTCCTTGAAGATCAATGTGGGAAGCCATAAGAGTTCATTAAAGATCAAACACACCATTCCATGGAACCTATATAAACTAAAGTTGATGCTTCCATTATCAATCAAGAGGTGATTACTTTTGAGGTGAGTTAAAACATCAAAGAGAAACATGAGAAAATTCTTGGTACATAATATGAGTATGTTTTCATAAGAAAAATGTTTGTTGTTGATAACTCACTTGAGAGTATGCCAAAGGAGTTGTCATAAAATAGGTCTAGTTCATCAAGCACCATAATCAAAAGGAAACATGTTCTATAACATTGTAAATATCATAAAGGAGGTGTTTTTAGAAATTTTCCTTTTGATCCAGGTGGAAGATGTCTTAAGGTTAGTTGTATTTAATAGTGTTTATTTTATTTTACTTTCCCTAAGTGTTTTGTAGTATAGGTGTGTTTATCTTGATTTAATGTGTTGTTCTTGTTTTTTCTATGTTTTGTAGGTATATCAGTTATCTTTGCTTTTCCAAGGAATTTGTAATTAGTTTTAAGGTCTAATCAGGTCTAAATTTGAGTTTTGTCTAACTCCATAACCCAATGGGTGGATAAGGCAACTAGTCTAGATACATAGCAAACATGCAATCTGAGGAGATTGCTAAATATGTTAGAAAAAATTTGCTACCATAGGGGAGTCTAATTCAAAACTTTGTTTCTTATGCTCTAACTTTGTTGATATTCATATAATGTCTTATATTGGTCATTAATAGTAGACATATGATAGATAGTATATCTTCCTAAGTAGCTTACAAAGCCTTCTAGGATGGTCTAGTTATTAGTAGAACTTAGTCACTTTGTCTTGTCATCAAAAGTCATTCAACATGGTATCCTTCTTGTGTTTAGTAGAGTTTAAGGTTATTTTGGAAAATTTGAGGTTGTTTCTATGTTTTTAAGCCTTCTAGTGAATTTTTATTTGCACAAGTCATTAATTATTATGTGAGGGGACTGTATTGTGAATTATAAACATGTTTAGAGGTTCTTTTGATGTCTTATAAACTTTCATTCTATGTCTAAGTTTAACAAGTCACTTTAAACCTTCTCTATGCAACATTAACATCTTTAACCTTGCCAATGTCCAGTTTAGAGTCCCAAAAGGTGTAAAATACTTAGAAAAACACTTGGAAATGACTTGTGAGGAGGTTTATAATGTGGAATTGGTAGGCACACTTCATAATATGATAGTTTTAAGTTAGAAGACGTAAGATTATAGTTGTAGGAAGTTATAACACATCTAGAATGGGCTATCAAAAGTGTGAAAGGACATTTTAGAATATTTTTAGGTGTATTATACATTGTCCTAGTTGTTTCAAGGCCAAATAAGGTTTGACAAAGATTTCATAGGTCCAAGGAAATCATAAAATGTTTCATTTTCTCTATCAACATCCTTACAAGCTCAAGAAGGTGGTTTTGATGAAGTCATTCATGAAGGAGGAAGCACCTCAACACCAATGTTGGTAGGTGTTAAATGGGGTATAAATTCCCTCTAAATCCATGTAATTTATTTTTAGTGGGAGACCTTGTGATTTATTAACTAACATTAAGATTCTAGAAACCTCTAAAACCCATGTAAAACCCTATATGCTTGATTTGTCTCATTTGAATGCACTTTGTATCTCAATGAGGGCAAAAGAATAGTTAAAATAAATTTTTAGGAATTTAAGGGACTTACTCCACACCATCTATAGGACAAATATCACATGCATGAGAAGGTGAAACGCCTATGTAGAGATCTATGTAGCTAAAGAAGTCATTTATTCCATGATAGTAAGTAAAAGCTTATTGTGTTGATGAGATAATTACACAATGAAATTTAAGAGATGATATTAACTATGTATTCAAGGTGTTGACATTATCTCTCAACTCTAACTCAACCTTAAAATCTCGTACTTGATCATGCATGTTTAAGATAGCAGTAGAGGGAGTATCATGCTACCTAAAACTTATAATTTAAAATAAATTTAAAATGTGAGAATACTTTAAAAATAACCTAAATTTCCTCCAAGATATAAGTATGAAATTTAGATAATAAATACCTCCTCTTCTCTAAGCTGGACAAACCATATATAGTCAAAATGCAAAAGGTAGGGTCATATAGATAAATTATGTGAAGAAGAAGTAATTATTTTGAATTAAACATAGGTTTATAGGTTTAAAAAAAGTATAGAAGGTCACTATGAAGATAAAAAAAAGTTTAAAACTCCTTTAAATTTTGAAAAAATGCCTCAAAAAAGGATTGGAAGTAATATGGAAGACTATAAAATATAGACCTATAGGTAAAGACCCTAGAGATGGATGAAGGGAATGTTTGATAAGTCCAAGCTAGGAATTAGATATCATAACACATGATGAAGATATACAGTATATTCTATCAGATCTTGTTCCTAAATTTAACTAAATATCCTACTAGGAAATGTACCCCCCAAAGCTTGACATCTACTAAGCCTATACACAGACCTATAGGTCTACCTTGAAAAAAACATAAAAGCATACATTTTATCATAAGTCTATAAGTATGAATTAATTTAGGTAAATTATGACCTTGGAGGAGGTTTTGAGGTTTATTTAAACCTTGATAAGACTGAGAAAACATCAAATATCGATAGGTTAGGTTAAAGCAAAAGGAATGACTTAAAACCCTAGGCCTAAGTTAACTAGGATCCAACGCATAATGAAAATAAATGTCCATAATAAAACTCCTTTTAAATATTTTTAAGGATTTTAAAGACCTGAAATAACCTTTTTAAACTATAATTAAATAAAAATATGACTCTTTTTGCTCATAAACTTAGACTAAGTGTAAAGAAATAGGTGTGCAAGCTTGAGAAACTCAATCTTTTACGTATCATATATAAGAGAACATGAAATATTGAGAATGGAATTTGGATATGTTAAAGGTGTATTTTTAATCCAATATTTTTTCATTATTATGTTGGTTATAGTCCTTTACTCTATGAATAATGGTTAACAAGATTGACACCTCATAGGCTGCCTAGTAAGGCTAGAAAGACCTGATGGCTATTTAAGTTCTCTAAATGATATAAAATGGCCTAAAAACAATTTAATTACCTCAAATTTTCTCATATATATCTTATATATATATATATATATATATATATATATGTTATCATTTGTGGAGTTGAATAATGATGAAAATGGCCTAATTTTATACGTTGCAGGCCTAAATCAAAATATAGTGACTCAGTCATTAGAATATTAAAAATTTATATGAATTATATGGTATTATTCACACCATGAATTATATATTATAAGGTCATAATTAATAATTACCAATAATTTATTATGAGCATCATGGTGTTTTGATCTAGATCATATCCTAAACACATTACATAAGCTTGCTAGAAAAGGCAAACTTACCTCCAAGTATTGAAGAGAATATACAATGTTGATATTGGATTGGAGGATTTGATAAAATAGAGTTTTGGGGATCCATAATAATAATTTTTATGTGTTTAACATGTTTTTAATATGTTAAAAATGACACAAGATACCTACAACCTTTTCATAGTGCTAAAATTACATGTAAAACCTTGAAACTTGGTAGTTTATAGTTTTGAGGATTGACCAAGGGAAAATATAACCTAAAAGAGTTGAGTGATGTTTTGAAAGACAAAAAAAGGTTTTTTCCATTAAATTACCTATAAATCTTCTAATGTAATTTTATCTACTCTCAGCCTCCTCAAGCTTGTGTAAGACCACCTAGGGCTAGAAATCTTATTTTTGGCCTAATTAGAGTTATAACCCATGGAATGACATGAAAATTTTCCATCACACCATATTTAATGTGATAAAAGATATGTCTAAGTTTTTGAGATAGTAACATATGTATTTTTATGGTCTATAGTACTATGGGCTTGTTTTAGGCTTAATTGGAAATGATAGGGTTTAGAAAGTGGGTCTACCTTAGGAGTTAGGTCATGAAATTTGGGTTGAAGTTGTAAGGAGATAAAGGGTACTAATTTTTTTTTTTTCCATATAAGTATTATTTATTATTAAAACCAAGGATATTTCTATCAAAACATGACTACAAGGAATAGGTCTCAAGAGTGTGAAACATGAGAACTATGATAGAGATTGCATAACAAATGTGGAAAGATGATTTTATAGGGATATCAAATAAATTTACAATGAAATAAAGGTATTTAGACCCAAATATATGACTTGTCACTTCACAATCACTCCAAAGGGGTAGTTTTAAAGGAGGATGGATGAGTCATTAAAGACATTAATGATCTTCTACACCACCTAGAGAGGAATATCATCAAATCAAGTGATACACATTGAGGGGAGTTTCAAGATATCATTTGGTATTTTTATTTATTATAACTTGTCTATTCATGATGAGACACTTGTCATAGACTTCTCTGACTCCCATCTTCTCTCTCCTCATTTTATTCTATATCTATGGCCTAATTTGGCTTGCCAAATGGATCCTTCCATGAAGAGTATGGCATAGCCCTGCTCTTTTATATTTATATTGATCAATTATATGATTGTTTTGCCTCTTTATATGTCTAAATTTAGTGTAAATTTTTGAATGGTTGATCTAGGTAAGTGTAGAATTAGCTCACCTTGTCTTATTATCTTATTCTTCTTTCCTACTTGAATCTTGGTTCTCTATTATAAATTATGAAAAGAATAACTAGGGGTTCTACATGGATTATACGTGGAAAACACCTTCCCTTACATTCTCACATTACCTTACCTCTTTCCAAATCATTGATGTGATACATTTTTCTTAATAAAAGTGTATACTTATGGAAATACCATAGGTCTTAGTACATATGCAAATTAAAGGTAGAGGTAAAAAAAATTGGCACATCACCTCCATAGTTTAGTTTGATTTTGGTTTCTCTCTTACTTTTCCTTTGTAAGTAGTATCTTAGTTTGTAGTTCTTATGTAATTCATCATGGTAGTTATACCTATCTATAGGTTTAATCCATTACTTAGGTCACCCATAATGTAGGATTGTTCCCATGCTATCACTTAAGTGAGGAGGACTGAACAACCTCCTCAACGGTGAAATTTTTGATGATAATAAGTACATCCACACAATTTCATGAAAATTAAAATGATCTCTTCATGTATTGATAAGATGTTTTGACCCTTTTAAATGAGGGATTATATGAATATATATACTTAGAGAGGGGTTTCCTCATCCTCTAAGTTCATACAAACTCCTAGTTACATCAAGTAATTAGAAATTTCATTCAAATTTTAGTGTCAAAAATACATGTGTTCATGCTTACAGTTAATTACAACTACATTAAAAGTAGGTTTACTTTTATAATTCCATTCAACATGCGCATGCTTATAAATATCCTGAGCTAACTTACATTCATATAACAAGGGTAAGTAAATTATAATTACATGGATTAATCCTATGTGCATGACTACATATAAAATTAGTTTTTAACAACTAAGGCTTACTTAGTGACTACATGACACTACTTGCCATTGTAGGAACTAAAGTGTTGGCTTGAAATAAATTACAAGTGGAAGCATTCAATTTATTTTTGGCCTCTAATTCTTAAAAATAGTTAGTTACAACATTATGATTGTATATAATAATATACATGTTCAAGAGTGGGGTTTGTGTACCCTACTTGTTTGTCCCATCAGTCATGCATGTTCAAATTTAGTATTCCTAAAATTGATACGAAATATTTCCTATTAAGTTACTTTATTAGATGAAAAAATTAACTTATCTTCAATATCCTCTAATGTCAAACCATGTAGACTCTTTTTAAATCTATTTGAGGCATGTTGGAGAATCTAGTCAAAACTAGCTCTACTTATTAGCCTACCTATAGAATTCATTAGTTGTGAGAGTTTCAACTCCTATATAATTTTAAAAATGAGGCTCTCATGTTCTATTTACTTGGGCATTATTTCCTCAGCTATTTTAATCCACTCTCTTTCCTATTACATCCTAATGACCACTATGTTGGGGGAATTTGAAGCCTCCATGGTGTCATCAAATTGAGGTGGCCATACACCTTATTTATCATGTAAAAAATGAGGAGTTTTAGTTTATTCTCATCTTCCATAAAATAATTAAATAATTTAATAGCTTTAATGATTTGAGGACGTAATTCAACCCCCATTATAGTAATGGCCTCCAAAATGTTTTATAGTCTTGAAGCAACACTTTAGACATCTATTTCAATCTATATGAGAAAATTAATTATTTTTTATTACACTCTAACCTACTCTAACTCTTTATCAAGCTCCTTCCATTCCATTTATATTCCATTATAGATATCGATCAGAGCATCCTTGTGTGTCTTAAAATAGGATTTGAAATCCTCAATGTCAGTGGACTTCCCCAATTTCCCATTCTTCATCTTTAAAAAAGTGAAAACTTCTTGTCTTTCCTCCAAAATTACCCCCTTCCAACCTCATCTTAAATTTTTATTTTATTCACCCTCTAGACACTCCCTATGGACTTTTTAAATATAGAGATCACTATGGGAAACTATGTGATTTCTAGATTTGGCCATTGAGAAGCCTATGATTCCAAATAAACTACCCATTGTAAGATGATGAGTTAGGTTAAGTCTATTGGTTGAGTGTCTTGAGTTGTAGTATCAACCAATAAATCCCTTGAGTACTAATTTAGTTCCTCTTCAAGGAATGGGTTAGGAAGGGAATGCCATATTATCTTAGACTAATCCACACCACCATATTATGTGATGGGTGGATTGTATACACTTATTTCTTCTTTACAACTATCTCCAATGATATTACAATAGTGTACATAGAAGAACTAGAGGGAGGCACTATAAAACCTAACTAGTTAGATGATATGTGTAGTTTTAGACTTTCTAATGATTCCCTAACTTTCTTGGATTCCTTATTTTTGGTATTTAGGATGATGAGTTAGGTTAAGTCTATTGGTTGAGTGTCTTGAGTTGTATTCTCAACCAATAAATCCCTTCAGTATTAATTTAGTGCCTCTTCAAGGAATGGGTTAGGAAGGGAAGGCCATTATATCTTATACTAATCCACACCACCATATTATGTAATGGGTGGATTGTATACACTTGTTTCTTCTTTACAGATATCTTCAATGATATTACAATAGTGTACTGAGAAGAAATAGAGGGAGGCACTAGAAAACCTAACTAATTAGATGATATGTGTAGTTTTAGACTTGACAATGATTCCCTAACTTTCTTGGATGCCTTATTTTTGGTATTTAGGATGATGAGTTAGGTTAAGTCTATTGGTTGAGTGTCTTGAGTTGTAGTCTCAACCAATAAATCCCCTCAGTACTAATTTAGTGCCTCTTCAAGGAATGGGTTAGGAAGGGAAGGCCATATTATCTTAGAATAATCCACACCACCATATTATGTAATGGGTGGATTGTATACACTTATTTATTCTTTACAACTATCTTCAATGATATCACAATAGTGTATTGAGAAGAACTAGAGGGAGCCACTAGCAAACCTAACTAATTATATGATATGTGTAGTTTTAGACTTGCCAATGATTCCCTAACTTTCTTGGATTCCTTATTTTTGTTATTTGGGGGTGTTGGGGTAGTGGTGGAGGTAAGCACATCAAAAGAGGGTAGAATCGATGTTAAAGACATAACTGGAGGAGTGGGAACTTCTAGGGAAGTAGAGACATCATGGGTAGAGGAAACATCATCTACATTTAGAACAAACAAATATGGTTACACACTAGGCTTGGAGGAAACCACTTCCACTTTAAGTACTAGAAATGAAGGGCAACCACTATGGATAGGTAGACACAAAATCAAAAGAAATAAAATATAAAGGGGAAACAAAAGATACAATGAGAGTGGTAGAAACTAAAGGTATTACACCCTTACATAATTAATCTCCATGTAGTGGTTCTTTCCCTTTGCTATCTTAGAAGATCTAAACCTTGTATCCTTTTAGTTCTTCCTCCTCATTTATAGAGTCACCTCATACTACATATTGTTCCCCTAATAGTCCTTTAGATAATACTTCAATATTTGGACTATTTGGAGGGATGTGAGCTTTCATCTTCCTCTTATAAAAAATAATAACTTTATCAGCTATGGGGGAAACTTATTAAGTGGGTGAAGCTGAATATTCCACACTTTAAATCTCTTAGGTTGTTGTAATAATAAGATGGGTATGGTCTTCTAATTTTTAAGGGTAAAGGCAAATTGTCTCATCCTAAGCTCCCCCAAGTGAAGTCTTAGTTACCCTAGGCTCTTTCTTTACAATTTTCAATGCCACATGGAATGTATGTAAAGGTTCCAATTGATCCAATGATGGTTGAGAAGTCATGTTGATAAAAAATCATATGTATCCCATCCACCTATGGGTGGGAGTCTAATGTCTGCATCTATAATTAAAATGGAGGGCTCCAATCGAATGCCTTTAAAGAGTTCCTCACCTAATCCCACTATATGTGCCTTATCTTTGACATGGAAATCACTCTTGGAATTAATAAATAGGAAAACATGGTCATAAGGCTGATGTTTTTATGAAATAACAAGGCCTTGAATATGATTTTTAACTTCACCATGAGGATCCCAGTCCCTGTGTGTTAGTGTGGCTAGTGAGTAGAATTCTCTATATCTACCAACATAATAAAAATGTTTATGATTAAAAAAAAACGTTATACAAATCATGAGGTGATATTAATGGAAAGAAATTTTCTTCTTCTTAGTCTTTATATATTCATCTATTCCCCCCCATAGTTGGTAGGCTATCTCTTGCTCTTCTAGTTTATTTACTACATGTTTGGGGAGACACAAGGGTAAAACTTTGTGGCCAGTGACCATAATTATAGTATAGTTGAGATACAACAAATATTCCCCTCTATCTATAGATGTATCTAAAATGATCTTATATACCCTGGGTAGTGAGGATTAATGAATGGTTATCCACACCTAAAGGTATATATCCTGCAATATGTAAGTGATGTTCTTGGTATAAGTATATATGTGCATAAAAGAATATGAATCACATATATAGTTTTTAATTAAGTTTATAGTTTGGATCCAAGGTGACCCATTATGTATAATAAGTATGCTCATATTAATGTCTAGAAGGTATGAAATCATATATAAATTCCTCCCTTGAGGCCTCTTATCCTCGTGCAGTAATTTTTCCTACATCATAGCACTAATTACCTTACTTAGAGAAAATGTTAACTCTAAGGTCATTAGTAATTCCTTCAGTGTAACCCATTCAACATGAAGGAATTATGTTCTAGGGTAGCCATATAAACAATTTAGTAAGGCCATCCCAATATGGATTCCCATATGAAACTTAGATATAAGGATTTGATACTTCTCCTTCAGATTGATAGTCTCCCTAGGAATTATCCACTTACTCAATGTAACCACCCTATGTAAATTATATGGAACATATATAATAATTAAGGTTAAATAACTTTGTAATACATCTCTTAATATATATAACATGACATATTTGTGCTCTCAGTGGTGAAATAATGTGCCCCCAGTCATTTTGCCATCAAAGAACAAGTATCATAGGAGGTTTGTGCATGGAATAACCTTAGGCTTGGTTGTTTTAAAATGAAATCACCAAAATTTGAGATGGGAGAGGTATACAACCAATTATCTTTAAGCTAATGTCAAATTATTATCGTGAGTGTATGCATCCACTTGGTGAATCACTTCCCATAACTATGAGTAATTGATATAGTCATCGTTGAACATTCTTGGACCAAAGACAATGTCTTTCTACTCTATTGAATATTTATTGGATAATTTTGGTGGGGTAGGGCTACTCTAAATGTCTTGGATGAGGATGTCATAACTAATTCATTAGGCTGACAAACTTCTAGTATTTTTTTTGCAAATGGGTAGTTTGGCTTCTTTGGATGCACTTCAGGATTAAAATGTAGGTAGTTAGTGTTTATTTTCAAAGAGTAAATTGAGGTCAAAGTTAGTTGTTATCAATGAGCATGGATTTATATTCCAATTCATATATATATATATATATATATATATATATATATGTATATATATATATATATGTATATATATATGTATGTATATATATATATGTATATATGTATGTATATATATATATATATGTATATATGTATATATATATATATGTATGTATATATATATATATGTATGTATGTATATATATATATGTATATATATATATACATATATATACATACATACATACATATATATATACATATATATATATATACATATATATATATATACATATATATATATATATATCATTGGAATTCAATTCTATTTCGTGCACCATTAATGTCCAACATCTATAAAATTTATTTACTTGTTTAATTCAAACTTTTCCACTTTAATTGGAAGTTATGCCACGTAGGTATTGTATATGTCATCAATAATGACATGTAATTTCCTTTTTACAATTTTAACTATATCACTCTTTTTTATTTATTTTACTTATGCCATGGAGGCTCTCGGTAGTTGGGATTTTGATGTTATGATAAACTAGTGTTCGTAAAGAGAACAAATTTTTAGAATAAATTTTTTGAACACTTTTGTCGAACACTTTTACCAAAGAACAAAAATGTCAAAGAAAAAAGTTCTAAAGAACAAAGTGTGGAAAATTTTCACTGAATAATTTCACTAAACAATTTCTTCAAATAATTTCTTTAACGACCAAATTTATACTGAGCACTTTTTTTAAGACAAAATTCTAAGGATCAAATGTCAAAGATCAAAATGCTAAAAACCAAAATTTCTAAAGAACAAAGTGTTAAACATTTTCTCCATTGGGAATAAATTTGTGAGGGGGTAACCTTTAAACACAAGTTTTGAATAAAACCTACAAATAAGAAATATGAATAAAAGTCCCAAATAGTTACTTTACATAATTGTTCATATAAGTGTGAAATATTTAATATTTCTAAAGATATACTTTTGAACAAAAGTCTTGAAGACCTATTTATAAAAATATTGAGAATTCGTAAGTTATGTGTCTCCTAAAAACCTATACATGCAAAAAAAAATTCAAAGAGTATTAGTAGGTTAGTCCAGATAAATAAAACATGTTCATCTACATTTACTGAATAATGAACTTAGGGACAACACCTTAAGGTATCTTGGAAGAAGACTTTAAAGATAGGCATGGACCTTTCTAGAACATAGTGGGTCCCTATTATAAAAATGAATGGGGGTATGTTGGGTATAATAAATGGTGACTTATAGGGGGAATACTCTTGAGTATTCAAAAACACAAAACATTTAGTTAGGAATTCTAAATAAAACATGAATTATTTCAAAAAAGAATAATCAAATTGGAAAAATAGAAGAGACTCTTAAATAGTGACATACAAAATACTTGACTTACTCATACCCTGGATCTATGTTTGAGGAAGTGATTTCATTTTACCCTTATTGTGAGGATTTTAGTAGAGACTTAGGATAACTATAGGTTTCATTTTGTTTTTTGAGAAAATATATTTTAAAATTGGATAATCTCTAAGATTACTCTATTGTCAAACAAACATCCATAACCCTGATATAGTCACCTTTGGTTCTATATCTTTCCTCCTATTGTATTCTTGCAAGATGCATGATGTATTGATCTTATTCATTATTTGAGCCTTTTATCACCTTTATATTTTCTTTAGGTTTGTTGGATTACTCTTTTTTAGATGCATTGATCCTTTTATTATAATTTTTACTTGTAGAATATGGTTAGAAGAGGGAGAGAAGAAACTATAGTAAGATGGTATATATTAAAGCATAATTTCCACTAGATTGTTCTTGTTACTTACATTTGTATTAATTGTTATTTCCTTAAACAAGTATTAACATGATAGGTGCATTGATCTAATTAAAATGAGAAAATTTTCTAAGCATATATTCAGTAATGAGAGAAGCATTTATATACCTGATAGAAGAATTCAATGGTGGCTTGGCCATGATAAATTTTATTATTACATACCTAAATTTTTAAAATATTTAACACAAAGGTGTAAAACCTATAATTAAACAAATTTATGTGATTTTCTTCATGTATTTCCCACAGACCAAACTTTTAACTTATGAAAATGTATAAGAAGTAAAAAAGATCAGATAATTTCTTGGGCATACTAGGGAAAGTCAATCAAATTTCCATGAAACAAATAAAACATCTAATCTAGAAAGAAAGGAAATAAGCTAAGGAAACAAAATGTTGAAAATAATAAATGTTAACCTAAGAAGTAGAGAACTAGTTATGAATGTAATAAATCTAACTACAAAATTAGTAAATCTATTCTACTCGTACATTTACCACAACACTTATTTTTACTCAATAACATCTACAAATGGTATAACCATGAAATAATGATTTAAAAATTATCCATTGACTAGATATGTTAACTCATTACCTTAGAGGTCCTTCAAATGGAAAGCATTATTACCTAAGATCTTTGAAACCTGATAAGTTCCAATCCACATTGAGGTAAACTTATAATGTTGTCCTTTATTTTCATAATATTTATATTATAAAATCACCAGGTTATATATTCTGAATGCTTTGAATTTTTCTCTTATATCAAACTACCTTTTGACTATCTTGATGTTTACTAAAATTATGTAAGGCTTCAGTCCTTGAATCTTCCATCTCTATTATGTCTAATAATCAAGATTCCACTTTTTCATTTGGCTCCATGAATTCCTTAATACATTTATATGTTGTAATTTTAGCTTGCATGATTAGGAAAATTGGTTATCATCCATATACTAACAAGTAAGTCAAATACTTGAGGGCCTACTTGTATCTTATTTGATCAGCCCACAATACATACTTTAATAGAGTATGCCAATATCTAGATATACTTGTTACTAAATTTTTAATGGAATCAATTACGTTTTTTTTAATTCATCTAGTCCATTTCCTTTTGGTTAATGTTTGGATGATAACCTAATGATTATTTTATTATTATGGGCACATTCAATGAATTTGGCTAATTAGAATGCTGGCCAATTATCACAAACAAAAGAAATAGGAGTACTAAATCTAGTTGTGATGTTTTCTTCCAAAAGTATTATTAAATATTGTGATATGGAATGAATTTTAGCTATTTCTTAAGTCCATTGTGTGAAATAATCTATGGTAGTGAGTATAAAGTTATGGCCAACTAAGGAATTGAGGTTAATGATTCCAATGAATTCTAATCCCCATTGAGTGAATGATCTTACCTAAATAATAAGCTATAAAGGAATTATTACATGTACCTCTCTCTTATCCAATAATTAACATTCATGACATTTTCTTACATGAACATGTGCATCATTAAAGATTGTTGGCTAGTAATAACCCATTATGAGGATTTTATGGGTCATGGTGTTTTTGAAGGGATGACCACTATCTATCTTATGGTGTAATTTTTATAGAATTTCTTGAGCTTCTTCTCATGATATGTATCTCAAGTAGATGCTTTTATTATTTTTTCTATAGAGACACCATTTTTATCCTATAATGACCATCTTTGAGCCTCAAATATCTCCTCTATTCTCTCTTAAGTTCTAGGGAACAAGTACCTATGAGTAAGTATTGAATAATGTTAGCACATCAATATATTTTTGATACCTTGGTTTCATAAACTTATTTAAAGATGATGTGTGGGTAAGGATAAATCATGATTTGAGTGATGCCCTAAGCTCTAACAATCTTGGTAGGCTTTATTTTTATATCAAAATCCTACAATTTTTACATCCATTTTTCTCTACATACTCCCAATTCATTTTACCCCAAAGTGAGATTGATATAAGGATCCAACACAATACTAATGGTCTTATTCCTTAAGATATAGTATCAATTTTTTACACCATTTTGACAAGGGCAAGATTTTCTTAATTGTAATGAAAAACCTAAGTTATGTTTACTTTAATTTTTTGCTCATGAATGTAATAGGGTGTTCACTTCATCCTTTTTCTAGGTAAGAATGGAAACAATGTTATGTTTTGAAACAAATGAGTACAAGAAGAAATCTTAAGTGAATTTTAGACTTATCAACATATGGGCCTAAGTTATTACATCCTTATTGTCTTGAAAAGACTTCTAAGCCTTTGTTTTCCATTCCAGATTAACATCTTACATGAGCATTGCATTCATAGGTCCAATGATTTATGCAAAGCTTGAGATAAATATTCTCACAAAATATATCTTCCCAAATAAATATTTGAGCTTCTTCATGCTATTTAGGAATGCAATCTTTGATATCCCCTAAATTCTATCTAGGTCAATTATAATTACTTATTTGGTGATGATGTGACCTAATATCTTGCATTAAATGATGTCAAATATTATATTCTTAGTGTTTAGTAATATTCTAAACCTTTTGCATCTATCAAAGATTGATTATAGGCAAACTACATGATCAAATCTAGTTTTTGAGAAAATTATGAGGTTATCCATGTAGATGATTATATATTTACCTATTAGCCCTTGGAATGCATTATAAATGGCTTATTAAAAGGTAGATACTATCTTAATTAGGATAAATGGTATCTTATTGTATGCATAAGTACCCCACTTTATGCTGAATGTAGTCTTCATTCTATCCTCTAACTCAACCAACACCAGGTTATATCCTTAAAATTCATCCAAAAAGGAAATCATTCTTGAACCACTTACTATCTAGATGACCTCATCCATGGAAGGCAAAGGATAATTGTCTTCATCATAAGTTTTATTCAAGTTTTTGAAATCAACATAGAGCATAATTTCCTCATTCTTATTTCTAACTGGAACTAAGTTAGCTCCTCAAATAGAATGTCTGATAGGGAAAACTATTTTTGCATTCAATAAATTTTCCACTTTTTTAAATAAGTGGCTCCAAGATAATATTTACCAGCCTCTATCATTTCCTAAATGGTTTATGGTATAACTTTAGTGATATTGTATGGGTGATGACACTTGTGTTAAAAAAATTCGAGTCCCCTTACATCCATGTAATCACATCATTATATTTGGTGAGTAAATTCTTCACCCTTTGCCTTTATTTTTGAGTGTGAATATGACCAATGTTAATGTATCATGGATCATAATCATAACCTAAATTCACCTTTTTGAACTCAAATTTATTGAATTTTGGCTACCTTTTTTATTGTGCTTGAGGATCTAGATTAAATGTCATTTCCAAGGAAACCGTTCCTAAGAGAAGGTGGTTTTTCTTCAACTAAATGACTCATTATCCTAATTCCTCTTGGCATAAGTAACTAATATCCCTATCATAAATGATTTTAAACTCAAATTGTCCTAAGTTAGTAAAAAACTAAACTATCTACTAGTAATCATCAAAGACTTGGAAATTTTACGTGTTATTAGGAGTGGATGGATAAGGTACTAGTTCAATGGAGAATCTTTGTACTTTGAAATCTTATAGTATGGTGCTAAGTTATCAGCTAAAGTAGCTAGTGAGTCAACATCTTGATTATGTTCTCTAGGTATAACCACTATATTTAAGGCCTCAAAGGACACAATTAAATCCCAATATTTTTTTTATGCCTCTTTAGGTATGATATCTTGCAATGGTATTTATTTTTGACATGATTGACTACTATTTCTAAATCTCCATATATTAGTATTTATTTGACATTATGTTTGAGAGCAAAATGTAATCTCAAAATGAATGCCTCATACTCCTTTCTATTCTTAGTACAAGGGAATTTTAATTTTTATGATACCAGGTATTTATTAGTTTGTAGATATACCAATTTAACACTAACACCTGATCCTTATTTGGATCTTACACCATCAAAGTGGAAAGTCCATAATTGGGAAGGTCCCTAGACTTTTGGTTCTTATAGCTCATGCTTTGTGGTAAAGGTAAAAATCCCTAGGTTAGGAGATTTGTGTCTTACCTCTTCATTATTAGTTTTGTATTTATTAATGGGATATTTAATTCTTGGATCTTGATTAATTTAAATCTAATTTTTAACACCTCCCTATGGCAACCAAATATGAAATAAATTTATTGCTACATACCCATTCAATGTCTTGGACAAATCTTTATTGAGGAGGAGTCTATATCCTTATGAGATATCCACTACTAGTATGTCAATTTTCATTTATACTCATGTCTTAGATGTTACTTAAATGTGAACATCATTAAGGTTTCCTGCTATAGGCATGAATGTCTTATCTAACTATGAAATTATCCTTTTTTATGGGCTTGGAGTCAATCCAAGATTTGGAAAACATAAGTTGGCATCACTATGTCCAAAGATATAGAGTCAACTAAACAATTATGAATTTTATTTCCAATTAATATGATAGTCAATAATAAAGTAATACCTTCTAGTTTACTCTTGTATATGGCATTGGTATGAGAAGCCTTTGTCTTTTCTATAATTGACTTTTCTATAATGGACCTCCATAGGAGGTCCTTTTGTTCAGTGGTCTGAGCTAATTTATAAATATTTATGTTTTATTTAATATTATCCATATATTAAATAATGTTATATCTTCCTTTTCTCTCTTCATCCTTATTCTATTTCTTTTCATTCAATTTTGGGGGAGGTGGATTATAGTCACCCCTTGGACTCGATGGAATAGTGATGTTGTTTGGAGTAGATGTTGTGAAGGGATGATTGTTATTTAGATTTTAATTTCCATTTTGATACTATTGGAAGGCATGTGTTTCATTATATTTATCCTTTGGTTTATTGTCATCTTAACCTAGGAAAGAAGACTCCTGTTTTAAATACCATGGTGGTGTTTAAGGAACTAGCTTATGGGTGGAACTCTAGTGGATTCTTTACCAAATATTGTCTTTGGATCTCCCTCTAGAAGATCTAAAACACCACAAAAAATTACACACATTCAATTTCACCATGTTGTGATGTCTTATGGACTCCACACCAGTTGACCAAAGTTATTTCTACTATGTTGATTTTTGGAAACTTGTTGGTTTATTATTTTTCTACATTATTTGTAGATTGACTAAAAGGTATATAATATCTTTGAAACATAGAATTTTGGTTATTATTTTGGCTAGTATCATTACCCATATCCATCTTTAGTTTAATAATTCATTTTTCAACTTTTGGACCATTCTTTTTATAAAATCTAGTTTATCTTTGGTAGAATTAGCACCCTGTGCCATTCCAATATTAGATGGAATTGAATTTTAGTTTTTATTATGACTCTTCATATGTACCTAATTATTAATATAACCATAATTTTTATTAGGTGTTTTCTAAATTAGAGGAGGTAGTGCATATAAGTTATTCTAATCAAATGCAAGAACATTTTGATTAACATGAGGCACTAGATTTAGGGCTAGAAAATTAGCATTAATATTAAGGGTGCTTAGTACTTGAGGATTCAGATGCATATAAATATTTATAGCTTCTTCATATGTTAAATACAAAGTGGTGGTAGCATCATTTCTTCACAATAAAACTATAGTGATTATATCTAAAGAATTTTTGTACATCTCCAATGCTAATGTTCCATCTAGTCTATATACTAGACTCAACCAAGTGTACATCTTCTAAAGCCTTATGTTGAAATCTTAAACTAGCTCATTAAGTTCCCTCTTCATACTGGTAAAATTTTGATACACAAGGATAGGGATAGTAACTTATCCAAATAGGGAAATAAAAGTGCTCTGACATGCATTCCAATAAGTAATTGAGTTCTCTTGAAGGTTGAGTTACCAATAATAGGCAACATCATGTAAGGTAAATAGGAAAAGCTTGCATAAAACATATTAATCACTAATAGTAATTAATCTCAAATTATCCTTGAAAGAATTAATATGTTTCTTTGTAGTTATTCCTCTTGATTAGGATAATGAAAGTTGATACTCATTTAGAGTCCTTGTGAAATTGTGCACATCTCTTGGGATGATAACAATAGATCCAACTCACCAAGGTTGTTAAGCCATAAGATTACTAATGGGGTGGATATTTAGTATTATATAAGGTGTCCTATCTAAATTTATATTAAGAGTAATCAATACATATCTAGGACTTTGATGTGTTGACAAAGGGGAAACCAAAATAGTGGCTTGGGCCATAAACCTAGTAACTCTCTTGGGAGTCTCTAATGCAACTCAAATTTATGGGATAACCTCTCACTAGGTAAAACACAAAAGTGGCCTTCCTTCTAGTACCAAATTTTCTCTATTAATATGGGTCATGTGTACATCCCTAAATTTAAATAGGTATCCTTTAACATTATAAAATCTCAATAGAGATAAACTCAACTCTAGGACATGAGTTGTAGGTATGGGTTAAACAACCTAGTGGTGTAATAGTAGATTAATAATGTAATTTATTAATTGGATGTACTTGTAGTTAAATGAACCCTATTGAATAAATCAGAACCTAGTGATTTGGATGAATGGATGGGATCTATTTTAATGTGGGAAGGTCTTAGTTAAATAAACATCAAAATAAGGGAAGGGTAGAGTAGAAAAGAAGGCTCTACAGTTTCAATGGATCACTTCATGGGTTTGTTTATTTATGAACAAGTGTTTCTAGAAATAATGATTATTATTTTTAGTTGTTACACGCTTACAGATAAACATAGTTTGAAAGTTTAAGATGAAATGATATAAGAAACTTAAAGGTTTCAACTAAAGGTTTCTCATTTTAGAGTATCTATTTCACACCCTTATTTAGGAGATTATAACTTAGACTAGAAAGTTATCTAGGGTAGATATGGCACACAACTAAAATACTAGATCATAAAGAAACACTCCTACACACTTTAGAATATTAATATAGTCAACCAATTTCTTAAAATCAATGATACTTTATAATTATTCAATTGATTTTGCACATCTAAAATTATTATATATCAATGATAACAAAAAGAATTATCTATATCTTTTGGACACTTCAAATTACTGATTTATAAAAAACCAAGGAAATAAAACCAAAATTATATAGAGGTGGAAGGAAAGTACATCCACAGAGTTGGATGAAAATATAAATCATCTCTTCCTATATTGAAAATATTTTATGATCCTTTGAAATGAGGAATTACATGAATATATAGAATTAGGTAGGGGTTGCCTCATCCTCCAAGTTTATGCAAGCTCATAGTTACATCAAGTAATTAGAACTTTAGTTCTAATTTTAGTATCAAAACTAAATGTGTACATTCTTATAGTTAATTACAACTAAATCAAAAGTAAGTTTTCCTATAAAATTCTATGTAACATGTGTATTGATGTATACCTATGTCAATGATATAATACAAATAGTAGAATAATATTTATCAATTTTTAGTGTAGGTAATGGAATACCTTGGGGCTTAATTCAAATTTTCTAGATGATTATGTGGCCACCAAATTTAGTCTATGAGTAGACCCTATTTTAGGGACAATAGGAACCAAGTAGTGACATAATATATCTGAAATTTATCTGTATTGTTATGATGTAGAATTGCTTTTGAACTTTGTTAATTCATGATGAAACTTTAAATAATAATTGGATATTTATAGTGAGATTTAATATAAAGTGATTAATGTTAAAAAAGAGTTCAAAAATAAGTAGTGTAGGGAAGAAAAGAAAGTTTTATTTGCAACAACAAAGACTAACACATCTCTTTAAGTTCATCTTGATAATAGTGTAGATAAAACTAACATTCATGAGAATGCAATACTTAGAATATCAAAAATGCAATAGGGATTATAGGGTGAATATTATATATATATATATATATATATATATATATATATATATATATATATATATATATATATATATATATATATATATATATATATATATATATATATATATATATATATATATATATATATATATATATCTAAAAAGTATGCTTTAAAATAACTGCTTATAATAAATTTATTTCAATACATTCAATTGTAGAATAGGAGAAAAATAGAGCATACATAACAAATTTTGCTAGTATAGCTAAAAGTAAAAACTAACAAGATACATTCAAAATAAATAATATCAAATTTAACCATTAAAGAAATGAAATCATGTGTTATTATCAAAGCTTGAGAAATAATAACATATGAAAATAATGAAATAGTAAGTAAACTATAAGAATTCTCCCTTCTCTTTTTATTAATCCCACAAAATTATGTTCTAAAGTACAATAATGGGGGGGAACCCCTATATATAGGCCTTCTAAGGCATAAAATGGTTACCAGAGAACTAGATATATGATATTGTTAGTAAAAAGGGTCCCTAATGTCCTAAATCTAGAGAATATTCCTTATTCAAATAGGGGAATTTTTATAATGTAATTGAAATCAATTAAGATGTGATTCATATCAAGATAAATCCTAATAAATGGATGTCTCATTGTGGAGAGATCCCATTGGTTTAGTTAATGATGAAGCCCCAGGTGTAAAACGAAATGGATGTGAACCAATAGTAGCTGAAGGAGTACTAGTGCTAGCTAGAGAAGAAGATATCCCAAGAGGGGTTGAGGAGGTACAGGATCTTATGATGATAGTTTTTGGCCTATTGGGTGCTTGTTTTTTGGATTCTATTTTCCCTCTCCATGCTTCAGATTATCTGTTATAGTCATTATCGATAAATTTTAGATTAATGATAAAATCTTTTACTTTTTGATTATAATTCCATCCATTGTATCATACTTCCTCAAGAGAGTTATTACAACTTCATTAATTTCCATAGCATTTTCTATCCTTTGATTAACAGAGGATACCACATCTACCATCCCCTATCTAAAGGTTACTCCTCTAGCCATGGCTTACTTTCTAAAGTTTATAATAAATTTCTATAGCTGGGCCCTAAAAGCATACTTTATAATAATGAAACCATCCTTATTAGTAAGGTGTGTGGTCATTTCATCCTTTAGAAAATTTATAACCCTATCACCCTGTTGGGTGAGAGACTGGCCCAGGGATCTCATTTCATCAATCCACTAGTTTAGACCTTTCCTTCTACCAATTACGTAGGACTAAGTAATGCTCAAGTCCTCCAAGGGGATCAAATTTAAGCCCTAAAACTAATTCACCCTAATCAACTTCACTATATTGATTATATTACTAACATATGCCCCATATACAACTTCTACCTTAAGGATCCTATTGTATATTTCATCTCCCTTTACCTTGTATTTGGCCAACATGTTCAACATGTCAAACATTTCCCCCATAGCCCATTCCACCTTAATTATGTTCTACTTTGGTAATGTGGCTTTGTGTTACTACTAGAGGTTAATTTATCTCTATTGTACTCCTTCTACCAATTTAGAATCAACATCACCATATGCATGTAAAGCCAAGAGGAGGTCCTCTTTATGCTATTGTTGTTGGCCTAGCCTAGATTTCTTCATCTAAGTCAACTCAAATAAGATATCCTCTAACTAATATATAATGGTTTCATTTAGGTGGGTGAACTTCCTCTTAGTCACCCTCTTCATTTCCCTAACCTTCTTTTAAAATTTGAGTGTGACCTAGGGAGGGTCCATTATGACCAAATCTAGGTTCTCTATTATAGACAATTGCATCTACTTAATCCATGATTTGTCTAAAGAACCACTTGGAGGTTCTGATGTTAGAAGTAATGGCTGAGATAGTGCTAACCCTTGGAAATTAGATATTTGGAAGAAAACTATGGTTGTGAAAAATATAAATTTAGAGTTGGGGGATGAAGAGGGAAGTGTCATTCTAGAAGGTGAAGGGGACCTACTGATAGCTAAAGCACTAGTTATGAAAAGGAGAACTTAGGAAATGATAAAAGTGGGCCTATTCTTAGGTAGTTGCGGACCAATTCTAGGCATAGGCCTAAATAGAATTGGAGTTAAGTTATACATTACTAAGACCCTATATGTGGAGGATATGACAAAGAGGTTGATGGTGGGCAATGCAATGGGCATGGGCCTAATGAGAGCTCTAGTGAGGAGCTGGTAGGTCAAGAGGTTCATATGGTCTAGAGTTAAGGGATCATAAAATATGATCAAGGGTTGTTTTTAAAATAAATAAGGAGGTAAAAACAATGTGTTTAACCTATTATACTTGGTTCCTCACTAGTAGGAAGGGAGGGAAATAACCCTAATGATGAGTCTACTAGTGCTAGGGGAAATGTAATTGTTGCCTCCACTAAAGGTCCCACCTACACTAAAGTATTAATTTGTACTTAGGATGGGATACTATATAGGGATATTAAGGTATAACCTTGACCAATATGATTTCCTATATCATCCCCTCCCTTCTCTAAAGTGGGAGACAATGCCTATAGTACTCTTTGACTGAGTTTTGGGTCAGTTAACCTTTCTTATTTAGCACTAGAAGTATGACTGTAGATATTGATGTTTTAGACTAAGTATCCTAATGTTCAAAAACTTGGTAAAATTTTGCATCATCCATCCTCCCTTTCACCTAAGGGATATTAATAACTTTTAGTCTCTACTTCACCTTAGTGTAATTAGTTACATTGATGTAGAATTAGTCTCCATCGTCAGGTTTGTGATGGTATGTGTAGGGTCACATTCCTTATTGGTATCCTTATCTAAACCAAAGGTGATCCTTTGTTTAGAAATATCCATAATTAAGTTCTAGTTCTCAATCTTAAATCAACCAGTGTTGGATAATTGAGGATGGACCAATCCCTTTTTATTATTCTTTCATAATCCATCTACCCTTGTGAGTAGTTGGAAGACAATCTCTTATTTGGCCAACTTGTCTGGCACTGTGGTGGGCATCTTGAAGGGGGATATCCTAACTCCTACCATACTTATTACCATGTGGCTTGGATAATACTGGTATGCTCCCAATGTTTTGAGTGTTGTCTTAATTTCTTCATATAGCCTAGGCATGGGCTTCTCATGCATGGCCTAGTATATATTCAGGTAGAAATTATTGGTAATTACCTACATATATTACTTGTAGATGTAAATCCTTACCTTTCAGAAGACATGGGACATGGTCCACTTCAGGTTTGAATCCCAATTAGTGAATTAAGAGAACTTTTGGGTAGCATAGATGGCATATATAAGGTAGGACATAATATAGAAGTGATCTCCCCTGTTATCCATGACCTACTTGATCTATGATATCAAGTTGTAGGAAATGATATCTCTTAGAGGGGGAGTCTTGGAATCATCTATGATCATGGATAGAAGTGAAAACCATTTCTCATTTATATGGCTAGTGTCCTTATATCTATGTAACTTATTCATCATATCCATCCTCATTCTTACCCCCTTCTTAAATTGGGTGATGGGGATATGATTTATTTTGGATTTACCAAATAAACCTCCCCTTATTTTTATGCCTAATCTCTCAAAAATTCTCTAATGTTGTGTGTTATAAGCCATTGGGTGACCATTTCCTGATTGTAAGTAATTTCAAACTTAGGAAAATCATTATAAGCCTAAAAGGATAGCCTAGATATGAAATCAATGTCATTACCTGAATTGAAAGACTTAATCATATTGTCCACACACCTAGATTGAATAAACATTTATTGCACTAAGTCCACATAGAGGAGTACCTTCAGGTTAGATGTAGCCTTATGTAATCATATAAGTTTTAATTCTAAGATATCTATCATCTCTTATATAACATTAGGGTCTTCCTCATCATAATTGTCCCTATATATAGTCTTATCCACATGGTATAATAAATCATTATAATGTTTGTCTTTAATGGCTAATGAAATGGAATTGAAATTGGTGTCTTGGAAGACTATGTTCATTCCATATATATAGAGGAATATAACTTGCTCTGGTTTGGTGGCTATGGATGTTCTTTCTTTAGCCATGGTTTCTAAATTTTTTTACCAATAAACTCATTGATTGATCTAATGGTGAAAAAATTCACAAGATTTTTAGCAAATAACACAAAACACTTTGGATTTCTCTAGTAGATAACAAAGGTGAATGCAAAGCCTCAAGACAACGCAATTTAAATGTTGGATTTTTTTGAATTTTGAATTGGAAGATACAAGTCATAAACAGTAAGTATATTTAAATTTATTTGACTTAAATACTAGGTGGCTCATTAGTTTTATTCTAATGGCTTCAGAAATCCACTTTTGGAAATTAGCCAATCACTTCTCTCGATTTGTCCACATATCATCTCATCATAGGCTTGACATTTATCTTGAGGTGTCTTGGTTTTATAATCACCAAAATGAGCCCCATAAACATTTAATTATCACAACCTACTAACATCTTGAGGATAGCTATGTACCACTCAAGGTGTCATACTTGGCACATGTTCAACACTTGGTGCCTTTTTATGTATTACAACCTTTTATTTTGAATATAGGGTTACTTAAGTGGGTTGTGAAATATTTTTCCAAGTGGCATATTCTAATTGGATCATATCTTCTTTTGATGTTGCATGGATTGACCCCTTTTTTTAGGTTCGTAAGGCCTTGGGACCCTTAAGGTCTTGCCAAGTGGAAACTTATCATTGGATCATGCTATCATAGAGCATTGTCTTATGAAACTCTTGATAGACCTAAATATTACAACACTTATCCATGATTCATCTTTTGATTAGATCGCTCTTCAATAGGTTTCATAGTTTTTATTATCATGAGGTAAGGAGTCCACATGGAATCAACCTATTATTTCTAGCTATTGAGTGGCCTCTATGTAGCATCCAACTATCTAATATTGAGTGACTAGATACTAGGTGGCCTCCATGTAGCATCCATCTATCCAATATTAAGTGATTAGCTACTAGGTGTCTGCTTGTCATGCACTTATAGTGTTGTTTGAAATTGAACCTTAAATCTTAGCTTGGTAGTATGAAGGGCATGACTAAGTGCTAAATGACATGATGCAATTGGATATGTTTGTCATAGGACTCTCGAAAGCAATCAAAATCTTAGAAGGTTATGACTAGTAACCACATAGTGTGCCTTGATGGGTTCATAACTCTTTTGTAGGATAAAATACAATAATTTATTGACAAGTGGCACATTATCATTGGGTCACTTGATTGCAAGACTTGAGAAAATAGTAAGATCATTAAAATACCATGAATGAGTGCTAAGTGGCATGATATGATTGGATCACTAGGTCATAGACATTTTGTAACTTTCTTTTGAACTTGAAATGCTATGGTTAAGTGACAAGCGGAATTACTTGATAGGATTATCAAGTCATGACTATTTTCTAAGTCTAAAGTGCATGTAACTAAGTCCCAAACTTTATATAACTAAGTGATCAATGCATACAACATTTTTGCATATTGATTGAGGCTGAGTTGGCATCAAATTTTTGCATAAAAGAGAGAATGAGAAAGTTAATGGATTGTGCAATAAATAAAAAGGAGTAAGTCCAAATTCATAATCTTTAAATATGAAATATAACTTGGACCCTTTTATAAAACTTAAAATCATGGTAAGTCATAGTATTGAGTATGATTTTTGACATAGCCAAAGTAATACCATGATTTGGAAACCTTAATTAAGTGATTTTGATTGCATCTTGGGGAACTTACCTTATATTTTAGAATTTAATCCCTTGCAAGAGAAATTTTAAACAAATTGGATCATTAGAAAACCATTGAACTTTAAACATTGATAAAATATTTATAAAATGTACCCATTAATATTAGTCATGGACCAGCATGACTTATTAAATTTTAAAGTCATACAAAGGGTTTTCTATCATGTGGAATTAATGACAAGGTACATCTTAGGGTAAATGACCCAAAATTTCATAGGGTCCCTTTTTATCAAATGGGGAATGTTAATATAAAAAATTGGTGACCTTTGTGGAAAACATAGCAATATGTTAGAATTTAGATATCCTAGTTTAGAATGTAATCATTAAGTAATCACCCCTTGGAAGATGTAGTAAATATCATAATTAGTTCTCTAAAACTAATAAATTTTCACTTTAAATATTAAAGACTAAGAAGATGAAAATTATCCATAATATGTGTGATTTAAATTGATTGACCATCATAACTTTGGGTTTCAGAATTAGTAGCCCCAAGCTTTATGGCTTTGAACACAGGTTTTGAGCAAACATTTTAGATATGTATATAGTTATGCTCAGCTTTAATGGGGATGTTTTGGGTATTTATTTATTGCTAGCTAGGCATATATAACCCTGATAGAGATACGTTTGGCTCCAGTCTAGGCCTTGCTCCACTACTAGCCAAGTGTCTATAGCCACAATGGAGTTTACCTAAATCACCTTTAAGAGAATGCAGCTTATGTGTCAAGTTTGTTTCAACTTGATACACATGTTTTGCTCTCCTTTTTTTTCTATTAAATCCTTAAATGTTAGTAACTAGTTTGCTATCTAATTTTTAAGTAACTCCATAACTTCTATTCAAGAACCATTCACTTTTAGTGACTAAGTTCTACCTAGGCAATCTTATGATGTAAAATTAACTGCCAATATCTATGGACCTTCAAAATTTTAAGACCTTCATATAGTTCAATGTATGTTTTTTATAACTAGAGTATAATTATAATAAAATCACATATTCCATGAAATGATGACTTTATCATTAAACTCTCATAGATTTTCTAAATCAAAATATGGCATAGTTTATTACTTTTTATAACCATATATTTGGATGTACATGAACTTTAACACCTCAATTATTCCAACTTTGGACAACTTTAAGATAAAATTGAGACCTTTTCCCAAAGGTCTTATCACTAATATATAAAATACAATAACTAATCTAAGGAAAGAAAAGGATAGAAAGCAAACACATAACAAGAAAGCAAAGCAGAAAGGAAACTAATCTACTCCTACCTACCACTACACTAAACCAACTCATAGTTATTTGGTGGGGCTGTAAGGGGCAGCCAAGAAGTATTGATTTAAGTACTATCTATTCATCATTAGAGCTACGTCATTTCTTTGTAAGTCCTTCAGTCTGAATGCATTATCACCTAGTATCTCTAAAATTTGATATTGCTTGATCTAAAGGGGCATGAATTTATCATGTTAGCTTTTTTCTCAAGGGATTTGTTCCACAGTAAGACCAAGTTTGATATTTGAAACATTTTGATTTTAGCCTTTGTGTCAAACCACATTTTGACTATGTTTTAGTGTTTGTTAAAGATCTTGAGGGATTTAACTCTGACATCTTCCATCTGGATGATATTCAATATCCTAGAATATATTATTTCATCATCATCCATGTATTCATCCATCAAATCATATGTAGATATTTATAATGTAATGGTAAATATTGGTTATTTTCCATACATTATTAAGAATGGAGATGACTTCAAGGTTTGTTTGTATCTGGTCTAATCTATTTAAAGAGCATATTTTAATAATGACTAACACTCCCTTGGTTTTTTATCTACTGAATTCTTTATTACATTCATCAAGTTTTTGTTTGTCAATTATACAAGACCATTCCCTTATGGATAATGATTAGAGGAAAAATTGACAATGATCTTATTTTTGTAAGCCCAATCTATGAATTCTATGGATTGGAAATCTAGACCATTATCACATACTAGAACTAAAAGAGTCAAAAATCTAGTTGTGATGTTCTCCTCTAAGAATTTGATGACATCAATTGCCCTAAAATTCTTAGTTGTAATTTCTTCAGTCTATTATGTTGTGGAGCTAAAAGCTTCACCAGGAGGCTAATCATGTAGTTACTGAGTGCAACCAATAATTAGCATCAATAGTATTACTAACATTGGTTAGGCAGGGAATAGGGATCAGCCTATGTCAGTCAAGAGCAGATCGATAGCAACTGACATCAGTCACCTGTGCATGTGCATGCTTTTGCATGTGTTTCTAGAATGCGTTTCCAAAATTAGACTCATCTAATTTAAGAGGTCTGAGAGTGTTTGCATGTTGAAGACTAATTTACGTCTTGAGTTTGTGTTTCTAATTTTTGTAATTAGAGGTCTAATTATTGTATGCATGGGATCCTATTTAAGAGACCCATGAGGCATGTATTGTAATTAAGGAAAGTAAAGCATTAAAGCAAGAAAGCAAGGTCAAGGAGATCTGCAAGGTGTAAGGTTAAGGAGATTAGCTGAAGCATTCAAGGAGGGGATAACAACTCAGGTTGTTGAGTTAGTTGTGGTTGAGCCAGAGAGAGAGAACTTTGAGGGAAGAAGTATTTGAGGTGTGGGAAGCCTCAGAGGTGGAAGAAAAAGTGGCATCTTCTTTATTTTATTTCCTTATGAAGAGTATTTAATACAAGATTATGTATTGTCTCTCATATTCTTTGTTGTTTCAAGTTTCTAGTTACTTAATCATTCTGGTATAATTTCACGTTTAATTGCTTATAAGAAAGGTAATCAATTATGCTTCCTTGGGGTTCCTAACAGTTGGTATCAGAGCCAAGTTGTAGGGAGTAGGGTATTGTTTGATTACAAGTCATTCTCAGGGGTTTCTAATTGAGTGGGAGTACAATAATGGTAGAAGAAAGTAAGCTATGAATGGAGAAGTTTAACAGGAAGAATTATCAACATTGGAGGATGTAGATAGAAGATTATATGTATCAGAAAGATTTGTACTTACTGTTGGGTGGGGTTGCATGCAAGCCCACAGATATGAAGGATGAAGAATGGAATGTTCTTGATCGAAAGGCTCTGGGATCCATAAGGTTGAGCCTTACATCATCTATGATTTCCAACTTATCACAGTGTAAGACAATGGAAGAGTTGATAAAATCTTTGGCAAATCTATATGAAAAGCCCTCAGCTTCAAATAACGTATTTCTTATGAAGCAGCTATTTACTTTGCAATATAGGAAGGTGGATTGGTATATAACCATCTTAGTGATTTCCATGGTTTGGTAAACTAGTTAAATTTAGTCAATATTGTTTTTGATGATGAAATAAAGGCTCTCTTAATCTTATGCTCATTACATAAAAGTTGGGAGTGTTTGGTCATGGCAGTAAGTAATACTGTGTCTGCTTCTAAAATCTTAAAAGTTGATGATGTAGTTAGTGTAATCTTGAATGAAGATATTCACAGGAAAAACATAGGTGAATCATCAGGGAATGCTTTAAGCACTAAAAGTAGGGGAAGGCAAAGAGAGAAGGTCAAGCAAGGGAAATCAAGGTTGAAGATGGAAAGGGGATCCAAATCCAGAAGTGGAGGTGTCACTTGTTGGTTTTGTGGAAAGAAAGGACACATAAAGAAAGAGTGTTGGTTGAGGGATAAAGAAAATCAACATGAAGGTAAGGAAGAAGTAGATGTTGTAGGTATTATGGCACAAGATGCTCTCATACTTTCTTTGGATAGTTAGATAAAATCATGGGTTTTAGATTTTGGTTCTTCTTTTCATGCATCCCCAAATAGAGATTTGTTTCATGAGTATGTCCAAGGAGACTTTGCAGTGATTTATTTAGGGGATGTTACACCTTGTCAAATGGTTGGAAAAGGGAAAGTGTAGTTGGAATTGCAGACAGGCAACACATAGGTGTTGAAGGAGGTTATGCATGTCCTAGTCTTGAAGCAGAGTTTGGTTTCTATAGGAGAGTTGGGTGATGAGGGATGCACAGTAACCCTCATAGCATATTCTTGGAAGGTTACCAAGGGTGCACTTGTTGTAGCAAGAGGTAAGAAAGTAGGTATGCTTTACCTATCTACTTGTATTACTAATTCTTATTTTGGTTTATCTACTTCAACTGTAGATTCATAGATGTGGCTTAATAGGCTTGGTCACATGAATAATAAGGAGGAGATGCATGTTCTTGAGTCAAAAGGTATGAGTTTGGATTTGAAAGGCATAGATCAAGTTCATTGTAGGAAAAGGAAATTTGATGCTTTTGACAAGAACAGGGAAGCCTTGGTATATATGGAGGAGATGATGGATAAAGATCAGTCACAGGGGCTGAATAATTCTGAGCAGGGTAGTATGGATAGGGTTTTGATCCAAGATGAGCTAACAGGTGAAAAATTCATCACTTACAGGAATACACAGTCACTGACGTCGGTCACTTGGAACCAACGTTAGTTAGGAAGATACTGACATTAGTCATGTGCAAAACAGCAGAGTCGGTAGTTGAGTAGGCAGAGACCGATGTCGGCCAGGGGGAACCAACATCGACAGGGGGTTAGTCACATGGAACTGACGTCGGTCGAGTGAAGACTGAGAGATGGCCGAGATCGGTCACTGGAACAGATGTTGGGCAGACAACACACTGTCAAGAAGTCTCAAATGCCCGTGTGGAGGACTAAAAGGGTAAGTGAACCTCATATTCATTGTTCACCTTCTTTATTCTTGCTTACTGATGGTCAATAACTAAGAAGATGTGAAGAAGCAATGTAGGTAGAATCTAAGAAATAGTGGGAGCATGGCATGAATTCTTTAGAAGAGAACCAAGTGGGAGATTTGATAGAGTTGTCAACAAGGATAAAAGCACTGATAAAAGAATGGATTCCCAGGTTAGAGAAGAGAGTGGATGGACATGTGAGATAGAAGGCCAGGGTCTATGGTCTTGAGTAGGCTATAGGACAATGGAGGTTTGACCATTATATTTCTCTTTACCAGGTTGGGTAATATTAGATACATTATCTTGTTACTATATTGTGTGCTTGTTGTAGGGTTACATATATAGGGAGTTTTTGAGATAAAGGTAAAGTTAGTTTAGAGGTATGTCATGAAGAATTTGGGAGTAGCAAAATTCTTTGGCATAAGAGACATGGAAGATCACAGGTTGATTTTTTCTCCAATAGGAGCTAATGTGAAGAAGGTGTTGGTAGGGTTCAATACGCAGGATGCAGAACTACTTTGCACACCAAGGGCTGGATAGTTCAATTTGAGATTAGAACAGTGTTCAAAATCACATAAGGTCTGGTGTAAACCTGAGTTTTCCCAAATAGTGGGAGTTGTCAGAAAGTTTAGATGTAGAAAGGGACTTTGGATGATAGGTATAGAATCAAAAGATGTGTGGTGGTTGGTCTTCAAAATTGAGCTTGAAGATGGAGGTGCCTGAGATGGTTAGTGGAGGTTTCTTTATAGGTACAACTATTTATCTCCAAGTGGGAGATTGTTAAGTTTTAGAGATAAAAGCTTCACCAGGAGGCTAATCAGGTAGTTACTGAGTGCAACCAGTAACCAACATCAGTAGTATTGCTTATGTTAGTCAGGCAAGGACTAGGGATCGACCGACATCGGTTAGGAGTAGACCAGTAGCAACCGACGTTGGTCACCTATGCATGTGCATGCTTCTGCATGTGTTTCTAGAATGTGTTTCCAAAATTAGACTCATCTAATTTAAGAGGTCCAAGAGTGTTTGCATGTTGAATACTAATTTGGGTCTTAAGTCTGTGTTTCTAATTATTGTAATTATAGGTCTAATTATTGTATGGATGGGATATTATTTAAGAGACCCATGAGGCATGTATTGTAATTAAGGCAAGTAAAGCATTGAAGCAAGAAAGCAAGGTCAAGGAAATCTGCAAGGTGTAAGGTCAAGGAGATCATCTGAAGCATTCAAGGAGGGGATAACAACTTAGGTTGTTGAGTTAGTTATGGTTGAGCAAGAGAGAGAGAACTTTGAGGGAAGAAGTCTTTGAGGTGTGGGAAGCCTTAGAGGTTGAAGAAGAAGTGGCATCTTCTTTATTGTATTTCCTTTTGAAGAGTATTTAATACAAGATTATGTATTGTCTCTCATATTCTTTGCTATTTCAAGTTTCTAGTTACTTAATCATTTTGGTATAATTTCGTGTTTAATTGCTTATAAGAAAGGTAATCAATTGTGCTTCCTTGGGGTTCCTAACACAGTCCACATAGTGAAATAGTCAGTGGTTATTATCATAAATTTGTATCCCACCAAAGAGTTAGGATTGATGACTCCAGTGAAATCCAATCCCCATTATACAAATTTCCTAATTTTAATCATTGGTTATAAAGGCATGATTTCCCTTACTTATTTTCTATCAAACACTTGACATTGATGACATGCTTAGACATGAGCATGTGCATCTTTAAATATGTTAGACTAGTAATAAGCTAGTTTAATTATTTTGTGGGTAGTGGTTATGCCTAAAGGATGTCCACTTCCTAATTTCTCATGTAAAATGATTGGTATGTCCATAGCTTCCTTATTACAAATACATATCAAATATATTCTTTCATAATTTTTCAATGAATCACTCCTCTTTTGATCATAAGATGTGAGCTTTTGATCCTAAGTGCTCTTCTTTGCTCTCTTTCTAATCATGGTGGGTAAGTGACATTCAATAGGTAACAAGCAATGTCCTTATACCATTCCTCACTTGAAACCCAATCTACTTCTACTTACAAAATTTCAATCTCTACAAAATTTGAAATTCCAAGGATTAGTCTTTATCTCTACAAAATTTCAATTTAAACCTTATCCCTATACCATCTTGGTTGACTTTATCTCTACATCATATTCCTACAACTTAATTATCCATTTTCCTTGTCTTTCTCCTAATTATTTCTAGTTAAGAATAAGCTTAATGTTAGGGTCAAGTATAGTGTCATGGGTTATATTTTAGAGGATATAATGTCTAAAATTCTTCATGGACTTTACCAAGTCATACACTTGCTTATTTAGGAGTGGGTATCTCACATTTCAATCATTAAAGTTCATACTCATGAAGCTGACTAGATTTTCTTTGCCATCTACCTTTTATATTAAGAAAATAACAATCATGTCATAAGAATTAAAAGAATAAAGCTAATTTTTACTAAAATATAGGCTAATTAGTAAGGTGCATATACCATGGCTTCTTTAAGGTCCTATAAATATTTTCTAGCCTTAGATGTCCAATCAATCTTCACATCCTTTTTAAACATGGCATTCAGAGGTCTGATAATTTTGGTAAAACTTGAAATGAATTTATGCACAACATTAATTTTTTTTTAAAATGATTTTAATTCCTTTTTACTATTAGGAAAACCAACCTTGAAAATAGTATTAATCTTATCAGGGTTAATGGGCTTACCATCCTTCATGATTACATGTCCCAAGATATTACCTTTGGCTATGCAAAAATAATTTTCTTAGGGATTAGAGAGATACCAAAGGTTATACATTTCTCTAGAAAATTTTGAAGATGCATCATACGGTCTTTCCTATTCTTAGATAAAATTATTAAGTCATCCATGTAGATAATGATGTACTTACCGATCAATGCTTATAATGCATGGTCCATGGCACATTGCAAGGTTGCCTCGATGTTATGATCCTAAGATGCATCTTTCTATATGTGAATATTCCCCACTTGGTTGTGAAGGTAGTCTTCGTTATGTCTTCTTTATTTAACAACACCTAATTGTAGCTAGAGAAGCCATCTAGGAAGGACATCATTTGAGAGCCACTAACCATTTGAATTACCTCATCTAAAGAGGGAAATGAGTAATTATCCTTTTATTAGGATCTATTAAGGTTCTAAAAGTCTATGAAGAGTCTAATTTGACCATTTTTCTTTCTAACTAGGACCAGGTTAGCCACCTATGTAGAGTGTCTGATTAAGAATAATATCTTTGAATCTAGTAACTTATGTAATTTTTATGGATGAGAGGCTCTAGAATAGGGTTCATGGGTCTTTACCTCTACTAGAAAGGTTTACATGCTTCCTTTAAAGGAACCATATGAGTGATGACCCAGGTGTTGAAGAATTTGAGATATTCATAAGACCATGTGAGGACATCCTTGAATCAAGACAATATCTTAGTAGCCTTAGCTATTTCTTCTTTGGTGTTAATAAGCCCAATGTTGATATTTTAGGGATTAATTAATGAAACTAGATTTATTTATTTATAATATTTGCCACTTACTTTGGTCACTTTAGCATCAATTATTATCTTGTCTTGATCAAATATCCTTTCTAGAGAGACCATGCCCTTAGGGATTATATTCTTCCTCAATTAAATCATGCCATCATCATCAGCTTCAACCTCCTTCGTAGACTCTTCATCTTTCTCATCAGTTATGTGTTATTCAGACATACCAAAATTAGTCATGAAATTAATGATTTTCTTATCATCATCAAACACTTGGAATTTATTGATTTTGTCTGGGATAAAATGGCAAGATATAATTTTGAATATAATTTTTTACAATTTGATGGCCTCAGGTAGGGATATATTTTATTCCACCAAATCTAACACATTCACCAACTAATTTTGATCCCTAGGTATAGATGCAATGTTAAATTCTTCAAATCTTTCAATTATATCCCATGTTCTAAATTTATATTTCTTCAAATAGGAAAGCTTGTATTGGTGTCAACTATATGCCTTCTTGATGACTAATTCTGAATCACCATATACTAATAATTTTTTTACCTTGTGTTTGATGGAAAATTGAAGTCCTAAAATTAGGGCCTTGTACTCTACAAGATTATTAGTGCATGGAAATTTAAGTCTATAAGAATATAAATATTGCTTACCAACTAGATTTGTCAGCATGATACCTACCCCTGAGCCTTGTTTGGCTCTTGCACTATTGAAGTAAATCATCTAAAACCCTTCATATTTGGTCACCTAGATGATTTTGTTTGAATCTATAGTATCAAAATCATTTACAGTTAGGTCGATGGACTAGAATTTGGCCTTCTCATTCTTGGTGTGATACTCCATTATCATGAATTTCATCTTTATCTCTTATTCAATTCAAGTCTAATTAGGTACATGTATCCAAGGTAACCACATATGCAAGTAGTCCATGGACATTTATCCGTTCAATTATTTATCTAGTCTCTACTTAACAACATCCCATATGCTTCTAGGATTTCTATGACTTGAATGCTGATGAACATTGAATGCAAGGTTAATGAGCTAATTGCATAAGAATGTTCAATAGTTCACCTACCACCTCGACCTTTGACTTATCTAACTAGATGATAACTTTATCAGACTTAATTGGAGTTATTCCAGGTTTTTCACAAATACCTTGGGCATTATGTTAGTGTATGCTCTAAAATCGATCAAATAATTCTACACATTCTTCCCAAATTTTCTAACATTTAACATAAATAGAGGAACCTGAACCTTACTTCTATACATTACCACATTTCCATTCATTGATTTAGCTTTACTTTTATCTAACTTCTTAGTTAATGATTTCAATAGTAAATCATGTTGGTCAGTAATTTGAGGAAGCTCATGAAAAGTAATATTGGATTTGATTTTCTTCATATCTTCCACAATGTTGTATCCACCTTTGGATCTAGTTAAAACCAATTCTATAGTTGTTTGAGTATCCTTTACTTTTGGAAGAGGAGGATCATTGTTAGTTTTATGATTTGGGGGTGTGTCAACTATTTTAGGTAGTGTGGAAGTTATTTCAGGTTGCTTTTGAGTTTTATTCCTTAAGGCATAATTGATAATTTGGTATTATTTGAAGGAATGGATCTCATCCATATTACTTTTAGGCTCATTTTCCTCATGTTCAAGAAACTCATAAGTTTTGACAAGGAGGGTCATTTCGGTGGAGTTGGACTCACTATCAGGTACTCTTATGTTTCCTAAATTTATATTACTATCTTTATTGTCAAAGACAACATCATAACTTTCCATCTCACCTCATAAAACCTGAAAAGCATTAAAAAATTCTATTTAGTCTAATTCTTTATGTCAAGTTGTGTCATGGACCCTACACCAATTAGGTAAGCCCAATTCATAGATATTTATGTCCTCCATCTTATTGTCTAAGGTTTAATTATTATTATTATTATTATTATTATTATTATTATTATTATTATTATTATTATTATTATTATTATTATTATTATTATTATTATTATTATTATTATTATTATATTTAGACTTGTTGAAAGGTTATTTGTACTTTTAAAATGTGTAATTTATGTTATAACCTTCCCTCATGTTTCTCATTTGCCTTTAAAATTTCAAAAAATCACTACCTAGTTTTTGAACCATCCTTTGGATTGATTTTAGGTCTCCCTTTGAGGAGTCAGGATTAATGTTTTGAACTAGGTTTTGAACAATGCTTTGGGTTTTAGAGTTATTAATAGGGACCAGATCTTGATTTTTTTTTTAGATGAGCCCTAACATTAGATTGGTTTAATAATCCTAATTATTGGCTAGGAGCCACATGGCTCAACTATAATTGATTAAGGGTGGGTATCTAATTTAATGTAGGCATATTATGGTTCACATTTGGGACTAAATTTAGAGTAGGTAAAGTTAGGTTGATGTTTTGGATAGAAAAGGTAGGGCACCCTTATGGTTACATCAACTCATTAATGTGTATGGCTTCTTCATATGCATGTGGGAGTGTATTAATGTTGATGGCCCTATGTATAAATATAGTAATCATTATATATAGGGCATTCTTTTATATTTCAAGTGATAGGTTATCTATAGGATAGTAGGGAGCTATGGTGAGGGTATATATATATTTTATTTAAGCATTAAAATATCTTATAGGATCATTCAGGTCCTACTCAGGATGGTGAATAATTGGTAAATGATCATAGGACTAATGACCCTTCCAAATTGTGTGATGAAGGTATCATTAAATCTATTCCATATTGTGATGGAATCCTCTGGTAAATTGAAGAACCAGTCATAAGCTGATTCCCTAAACATAAATAAGAATATTCTACAAGTGACATCTTCATGAATGACGATTAGAAGCCTAAGATCAACCTTCGAAAACTTGATATGCTCTTCTCTGATTATATCCCTAGTTGGATTGAAGAGGGGGAGGAACTTTTTGGGGTTCTTGGGTAAATCATGCATAGGGCTAGGCACATTTACTAAAGATCCTCCTAGCCATGTCATGATGGGATGGATGTAAAATAGAAGATGTGGATGTTGGCTTACTGGAGAGGTAGGGTGGGATTTATATCTTTGACATCTCTCTTTATCAACTCTAGCCTTATGATGTGTTTCTAAAGATCTGAGGGGAACTTTAGTATCAGAATACCTATATTGAAATCTCACAATACTACAAAGGTTCATTAAGTGTTACTAAATAAGGTAAGGATTAGATAAATAAAATAAAGGAACCCAAAATAATGGTCTAAAATTGAGAAGAGAGGCCTTATTTTAGCTTTGTTGACCTAGATCCTTTAGAGCTTAAGAGCCTACATAAACTTTTGTTAGAAACTTGGTTTAACCTAAAAATATCAATGTTAAACAAGATATTTCAAGTAACCCTTAGTTTATTAAACCTATCAAATTATCTTAGAACAAATTTTTTTAGATATTATCTTGATGCTATGTGATTTTACTCAATATAGGTCTATAAAAGCCTTGGTTCAGTGATATTTTACAAATAATCAACCTAGTCCATAATATTTACACTTATTTGTCACCGATCAAAAGTTCTTCATTCAAACCATGTAGAACTTTATAAATATAGATCAAATAGAGTCTAATATATTTAAAGAATTCAATGGCATGCCTATATTTAATGTTTTCACATGAATTTTAAATAGATCATAGGGGCGATTCTAGAATACCCTTAAACTTGGGCCAATATTTAAAGGATCCTTTGAAATAAACACTTTCACAGGGATCTTTTAAAGGTTGCAAAGATCTTATAGAAACTGAGAAGAAATGCAACATTTATCCTAATATTTGTGTATTTAAAGAGTTTGTGCTATATTTAAAATGAAACACACTATAATTTATACTCAAAACAAACAAAGTCCATCCTTCTAACGTCAACTCTTCTCATGTTGATGTATATCTATGTCAAGGATATAATATGAATAGTAAAACAATATGTCATAGTTTGTAGTGTAGGTATTGGAAGACCTTAGGACTTAATTCATTTTTTCTAGATGATTATGTGGCCACCACCTTTAGTCTACAAGTAGACCCTAATGTAGGGATAACAGGAACCCATTAGTGACACAATCCATGTAAAATTTCTTTATATTGTTATGATGTAGAATTGCTTTTGTATTTTTCCCAAATATTAAGAAAAAAGTGGATATTTAAAGTGATATTTAATCTAAAGTGATTCATGTTAAAAAATAGGTCAAAAGGAATCAGGGTAGCGCATAAACTAAAGTTTTCTTTGCAATAAAAAAGACTAACACATCTCTTTTAGTTCATCCTAACAATAGTCTAGATAAAACTAACAATTATGAGATCTTCATGCTAAACTTTGAATATCAAAAATGTAGTAGGGATTCTTGGGTCAATATAATGCATATATCTAAAAAGTATACTTTAAAATAACTACCTATAATAAATTTATTTCAACACATTCAATTGTAGAATAGGATGAAAATAGACCATACATAAGATATTTTTCTAGCATAGCTAAAATCACAAACTAACAAGATACATTCAAATAACTACTATCAAATTTAACAATTAAATAAATGAAATCATGTGTTATTAGCAAATATTGATAAGCAAGAAAATATTAAAATAATGAATTAGTAATCAAATTGCAATAATTATCCCTTCTCTTTACATTAATCCCACAAAATTTTGTTTTCATGTATAATAAAGGGGGGAACCCCTATGTATAGGCCTTTAAGGCATAAAATAGTTAAAAGAGAATTGAATATATGACACTTGTTAGTATATAGGGTCCCTAAGTATTAAATCTAGATAATATTCCCTATTCAAATAGGGGGATATTTTACAACTCAATTGAAGGGAATTAAGACATGATTAATATCAAGAGAAATCCCAACAGATGGCTATCTCATTCTTGAAGTATTAGGATGAGATATTGATAGTGTAGTTAATGCTGAAGCCCTAGGTTTAAAAGAATATGGATGTAAACCAATAATAGTTGAAGGAGTGTTAGTTCTATTTGAATAAGAATATATCCCAAGAGGGGCTAAGGAGGTAGAAGCTATTGTGATGATAGTTTGTGGCCTACTAGAAGCTTGTTTTTCAACTTCTATTTTCCCTCTCCATGTCTAGGATCATCTCTTATAGTCACTGCCAATCAATTTTAGATTGATGATAGAGTCTTTTAGTATATTGATTGTAAGTTTATCCATTATATCATGTTTGATTAGTAGATGTCCTAAAAATTCATTAATATACATATCCTTTTCTATCCTCTTATTGGTAAAGGCTTCCAAATCTACCATCTCCTATCTAAAGGTTACTCTTCTAGCCATGGCCTACTTTTTGAAGTTTACAATAAAGTTATATAGCTAGGACCTAAAGACATCCTTGCTAATAATAAAACCATATTTGTTGGTAAGGTGCATGATATTAGCATAATTTATCAAAGTTATGACCCTATCACCCTATTGGGTGAGAAACTAGCCCATGGATCTCATTCCATCAATCCACTAGTTCAAAGCTTTCCTTCTACCAACTATATAGGACTAAATAATGCTTAATTCCTCTAAGGGGATTAGATTTAAGTCTTCAAACTTATTCATCTTGATAAACTTCACCAAATTGATTATATTAATATCACATGCCCCATATGTAGCTTATACCTTGAGGATATTATTGTATATTTCATCTCCCTTTACCTTGTATTGGGCCAACATGTTCAATATGTCAAACATTTCTCCCACAACCCATTCTACCTTTATTATGGTCTACTCTGGTAATGTGGTTTCGTTTTGTTGATCCAAGTCAACTACTTTTTGTTGTACTCCTTTTATCAATTAAGCATCCATATCACCATATGCCTATCAAACCAAGAGGGGGCCCTCCTCATACTATTATTATTGTCCTAGCCTAGATTTTTTTAATTCTTAGTCATCTTAAATATGGTATCCTCTGACTCATACATAATGGTTTGGTGTAAGTGTGCGATCTTCCTCTTGGTCACCCTCATCATTTCCAAAAACTTATTATCAAATTTGAGTGTGACATGGGGAGGGTCCATTATGACCAAATATTGGTTCTCCATTTTATCCAATTGCATGTTCTTAATCTATGATTTATCTAAATAACCACTTAGAGGTTGTGATGTTGGAGGCAATAGTTGAGCTGATGTCAACCCTTGGAAATTAGATATGTAGGAGGCAATTATGAATGTGACCAATAAAAATTCAAAATTGGGGGATGAAGAGGGAAGTGTCATTCTTGAAGGTGAAGGTGAACTAGTGCTATCTAAAGAAATAATTGTGAATAGGGGAACTTAGGAAATGAAAAAAGTGGGCCTCTTCTTAGGAAGTTGTTGACCAAGTCTAGGTATAGTCCCAAGCATAAATGGAGGAAAATTGGCCATTACTAAAACCCTATAAGTGGAGGATATGATAATTGGTTTTAAAGTAGGTAATTGCATGGTTACATGCCTAATGATAGGTCTAGTGAGGGGATAGTAGGGATACAATTTCACATGGTCTGGAGTTGGGAGCTCACCAAATATGCTCAAAATTTCGTTATAAAATAAATAATGAGGTAAAAAAACATGATATTGACCTATTATACTTGGTTACTCATTGGTAGGAAGAGAGGGAGGCAACCTTTATGATGAGGCTACTAGTGTTGGGGAAAATATAACTATTACCTCCACTGAAGGTATTGCTTATACTAAAGTATCAACATATACTTATGATGGGATGCTAGATGGGGATCCTAAGGTATATCCTACCTAATATGATTTCTTGTACCATCCCATCCCTTCTCCAAAGTGGGAGATAATTCCTTTAGTATTATTTGATTAATTTATGGGTCAGTCAACCTTTCCTCTTCAACACTAGCTGTATAGAATGTAGATGTTGATTCTCTAGCCTGAGTACCCTGATGTTCAGAAACTTGGTAAAAATATACATCATCCAAACTCCATTTCACCTATAGGATATTATCATCTTTCATTCTCTACTTCACCTTGGTGTCATTAGCTATATTGATGAATAATTGGTCTCCATCTTCAAGCTTATGATGGTATTTAATTGTCAGGACTGCCCTATGATTGATGAAATGATTGAATTTTAAATATATAGGGTCCAATTCCTTATTAGCATCCTATTCAAAACCAATTGTGGACCTTTTTTAGTGTCATCCATAATTGAGTTCTAGTTCTCAATCTTAAATTGGTTAATGTTGGATAATTGAGGATGGACCAATCCCTTTTTCTTATTATTGCACAATCCATATTATATTCAATAAAGAGATGAAGAAATGAATTAACTAGTATACATAAATAATACATATAATCCTATTATATAGGCATAAAATAAACACCCAAAAAATAAGGAGGTTGGTAGAACCACAAACATTGGATAGCATAGAATAGCTAAACCTGTGTAACTTATTTAACTAAGTGGATAAAACCACATAACCACATGTATAGGGACTATATATTATAAAATAGCCTAAGGTATTAAAATAATATGATAATACCCTCCCTTTAATAAATAAACAAGAAAAAATACCATGTTTTTCCATAAATTTAATGAACTTGTCTGAAACAAGTTGTTTGGTCATTATATAAACTGGTTGCTCTGTAATAGGGAAATAAAAGAGACTGATGTCTTCATTTGTAACCAACTATCAGATGTAATGATGGTGAATCTAAATGTGTTTGGTCCTAAAATGGAATAATTGATTCTTCACCATCTTTATAAGACTTTGGTTGTCATATAAAATTAGAATAGGCTTTGATGATTCAAACTGAAGATCCTCCAATATTTTCTTTATCCACATAATTTCATAACCTATACTAACCACAAATTTATACTCTAATTATATTTAAGATAATACCATTATAGTTTGTAGCTTTCTCTTCCATGAGAAAAATCATGAACCAAGAGTGAATACATATCCTATTTTATATTTTATTGAATCTATTGATCTTGCCTAATCAGAGTTAGAATATCCTAAAAGTTTAAAATCTATAGACTTTTTATATAATATGCCAAAGTCAAGAGTACCGTTGACATATCTTAATACCATTTTTTCATTTAAATAATTTAATTCATGTGTTTTATACAATAATTTATATATAAAACTCACTAAAAAACAAATATTCAATCTACAGGTAGTGAGGCAAATGAGACTACCCACTAGCTACCAATACACTATTTCATTGACTAGAGGCGAACTAATGTTACTTGAAATTTTAGATCCAAATTATATAGGTGTGTGAGTTAGATTAAAATACATAATTTTAAACCTTTCCAACAATGATTTGGCATACTTATTTTTTGACATGAATATAACACAAGCACCTTGCCAAAACTCAACACTTAAATAGTATTTTAATAGTCCTAAGTATGTCATGTCAAAAGTTTAACAAATATCAACCTTCATTTTTTTAGTGAGACTATCACTAATCCTAGTCATGGTTATATCATCAAAATATATAATGAGAATAAATATATCATCACCAGACACCTTTACATAGACATTTCATTTATAATTACACCTTTTAAAACTAGACTCACTAATGTATGAATCTATCTTTGTATACTAGGCTTAAGGAGCCTGATTAAGTCCATATAAGAACTTGATCAACTTGAAAAAAAGATTTTACTTACTAGGAAACTAAAAACCCTATGGTTGAACCGTGTATACTTCCTCCTCTAGATATCCATTCAAGAAAGCACTCTTAACATCCATTCGATGCACCTACCATCCAAATTGAGCAACAATAACAACAATCAAATGAGAAGTTACCATTTTTTAATAGGAGAAAAAAATTATTCATAATTGACCCCTTCCTCTTGTGTATAACCTTTTGCAATAAGTCTATCTTTATGCTTTTCCAAGGAACCATCTTCTCTACATTTTACCTTGTAAATCCATTTATAATGAATGGATTTATTTCTTGGTGGTGGCTCTATGAGCTCCCATGTTTTTTTTCATCAAGGAACCATATTAATATTACATGGTTGATTCCCACTCATGATTCCCTTTGGCATATGAAAAATAATTAGGCTCAAATATATGTGAAATAGCAATTGTTAGGGAAAAATTGGCATGCTCACCTCTAGTAGTAAACTACTTTTTTGATCTCAATATTCTTCCTTCCATACCTTGTGGCAAGTCTCATTCCTTTAGTGATTTTATTATGGTTAAATAACACTTTGGCTTATTTAGTTGTTATGATGTGTTAAGCATGGAATATAATGAGAGGGGGCAGGGGTGAATCGGTATATCATATATCTTATAAAACATTCCTTAAACCAAATTTCACTTAATCAGACATTCAAGATATGCAATAAAACTCAAATAATAAACACCACACAAGATAGAGAGAGGCACCAGATATAACATGGAAACCCAATGTGGGAAAAACCATGGAGAACAATCTCAAGTATATGAATGAGCGCAAACCCAAATAATATTCACAAGCCAAGCTTGTAGGAGCACCATACCCCTTTGCCGAACACCACTCCAGCTACTATTCATGAGCACCAACCCACAAGAGCACCACACCCCTTTGCCGAGAACTAACCCAGCTACTATTCATGAGCACCAACCCATAGAAGCACCAAACCCTTTGTCAAGCACGAACCTAGCAATAATTCTTGAGCACCAACCCATAGGAGCACCAACCCCTTTGTGTATACCACACACCTATCTCTCAATGTTGTTATCTCAACAAATGATAGATTAATACAACATCTCCTTCCTCTCTCTCACCTTTTCTCTTCTAAGATAGATATAAAAAATCATATTCATCTTTCACAATTGCTCTTCTTAGCTAGATATTACAATATCAAATTAACCTCTATCTCTCATATTTACAAATGGCTTCTCAAGCCTATATTTGTAGCTTTCCAAATGACCTTTGGCCTTCCCCTTTTATGACCCTTCAATCCTCATGGAAAATGGTGCCAATCTTGGATGAACCTTCATATTCAAGCCTTTGAAAAGTCATGTGGTGACCCTTCATGACCAAAAACGTCCTTCCCACTTTTATCCTTATCTTTGATGATTTTTCGTATTCCTCAAAGTGTCCCTTCATGATAAAATGCACCTTTAATCTTTTGTCTTCACTTGGTGACTCTCGGTATTCCCCAAGATGACTCTTCATGGGAAAATGTGTCCCATCCTTCTTTTGTCTTTACCCCATGGCTCTTTGACTTCTCCATGGGCCCTTCTTTTGTCTCATATGCAACCAAAAATATATTCGTTAATATTAAATAAATATTAACTCATATTAGCCAAGATATATTTATTACAAAAAACATTAAATGTAATGGGGCCTTTATCATCAATAATGCTAAACCTTTGACATCAATGACAATATTTCCAACATGATGGAACCTCACAATGACCAGAAATAATTCCCTCCTTGGAATGTGATTCCACTAATGAACTAGAATCCTACTTAACTTTCACATCACAACTTATAATAGAATCATTAGAATTAAAAAAATGACTCAATATCTAAAACTATACCAATTTTTGTAAAGAATAGCATCTATTAATTTACTAATATATCTATTTACCACAACTTTGTTAGTAGAAAAATCAAGTAATATGTAGGCCTTTAACTAGTAATTGTACCCAACAAACATGTATGCTTTGCTTTTTGCATCCAAGTTACTTCTCTTTTGACTAGGAATAACTACAAAATCTACGTAATTAAAATTTCCAAAAGCACTTACATCTAGAGTTTGACCTGACTAGGCCTCCTTTGGAGTCATATTCTCTAATGATTTTGTAGAAATTTTGTTGAGGATGTACACTATAGTATTCATTACTTCTACCCAATATCTATATGGGATAATTTTTCTTTGGATCAAACATCGAGCCATGTCCATCACCATCCTATTTTGACTTTTCAAAACTTTATTTTTTTGTAGAATATAAGGGGTAGTGTACTATCTATGTATACCTTCAATGGAAAAAAATTCCTTGAACTATTTTGAGATGAACTCATCCCCATGGCCATACCTTTCATTCCATAGTGAAATTATGATATCAACCATTGTAAGTGAACTTTCCTTTACTCTTTGTGAATCTAAAAGCTTATATAAGCCTTTCTCACCAAGCCCAAAAAAAATAATCTTGTTATCTATGGTAGTGACTAAACATTGTTTTTTTTGAAATTTTACAGCAAAATCAGATTTTGTAATGATCTCACTAATTGAAAGAAAATTTTGGCTCATATGAAGAACATACCTAACATTGTTAAATTTATACCAAACTTCACCATTAAAAATTATCTAAAAATTACCATATCCCTTCATAAAATAATTTCTACCATCTCTTAAAGATACAGATTCATTAATACTATCATTTTTAACAAAATCCACATACTAGTCCTTATGGTATGTATAATGGTGAGATGCCCCTAAATCAAAGTACCAATCTTGATCAACCATATAATTACCACTAGAATCCATGAAATCAAAATTAGGATATGTTTCCTCACCTTCACCTTCAGCTATATTCACATGATGAGATTTATTTCTAGGGTTAGCCATATCTTGTTGTCTTTTCCTACAATCTTTCTTAAGATGACTAGGTTGCTTACAGTAAAAACATTTCCACTTAGATATATTATTATAACCACTTAATTATGAATTTTATATCAAATAAATAGTAGTTTTACCAAACTAATTACCATTTTCCTTGATGAATAATGCACTCTCTATAGAATTAGATGTAGATGACATTATCTTCTCCTATCATCTCTCCTTCTGTAATAGCAATGTGGACAACTTTTCAAATTCCAAAGTATGTGTCTCATAAATCATGTTCAAGGACTCCAAAAATGACACAAATGAAGTTGGAAGATTATACATAACTAGATAAATCAAATCTTTCTCATTAACAGGCTTTTGCACAACTTTTAACTGATCATTGATGTCTTTGATCTATAAAAGAAAACTCAAAAATAGAGCCACCTTCCTTTATCTTAGTGGAAAATAATAAATTATTAAAATATAATATCCTTTCGACTTTAGAATATTGATATTTAAAAGTAATATTAGTCCGCAAAGCTGATGCATTGGTCACATTTCTGACCTCTGAGATTAAATTATCTACTATTGATAGCTTTAACAACATAAGAGCCTCACGATGACATTTATCATAGTCATCATTACCAATGGCAGGCATTTTCTCTTTATCTATCACTATTTGATCAAGATTTCAATATTCACATATCATCCAAACCTTTTGACTCCACAAATTGAAAATTTTGCCTGTCAATTTTTGTGAATCTAGGAACAAGAGGTGTTGTAAACTAGCCATTTTGACCTAGTTTTTCCTAAAAAATGCAAAAACCAAGAAAACCATAATGAATTTACAAAAAATTCCTCTTACCCAATTATTTAAATCACAAATTTGTCAATACCTCTAGTTTTTAGCAAAAACTTTGACACCATTTGAGAGATTTTAAACTTTCTATCTTTAAAAATACTAAAAAATGGATAAAAATAATTAAATCAAAAGATATACAACTTTAATTTTAAAATTTTATTCTCCATCAACATCAAGATACAAAACCCTAAAAAAGGTAAAATTTTCAACTGATTTGGCTTTATGGTTATCTCCTAACACAATTAAATATGTTCCTCTAGGCAAAACCTTTAGTAAAAATCAATTTCTAAAGTTTGAAAAAATAAATTGATTTTTAAAATTTAAAAAAAAGCACCTTATTTATTATTTTCTAGAATAAAAATTAGCATAAAATCTTACATGAAATAAATCAACCAATTAACAATGACCTATGCAAATTGGCCAACCGACAAAACTTTAGATGTAGATTCTAGACAAACTACTCAGACAAATCAGATGTTATCATATATAAAGAGTTTCTCTAAAAAATTAAAAAATTTAGAGCCCTCACATGGAAAAAATAGTGATTAAATGAAAATATGGTCTCCTCCCCAAATCGTATGGAAATGACCAACCAAAAAACTTCAAATGTAGTTTTTAGGCAAAATACTTAGTAGAATTTAATTCCATTTGATCTAGCAGATGAATTTCAAGCCAGAGAATTTTATAGAAACAAGAATCATAAAAAATATTTATCAAATTAATTTTTGGGATTTTCATCCAAGTTAAATGGCTAGTCATAGGAAAAAATGAATTTCTTCCTCTCATGGCTCTCCACTAGGTGCTTCATGCTTCTCCCTAACAAGACCATCCTTTCTTAATTCACATGCTTCTTCCTATGCTTCTTAAACTACAAGCTCTGATTACCCTATTAGATTCAATAAGGAGATGAATAAATGAATTAACTAGTGTACATAAATAATACATAGAAGCCTATTATATAGGCATAAAATAAATACCCAAAAAATAAGGAGGTGGGTAGAACCATAAACATTAGGTAGTGTAAAATAGCTAGGCCCATGTAACCTATTTACCTAAGTGGTTCAAAAAATATAACCACATACATAAGGACTATACCTTATCAAATAGACTAATGTGTATTATAATAATATGCTAAACTCTTATGAGTAGCTAGAACATAAGCTCTTGTTTAGCTAGCTTATCTAGCACTATGGTAGGTAGCCTGAAGGGGGTTATCCTAATTTCTACCACCCTTATTACCATGTAATCTAGATAATACCAGTATGTTCCCAAAGTGATAAGTGTTGTCCTAATTTATTTAGATATCCTTGGTATTTACCTCTCATGGATTTCCTGGTATATAACTGGGAAGAAATACTTGGCAATTACCCACATCTTCTACTTGTACTTGTAAATCCTTACCTTTGATAAGACATGGAACATGGTCCACTTTAGGTTTAGATCCTAATTAGTGAATTATGGGAACTTATAGGTAGTATATATGGCATCAACTAGGTAGGACATCATATAGAAGTTATCTCCCTTGTTAGCCATGACTTTCTTGATCTGGGATACCAAGTTGCAGGACTGATTTATCTTATAATGGGATTCTTGGCATCATCTATAATCATGGTTTTGATGCCTACAAGTGTATTACAGGGGTGGTCTAGATTTTCTAGGATACACTACTCATTTCCAAATTTAGATAATTCAATCCATGAGTTATAGGTTATGATATTCAAGATATCTATGATGGAATAAAGATAGAACAAATAAACTATTTCATAATATTTATAAAGTTTGGTTGTTGGGATAAACCATGGATTACTATTTAACCTTTGAAAATGAGAGTAATCTAAGCTAAATGAAGTGAATTATGATCAAATAACTAAATCTAAGTCTAAGCTAAGATGAATATTCACAATATAGCTAATTTTAAGTGAATTGATCAAAGAAAAAGCAAAAGGAAGGGTTGGGTAGAGAAGAGACATATTGATGTCATTGATCTTTAACACATATATTATGAAAAATTTCAAATATCATCTAAATATGCACTTGAAACCAATGTATATCATGAAACAACATAAGCTCAAATATTAATACACATCAGACAAAAACCTAAGAAAATGAAAGAATGTAGATAAGAACTTAGTTCACTTTAAAGATTTACCCTTGTAATTAAACATCATAAGCATATTCACATGAAAGGAAAAGATAATGAAAAGATTTACCTTCAACCAACCTAGAATTAGCATAAGTTAAAAAAAATATTTAAAAAAAGTGCACATCAAGAATCAACAAGAACCATTCAAATTTAAAATGCAAACTACATAACTGAGAGAGAAGTTGTGATACAATTCACACAAACAAATGAGAATTTTTTTATAATTCCCTATTTGCATTAAATTGCTCCAGAATTAGCACAAAGTATTTGCTCCAAAACTCCTTCCTTTTTATAACGGGCAATACATCTTTATATATACAATTCATGATGTATGCCAAATAGTCATGCCAAATTACAATAGTGCATGTGTCACGGACAACTATCCCTTATACATATTTATAGAATACTCTAGAAACTTCTTAATGGACTGACCTATAGGGAATTTGCTTTACAAGTTTCACATGCCTTTACAAAAGGATATTTTATTTTTCAAAATATTATACAAGTTAAGTAATATAAATAATATTCCTAAATGAGCTAACTTGGCCTTAAGATCCCTTTGATGCTAAAGTGCCATGTTGTTGTTGAAAAATATTTATTGCCTTGGTATGGTGTTCATCTATTAACTTTAAATTGACAACAGGCTCCATGAAGAGTACATCCTCTTGATTTGATAGGTCTTTGAAGTATTTTTCATCCTTATCCATGGCTTCTTTGACACTCTTTGCATTCCCTATCCATTCTTTAGCATTCAAAATCATGTCTAAGATCTTATTATTGTCATCCCTAGTCCTTCCTTGGATCTAGTTTCTCACTTCTTGTATAACTTGATTAGCTCTTAACTTGAATTCTTCATCGATGATTAGACCCATGGGGCTAAGTGAATTTTGGTTAGTGATAATGCTCCCAAGTATTTGTTTCATATTGCTTATCAGTTCCTTTCCATATTAATGATAGTCATCCAAGTTCTTAGACTATTTGTTCAGACCCTTGATCTTGTCTACTAAAATTACCATGGCCATATTTAGGTGAGCCAAGCTAATTGTTTCAAATCCAATAATTTGATCCTCTATCAAGATACTAATCGAATCATTTACTTTTTTTCTTGAGTTCTTCCATTAGTAGACTAAATTCATAGCCTCATTACTCTTTTGGCTCACCACATTCTGTCTGCTCCTCATTAATTTTAAATAGTTGAATATATCAAACAAAGATTCTTCAAACATCCTTATCATTACATTAGGGACTAACTATATAGCTTGTTTTTATAAATTCTCTTTTTATTGTTGCATTCCTTTGAAAACAACTTGAAATTGTGTTGATTATGATTAGGCCAATTCAAGCACGTTCTCCTCAAATATAAATTTTTTGTAGCCTCTATCCTACCACTAAAGTCAAATTATTCCATGGTTTTACTTTATGGAAAGCGATCTCCTCTCCACCAGCCATGATATTTTTCTCTATTATTCTCTATAATCTAACTTTCTTGGGATCAAATTTGACACCAAATAAGGATTGTGTTACTTATGGATTTGGGATCTCCATTTGTGATCCACTTGACTCTCCTAGAGTAGCCAACCTTCTATCCTCCTCCTCTTGTAGGGAGACTATAAATACATTCAGTTCATCATGAATAAGGATATTGATGGCTTGCATCATAGCCCAAGGATGGTGCATAAATAGGACTTTCTATAATTTAGGTCCATAGATGAACCATTATAGAATGGTTGGTCTATAAATCAAATTTTCTTCAACAAAGAGATTAACTTCACCCAAAGGAGGACTGAAAGTCATCTTGGGCTTATTTATCTTTATTGAAATAATGGCTAGCTCAACTTTTCTCTTAGGGGTATCCATAGGAACTATGTCTAATTCTATCTCTTTCCCCTTTTATTCCCCTATCTCCTCAGCTTGAGATTCTTCATTATCTAAATCATAAGCTAGTGATAACATCTTTAAAGCACATTAAACTACCTCACCAGGGTTTAATTCTACCATGTATACCTTTTCTTGAGGTAATTCTTACTCTACTTCCTTTGATGACTCACGGACTAATGAATAAGAAGCTATCTCATGAGGTCTTCTTTCCTCTAGTCATTACTCAGTATGTGCCTCAAGTTTGTGCTTTGATGATCATTATATTGATAGAGTTCTAGTAGGTGAACTACTCAACAAATTGTACTACTTAGGCTCAATTTTCTGTCATGTCCCCTTTTTCCTGGACATTGACAGTCTTGATGATTAGCCTATTATACGACCTTCGTAGGCTAATAGGATGGATAGAGGGTCATAATGGAGCTTGGATTGACTTTGATTCATAGGATTTCTACATTTGGTTTTCATTCGGGCTCTTTCAGACACATTTGGCCTAAGCTCCTACTTTTTAGGGATATTTGATATGCAGCGAAGCGCCTTTATTTTGGTATGGTCATGTGCGGAATCACTCCCTGATTCACCTGCTTCGATCGATTCGTCGATCCGACATGTATTGAGGGAGATATTAATATTTGATTGATTTAATCAAATATTAATTATTTAGCCTATTTTTAATTAGAAACCCTAATTCTAATTTAAGAAACCCTAATTAGGGCAAGCATATCTTTTTGAGGGTATAAGGGTTTCTCATGGAGGCCATTGTTCATTATGTAGCCATTTGATTATTGATATTGATTTTGAAGAAATTCTTTTGTGAAGACTGAGCCAAGGGTTCCAGGATTCTATTGCAGTGGAGAACGTTCCCTCTTCATTGTGTGTGATTTAGAGGCTGTGAGATATCAGCTGATTTATTGCCAAATTGAGAGATAGCTTCATCCAGAAGTTATCACAGAGATACAGAGCTGAGAGATAGCTTCACCCAGAAGTTATCACAGAATTCTAGGGTTGAGAGATAACTTCACACAGAAGTTTATCACAGAGCTTTCCAGGTATTTTCTTTATTTAGTTTTGATCCAATAAGTTATACAGAGATAGATCTTGTGTTAGAATCTATATTCATGAGATCAGGTTGTTCAGCTATCAGGGGTTAAGAACAGACAGGTTGGGCTGTACCAAGTCCGTACAGGTCCGTACAGATCCGCTCAGGCACCAACCTTAGCAGACAAAGAGCTTCCAGTGACCGACATCGATCGACTGAAGACCGATGTCGGCAGAAAGCCGACTGACAGTGACCGACGTCGGCGAGATACCGACCGACGACGGCGTCTGTGTGTCGACACAGAAAAGCAGAGACCTTCCAGAATCCATATTTCACTTCCAGATTAGCAAAAGCCAGGGTTTTAAGACCAGATTTTAATATTCTTTTATTTGTATAACAGAGACTCAATTGTGTAATCTTCCAGAAGAACAAGTGATGAGATCTTTGATTTGCTATTGAGATATTATATTGTGATTTGTTTATGCATATGTGAATCTATTCCATAGAATTGTATCTTGTTCAGAGCTTTATGTGTTTATATATTTCCTATTTAGAGGGGATATCACAGTGGTATCAGAGCTAATGTCTTGCCATCCTGTTGGGTAGTTTGGGTAAGTTGAATCAGTGAAGTATCATAATGACTTCATATACTCAGAGTCAGTGGGACTATGATATGAGGAAGTTGGATCTCAGTTTGAAGAGGTTGAATGAATCTCTTTCATATCCTTCATCCAAAAACAAGCCCACGCGGTATATGACAACGAATGATGAGTGGGACTTATTACCTCCTCATGTTCAAGAGAGGATAACCTTTGATCATTTTGTCAAGCTGAGGAGAGAGCACTACAGATCACTTAGACGAGAGAGCAGCATGTCCCATAATTATTATGATTATGAGATAGGATATAGTGAAGATGAGGATCAGTTAGATGCTTGCACTCAGAGTGTAGAGGTGTACTCAGATGTTAGTACATTGAGGGTTGATGATCTCTCAGTGATGACAGAGATTGTAGAAGAGTCCCAGGATCTGATTATTACAGATGATATTCAGGAGAATGCAGTGGACAATTTTGAGAACTTAGTTTCACTAGTTGTTTCTTTCTGTATGGAAGAGTTAGACAGTGATGCTATAGTTGTTGATACTCCGTCTGTTGATATGAGCTTTGGCATTGATTTACAGAGTGTGGATGATCATTTGTATATTGAGGTGGTTGGTGATGAGTACCTTCTTGCAGTTGTTGCTGATGAGCATGTTGTTGAGGCTGATACACATATTTAGGATTTGGGGTACCTGATTTTGATGAGCTTGAGATACCAGTGGAGTCGAGTCTCCAAATTGATTATTCTCACATAGATGACAGTGTGGTATAGTTGGTTGTGCCACCTTTACAGAGAGATCACTTGGAGTGTGTGGGGGAGTATGTTGATGCTTCCACATATAATTTCTACTGCACTGAACCATTCATGGAGTATTAGTTGGATAGTGCAGGTGTTCGTCTAGACTCACATAAGATGACAGAAGGTGTTCTGGTCCGAGGTTCTAGTGCTATTAGCAGATTGGGTGAGGAGATTTTATGAACCCTTTCTACTATGTTACCTTACAGAGATGTTGAGGTGATGTTTGTTGAGCCGAGATTGGAGCCATCCATTGAGTCCCAGTTTGGCAATAGTGTGCCAGTAGTAGAGTTCGGGGGTTCTTACCAGCATCATATGGTGAGGTATGCTCCTTATTTTTCTTTGCATCTAGAGATTAGTTTTGGTGTCAGTGATTCAGATACCAATATTTGTCATATCCACGGTCCAGTTGGATGTGAGTATCAGTTAGATAGGGACTTGAATTTTGACAGAGTTGATATTTTAGTTGGATTGAGTCCCTCAGAGTGGTTTCTTCTACCGGCACCTACAGTTGATCTTCAGATAGTTGTTTGGGTATCGAGTGCAATTTTTTAGTTGCTGATTTTGATACTGTTGATGCTGTTGATGTTGATGGTTTATTCACATGGGTTGATTTGTGACATGATGGTTGTTACACAACTTTTTCCTTGGGATCCAGGTGGATCGAGTAGTTCATTGTTCCGAGATTGCTTGGGGACAAGCAATTTTCGGAGGAGCGGATTGTCATGTCCCCTTTTTCCTGGACATTGACAGTCTTGATGACTAGCCTATTATACAACCTTTGTAGGCTAATAGGATGGATAGAGGGTCATAATGGAGCTTGGATTGACTTTGATTCACAGGATTTCTACATTTGGTTTTCATTCGGGCTCTTTCAGACACATTTGGCCTGAGCTCCTACTTTTTAGGGATATTTGATATGCAGCAGAGTGCCTTTATTTTGGTATGGTCATGTGCGGAATCACTCCCTGATTCACCTGCTTTGATCGGTTCGTCGATCTGACATGTATTGAGGGAGATATTAATATTTGATTGATTTAATCAAATATTAATTATTTAGCCTATTTTTAATTAGAAACCCTAATTCTAATTTAAGAAACCCTAATTAGGGCAAGCATATCTTTTTGAGGATATAAGGGTTTCTCATGGAGGCCATTGTTCATTATGTAGCCATTTGATTATTGATATTGATTTTGAAGAAATTCTTCTGTGAAGACTGAGCCAAGGGTTCCAGGATTCTATTGCAGTGGAGAACATTCCCTCTTCATTGTGTGTGATTTAGAGGCTGTGCGATATCAGCTGATTTATTGCCAAATTGAGAGATAGCTTCATCCAGAAGTTATCACAGAGATACAGAGCTGAGAGATAGCTTCACCCAGAGTTATCACAGAATTCCAGGGTTGAGAGATAACTTCACACAGAAGTTTATCACAGAGCTTTCCAGGTATTTTCTTTATTTAGTTTTGATCCAATAAGTTATACAGAGATAGATCTTGTGTTAGAATCTATATTCATGAGATCATGTTGTTCAGCTATCAGGGGTTAAGAACAGACAGGTTGGGCCGTCCCAAGTCTGTACAGGTCCATACAGATCTGCTCAGGCACCGACCTCGGTAGACAAAGAGCTTCCAGTGATCGACATCGATCGACTGAAGACCGACGTCGGCAGAAAGCCGACTGACAGTGACCGACGTCGGCGAGATACCGACCGACGATGGTGTCTGTGTGTCGACACAGAAAAGCAGAGACCTTCCAGAATCCAAATTTCACTTCCAGATTAGCAAAAGCCAGGGTTTTAAGACCAGATTTTAATATTCTTTTATTTGTATAATAGAGACTCAATTGTGTAATCTTCCAGAAGAACAAGTGATGAGATCTTTGATTTGCTATTGAGATATTATATTGTGATTTGTTTATGCATATGTGAATCTATTCCATAGAATTGTATCTTGTTCAGAGCTTTATGTGTTTATATATTTCCTATTTGGAGGGGATATCACAGTGGTATCAGAGCTAATGTCTTGCCATCCTGTTGGGTAGTTTGGGTAAGTTGAATCAGTGAAGTATCATAATGACTTCATATACTCAGAGTCGGTGGGACTATGATATGAGGAAGTTGGATCTCAGTTTGAAGAGGTTGAATGAATCTCTTTCATATCCTTCATCCAAAAACAAGCCCATGCGGTATATGACAGCGAATGATGAGTGGGACTTATTACCTCCTCATGTTCAAGAGAGGACAACCTTTGATTGTTTTGTCAAGCTGAGGAGAGAGCACTACAGATCACTAAGACGAGACAGCAACATCTCCCATAATTATTATGATTATGAGATAGGATATAGTGAAGATGAGGATCAGTTAGATGCTTGCACTCAGAGTGTAGAGGTGTACTCAAATGTTAGTACATTGAGGGTTGATGATCTCTCAGTGATGACAGAGATTGTAGAAGAGTCCCAGGATCCGATTATTACAGATGATATTCAGGAGAATGCAGTGGACAATTTTGAGAACTTAGTTTCACCGGTTGTTTCTTTCTGTATGGAAGAGTTAGACAGTGATGCTATAGTTGTTGATACTCCATCTGTTGATATGAGCTTTGGTGTTGATTTATAGAGTGTGGATGATCATTTGTATATTGAGGTGGTTGGTGATGAGTACCTTCCTGCAGTTGTTGCTGATGAGCATGTTGTTGAGGCTGATACACATATTCAACATTTGGGAGTACCTGATTCTGATGAGCTTGAGATACCAGTGGAGTCGAGTCTCCAAATTCATTATTCTCACATAGATGATAGTGTGGTATAGTTGGTTGTGCCACCTTTACAGAGAGATCAGTTGGAGTGTGTGGGGGAGTATGTTGATGCTTCCACATATAATTTCTACTGCACTGAACCATTCATGGAGTATTTGTTGGATAGTGCAGGTGTTTGTTTGGACTCACATAAGATGACAGAAGGTGTTCTGGTCTGAGGTTCTAGTGCTATTAGCAGATTGGGTGAGGAGATTTTATGAACCCTTTCTATTATGTTACCTTATAGAGATGTTGAGGTGATGTTTGTTGAGCCGAGATTGGAGCCAACCATTGAGTCCCAGTTTGGCAATAGTGTGCCAGTAGCAGAGTTTGGGGGTTCTTACCAGCATCATACGGTGAGGTATGCTCCTTATTTTTCTTTGCATCTAGAGATTAGTTTTGGTGTCAGTGATTCAGATACCAATAATTGTCATATCCACGATCCAGTTGGATGTGAGTATCAGTTGGATAGGGAATTGAATTTTGATAGAGTTGATATTTTAGTTGGCTTGAGTCCCTCAGAGTGGTTTCTTCTACTGGCACCTACAGTTGATCTTCAGATAGTTGTTTGGGTATCGAGTGCAGTTTTTCAGTTGCTGATTTTGATACTGTTGATGATGTTGATGTTGATGGTTTATTCACATGGGTTGATTGGTGACATGATGGTTGTTACACAACTTTTTCCTTGGGATCCAGGTGGATCGAGTAGTTCATTGTTCCGAGATTGCTTGGGGACAAGCAATTTCTGGAGGGGCGGATTGTCATGTCCCCTTTTTCTTGGACATTGACAGTATTGATGATTAGCCTATTATACGACCTTCATAGGCTAATAAGATGGATAGAGGGTCATAATGGAGCTTGGATTGACTTTGATTCATAGGATTTCTACATTTGGTTTTCATTTGGGCTCTTTCAGACACATTTGGCCTGAGCTCCTACTTTTTAGGGATATTTGATATGCAGCAGAGTGCCTTTATTTTGGTATGTTCATGTGCGGAATCACTCCCTGATTCACCTGCTTCAATCGGTTCGTCGATCCGACATGTATTGAGGGAGATATTAATATTTGATTGATTTAATCAAATATTAATTATTTAGCCTATTTTTAATTAGAAACCCTAATTCTAATTTAAGAAACCCTAATTAGGGCAAGCATATCTTTTTGAGGGTATAAGGGTTTCTCATGGAGGCCATTGTTCATTATGTAGCCATTTGATTATTGATATTGATTTTGAAGAAATTCTTCTATGAAGACTGAGCCAAGGGTTCCAGGATTCTATTGCAGTGGAGAACGTTCCCTCTTCATTGTGTGTGATTTAGAGGCTGTGAGATATCAACTGATTTATTGCCAAATTGAGAGATAGCTTCATCCAGAAGTTATCACAGAGATACAGAGCTGAGAGATAGCTTCACCCAGAAGTTATCACAGAATTCCAGGGTTGAGAGATAACTTCACACAGAAGTTTATCACAGAGCTTTCCAGGTATTTTCTTTATTTAGTTTTGATCCAATAAGTTATACAGAGATAGATCTTGTGTTAGAATCTATATTTGTGAGATCAGGTTGTTCAGCTATCAGGGGTAAAGAACAGACAGGTTGGGTCGTACCAAGTCCGTACAGGTCCGTACAGATCCACTCAGGCACCGACCTCGATAGACAAAGAGCTTCCAGTGACTGACATCAGTCGACTGAAGACCGACGTCGGCAGAAAGCTGACTGACAGTGACCGATGTCAGTGAGATACCGACCAACGACGACGTCTGTGTGTCGACACAGAAAAGCAGAGACCTAACAGAATCCAAATTTCACTTCCAGATTAGCAAAAGCCAGGGTTTTAAGACCAGATTTTAATATTCTTTTATTTGTATAACAGAGACTCAATTGTGTAATCTTCCAGAAGAACAAGTGATGAGATCTTTGATTTGCTATTGAGATATTATATTGTGATTTGTTTATGCATATGTGAATCTATTCCACAGAATTATATCTTGTTCAGAGCTTTATGTGTTTATATATTTCCTATTTGGAGGGGATATCACATTTTCCATCTATCATATCCCTTTTAGTTCCTTTCTAGTCTGGGTTTAGGTCTAAGGTTATGCTATTTTAACCTTTTTATGACCTCAGTGTAGCTGGATACTTTGGTATAGATGGGATAATAAGCACTAAGATGATGATCATAGGGCACACTTAGAATGTTTTTGACCCTTAAATGTTCTTTTACCCTCTCATAAGGGTCCCACTATTTGAATTCATCTATTTTCAAGTTGAAAGAAGTCTTATGTTTGGAGGTTGCTTCAATGTTGTCCCATTGATTTAAAATGGTCCTCCCAATTATTATGGGGAAGATTTGGAGGAGGACTTTCTCTTGGTCTTATAAATACCATCTATTCCATGAAATAATTGATAAACCACCTCTTGTTCTACTAGTCTATCTATCATATGGATGGGTAGCCTAAGGGGAGTGCACTAGCTCCCTTCAATTTTGATAACTTTATAATATAGATAGAACCAAATATCACCAATAGATTGAATATGTTAAGCATGGAATATACTAAGAGGGGGGGTGAATTAGTATATTATACATCTTATAAAACTTTCCCTTTATCAAATTCCACTTAATCAAACATTCAAGATATGTAATAAAACTCAAACAATAAACATCACACAAGATAGAGAGAGACACGAGATATAACATGGAAACCCAATGTTGGAAAAACCATGGAGAAAAATCTCAAGTATATTCATGAGAACAAACCCACAAGAGCACCATACCCCTTTTCCGAGTACCAACCTCAACTATAATTCATGAGCACCAACCCAGTTACTATTCATGAGCACCAACCCACAAGAGCACTAACCCCTTTGCCAACTACCAACCTAGCAACAATTCATGAGCACCAACCCATAGGAGCACCAACCCCTTTGTGTATACCACACACCTATCTCTCAATGTTGTTATCTCAACAAATGATAGATCAATACAACATCTCCTTCCTCTCTCACACCTTTGCTCTTCTAAGCTAGATATAACAAATACAAATCATATTCATCTCTCACAATTGCTCTTCTAAGCTAGATATTACAATATCAAATCAACCTCTCACAACCATATTTACAAATGGCTTCTCAAGCCTTTATTTATAGCTTTCCAAATGACCTTTGGCCTTCCCCTTTTATGACCCTTCAATCCTCATGGAAAATGGTGCCAATCTTGGATGAACCTTCATATTCAAGCCTTTGAAAAGTCATGTGGTGACCCTTGATGACCAAAAAACGTCCTTCCCACCTTTATCCTTATCTTTGGTGACTTTTCATATTCCTCAAAGTGTCCCTTCATGAGAAATTGCACCCTTACTCTTTTGTCTTCACTTGGTGACTATCGGTATTCCCCAAGATGACTTTTCATGGGAAAATTCATCCATTCCTTCTTTTGTCTTTACCTCATGGCTCTTTCACTTCTCCATGGGCCCTTCTTTTGTCTCATATGCAACCAAAAATATATTCATTAATATTAAATAAATATTAACTCATATTAGCCAAGATATATTTATTATAAACAACATTAAATGCAATGGGGCCTTTATCACCAATAATGCTAAACCTTTGACATCAATGAAAATATTTCCAACAATCTCCCCCTTTGTCATTGATGGCAACCTCAATCCTAAAACTGGCACATCCTGTCACCTGCACATCCTATCATCTAAAAACATACAGTAACTCCCCCTTACTGGGCCTACCTAGAGCTAACACTTAGCTCCCCCTCAACTGATGCTGAACATCAATGGCAGGAAGTAATAAAAATTACTCCCAACTCCTCTCACTGATCTTTGAGAAGATATCTGATTAAAACATTGCCTATCCTTTGAGAATATGCAATTAACTCATTTGAATATTTTCTTCTACAACCTCACAACCTTTTGCATGAAACTTTAATGCATATCCCTGATTACATATCTGATTTACACTCAAAATATTATGCGTACAAAACATTCTTATCTTTGGTTCTACTAATATCGAAACTTAAAATACCTTTTTCGGCTATCCTGGCAGTGGTTTTATCTTTGAATTTCACTATGTCACCATTGATATTCTTTATTATTATCTCTTATCATATGCCTCAAACATCTACTATCAACATCCATGGCTGATCTTTATTTCTTACATGCAAAGCTATTTTCACCAACATAGAATCTTCAGGTTGTTTCTTCTACCATGAACATGTCTGAACCTTCTCCCTGATGAATGGAGCTTTGAAACTCTTATCCTTCTTCATTGAATCTATATGAGTATCCTTCTCCTTCTTTCTAAAACTATTAGCTCTTTTTCAACATTCTAATTTCTTATGACCATAATCATTTGAAATACTGCATATGCGAGAATCATTTTCATAACCTCAAACCATAATACTGATGCAAATTTTTATTCAAAAATCTATTCCCTCAAAAGATATACAAATTAATTTGTCAACTCACCTTCTTATCATGCAACATATCTAAGACCCAATAACATCCACCATGCTTCAATTTTTCTTAAAAGTGTCTCCTTGAAGCCTAGAAGAGACACCCCATAGAATAGGGTTCTAGAAATAAATCTCAGGAGATTCCCACATCTCCTCTGTTTCTTCCTTGATCTTCTTGTGTTTTTATTTTAGAATCTATTTAAGCATGTCTAACCTTTTTGACTTACTAACCTTATCATTTACAATTTTTTTCTTTTTCTCAACTTTTGTAACTATCTTATCTTGACAAAGCTCATGCTCAAATGTAACAAGAGATTCTACACAATCCTTCTTATCTGATTCTTTATCTACTATAACAAGTAATTCATTTTCATTCTTAAACTCAACCTGATCAACCTTTACTATTTTAGGCCTCCAAACCTTAATTTGACTCTTCTCATATATTTTATGGGCTCTATAACCTTTGACATACTTTGAAGATCTCTTTACTTGTTTTGGACATATTTTAGCAATATGGCCAACCTTATGACAACAAAAGAAAACAATATTTCTCATACCTTTTTCTTGAATGTGACTAAGATCTCCCTTTGACTGATTGCTTCTCCTCATATAGTCTCTTGCCCTATGACCAACATGATGACAAATAAAACAATGGCCATGAAAATAATTTGAAAACTTAAAAGCATTTAGTTGCCTGATCAACTTCTTTGATTTGCCTTCAAAACCTGCATCCTTCTTTCCTTGGACCAATATTTCATGAGCTTTCTCGACCTTGATTATAAGATTCTAATGATTATCTTTTAAAGAACCTAACTCATCCTTTAAATGATTACACTCTTTTTCTTTTGATGTTAAAATTGAATTTACAACCTCTAACTTATTCTTAAGATCTTGAGTAAATATCTTATTATCTTTTAATTCTATAGCCAACTTAGAATCCAAGATACACACCTTTTCCTTAAGAGCCTCAACCACAGTTTTCAACTCTTGATTCTCCTTATTTAGCTGCTTGGCCATCTTATGCTTTTCTTCGATCTACCTTCAAGCTATTAAACCCTTTCTAAAGGAACCTGCTCTGATACCAATTGTTAAGCATGGAATATACTGAGAGGGGGGGTGAATCAATATATCATATATCTTATAAAACTTTCCCTTTATAAAATTCCACTTAATCAAACATTCAAGATATGCAATAAAAATCAAACAATAAACATCACACAAGATAGAGAACAATCTCAAGTATATTTGTGAGAACAAACCCACAGGAGCACCATACCCCTTTGCCAAGTACCAACCTCAGCTACAATTCATGAGCACCAACCCACAAGAGCTTCAAACCCATTTTTTGAGCACCAATCCACAGGAACACTAACCCCTTTGCCAAGCACCAACCCACCAACAATTCGTGAGCACCAACCCACAAGAAAACCAACCCCTTTGTGTATACCACACACCTATCTCTCAATGTTGCTATCTCAACAAATGATATATCAATACAACATCTCCTTCCTCTCTCTCACCTTTGCTCTTCTAAGCTAGATATTATAATATCAAATCAACCTCTCACAACCATATTTACAAATGGCTTCTCAAGCCTTTATTTATAGCTTTCCAAATGACCTTTGGCCTTCCCCCTTTGTGACCCTTCAATCCTCATGGAAAATGGCACAAATCTTGGATGACCCTTCATATTCAAGCCTTTGAAAAGTCATGTGGTGACCCTTCATGACCAAAACCGTCCTTCCCACTTTTGTCCTTATCTTTGGTGACTTTTTCGTATTCCTCAAAGTTTCCCTTCATGAGAAATTGCACCCTTACTCTTTTGTCTTCACTTGGTGACTCTTCTTATTCCCCAAGATGACTCTTCATGGGTAAATGCATCCCATCCTTCTTTTGTCTTTACCTCATGGCTCTTCGACTTCTCCATGGCCCTTCTTTTGTCTCATATGCAACCAAGAATATATTCGTTAATATTAAATAAATATTAACTCATATTAGCCAAAATATATTTATTAAAAAAAACATTAAATGTAATGGGGCCTTTATCACCAATAATGTTAAACCTTTGACATCAATGGCAATATTTCCAATAGAATACACTTCCTAATGAGTGGGGTGACTCCCTCCATGAGATGACTAGTTATGGTTTCACTCAGCATTGGATAGATGCAATTACAGATGAACTAGATGTGATCTTTGTATTTAAATATGTTCAACTTGGAATAATGTTGGGAGACTATTTATGTCCCATTACATGACCATTCCCTCTAATTGGGGATCTAAATTGTTTCACAATCTAAAAGTTATGACATCATGAAAAATTGGGTTCTTTTCCTCTTTTTTATTGAAAAAATATGCCCACTCAAAGAAATGTAGATAATTTCACCTAGAGGAGGGGTTAGCTATTTTCACCTAGACCTAGTCTACATAAGTAGTGGTTACATTCCCATAAAATATATTTAACATGGTCATAATCATCCTATTTCTAGGCTTGCACTGGCTAATTAGGATGTTCTTATTAAATTTTGAAAAGACCTAGTTCGTAGAATATAGACACAAGGCTAGAATATCTTTCAAATTGCTCTTTTGGGCCTAGTCATTGATAAAAGGTAGGTAAAATTGGGCTTTTGGATATTTATAGTAGTTTTCAAATGCCACAACAAATATATAGGCTACATTTCTATGAGTATGTTCATTGACTAACATGCCCTTTTCAATTTTACCATCTTTAAAAATTAAATCAAGGATATCGATGAAATGTAGTACCTCAAATTTTATTTCCACATAGTGAAGACTACTCATTTGGATTATAACTATGTCATAGTAGAGCCTCTTGTCAAACACATTCTTTTCTTCTTCCTATGTGATGGTGGATTGGTCTTTAATGGTATATAAAAGCTTAGACAAATTATTATCTCCCATATTTAGAGTCATGCAATCAAACTCTGTATCTTTGAAAATCCTACCCTCAACATCTATGGTCAGATAGAGATCCACTTCTTCTTTGGAGACAACCTTCTAAGCTACCATGGTTGTAATTGATCAAATTTATTACTAGTGGAATTTAATTTGATTCTAGATTGAATTATACTTGCATAGGAAATAATTTAATGTTCTTTAGCTTGATTATGATGAACATAAGGTCAAATTAAGGATTCCATATTTTATAGGTATTTTATAAATGTTTTCATAGTGCTTTAATGGTGGTATATAGTTTAAACAATGAGTTTCATGCCTTAGATTTTGTTTGGATCATGGATTTATACCTTACATTTCTGGGTTCATGAGATATCATAATCTAAATTGGTGAGTATGTGGTTCTACTATGTCACATAGCTTATAAATATTCAAAAAGTGACCATTTATCTTTTAATATAAGTGTTAACATTTCATTGGGTCTTGACTTGTTGAAAATTATACCTTGCCTTGCAATGTTGATTTGGATCTAGAAGGTTGAATGCTATTGGTCAAATTTTGTGCCTAGTGTCTGATATTTTATCATGTGTCTCTTCCACATGAATTATTTGTGCTTCCAACTATCATATCCCATTCATTCCAATGTATTTACACCACATGGTATCTTCTCATTGGTCCTTGAGTTTTTTGACAAGTCAACTTTCAATATGCACTATTAGATCTTGGTTACATGGATCAATACATGTCATTGATTTAGATCCTCTAGGTTCCATCCTTTGCACCATGAGCCATTAATTTTCTATCTCAATCTCCATGATGGTGACACTTGTTTCCTTCTCACTCTTTCTTAGGGCTTCATTGAATTTTTGACTAAATGCTCACTGTTAATAAAAATGTGTAGTCTAGTTACGCACTATCAATCTTCAAGAAAATGCTCAAGTTTTAAATCTCCATTATAGGCATGAAACTTGTCATCTCCATTATTACTCATTGGGATTTGAATTTTTAACCTTCACTTCACACAATAAAATCATCTTCAACTAATCAAATGTGCTCCATTGGATCTCAATCCAAGGGGTTGAATGCCATTAAATGTTCACTATTCTTTTACTAAAATTGTGACATTTGTCACCTTCTCACTTGTCTTGGGGATATGTTGAATTTTTGACTTAACACATACCATTAGATCTTTTTTACCTAATAAAATTCACACCATCATTCCTATAGATGATAAAATAAAACAAGTAATGCTCAGGAAAGAGAAATAACTTAGGCCAAAGTTTTAGACTATGGTTTTATTCATGTTGATAAACATGATAAAACCTTAAGATAAAATTTGGGATAAGTTTTGATACATAATAAAGTGACCCCATGCTTATTTAGACCGTAGGAAGATAAAAAGGAGCAAAGGGGCTCATGACATAAAGAACATAGGATAAAGATTCTAGAGTAAGGTTTTGGTTGTGTTAATAAACATGACTAAAACCTTAGGATAAAATATAAAATAAGTCAAAATTAAAGTGTTCACATGAAAATTTAAATAAAATATCCAATCAAATTTTAAATCTGATGGATCTTTGTAAATTTGAATCTATTTGAAAAGACTTAGGCTAAAGGAGTTAGACAAGGGTTTCTAGATGCTCAAACAGGAATTTAAATTAAACAATTAAGAACTAATGACTAATAAAAGGGTCAATTTATCATTAAATCTCAAAACTTTAAACATTGTGCTTAATATTGAGACTCAATTAAACCTATAAACTATAAACACAAAATGTATCCATTAGCATCCTTAGGCAAAATAAGACAAGGATCAAATTGAAACATGTTAGTTAAGCTACATGAGAAACAAGTGTGGATGATCTTCAGATAATTTTTTTTATCAAGTGGAATTTTAAATTCAAACCATAACTTTGAAATTTTTTGAAACCAGGAACCCCATTTTCAAGAATGGGTGGAAGTTAACCTCAACAAATGGTGACTTCTGGGGGAAACATTACCAAATGTTAGAATTTAGATCCTCTGGTTTGAACTAATAACTAGACTACTCATTCCATATGATCAAGCACCATTATTAAGACCAATTCATGATCAAAATAAGTCTAAAACATGTAGAATTAGGGTCAAAACACCAAAACCTAGTCATGTTGTGTGTGTGTTATGATTCTTTAACTAGTTGCCATGGGTTTATAGAATGACTTCTAGATTTCATGACCTTGATTATTAACCCTGACTAGTAGCATATTTATATGTTCATTAAGAATCATGATTCATAAATAGGGAAGGCTTGGGAATCTATATACTACTAGCTAGGCACACATATCTCTGATAGAGATGCCTTTGGCTCCACTCTAGCCTTGTTCCACTGCCAACTAGGCATCCATAGCCCTGATGGAGGTTACCCAAATCACCTTTGCTTACAAAATTTTTGGATTTTTTTAAATCTCTTATTTTTGTATTTTTTGATATATTTTATTTTCCAACAAAGGTTAGGAACCATAATTAGCTAGGTTTTAAGATTTGTGTTGATTTTTTATCTTTAGCCAATCATCATTGGTCATAAAATTCCTCCCAGGTAATTAATGTTTCTTAAGTGTTAACATGACCTTGTCTCAATAATTAAAAATTTCAATCAACATGTGCAATCCTCATCAAAACTAGATTTAAATTAGAATAATGTTTAAGATGTTAAGGAAAAATTGATCTAGATACCAATCCTTACCATTGCCTCTAAACCATAACATCAAGCTCACATTTTATGAATCCATGATCAACCATTAGTTAAGGTTCCTACTTGCATTCTTGATTTGTGTAATTTTGAGTAATTAAATGTATTGGAACTTGAGGACTATCTTGAAAATACTTATTGAAAGAATGTAATAAAAAAGGAAAAGAAACACACAATAAACAAACCAATAAGTAATAAGTGAAAAAATATTTACATGCACTATGTACAATTAAGAAATGAAAAAGAACCGTAATCTAAGCCTACCTACTATGAATATAACTAGTCTTATAGGTTACTCCATGTGGACATGAGATGGTGAAGTAGAGAATTAGTGATTGAGATCTTGCCCATTTATTGTTAATGTAAAATTTTCTCCTTGTAAGTCCTTAAGGTTGAAGGTGTTGTCTCCTAGTGTTTCAACAATCTGATAGGGGCCAATCCACAAAGGTGTGAATTTTCCATAATTCCCATTGGGTTTAGATGATTTGTCCCAAATAAGAACCAAGTTTCCTTTTTTAAACACATTAATTTTGGAACATTTATAAAACTGTCTCTTTACTATGGTTTGATGCCTATTGAAGTTGGAAAAATCTTCCTCTCTTGCATATTTCATTTGAATGATATCGAGTAACCTCAAACTTGAAAACTCTTCATCCTCCCTTTCCATGTACTCTTGTATAACATTGTAAGTTATAATATTGAGTGTGATGGGGAATATAGGTCCTTAACCATATATAAGCATAAATGGCAATGCCTTTAGATCTTACTTAACTCTTATTTTATCAACCCAAAGAGCGTACTTGAGTAACTTATGTTAGGTTCTTGGTTTGTCAGTTATAGACTTTCTAATAGCCTTCATCAAATTTTTTTGGTTGAATCAGAAACCCCATTACCTTGAGGATAATGGTTTGATGAAAATTTGATAACAATATTATTTTCATATGCCCACTCAGTCATCTTAATGGATATAAAAGTAGATCCATTATCATAAATAAGAGACACTAGTGTTCCAAATCTAGTGCATATGTTCTCTTCCAAGAACTTTGTCATGTCTTTAGTCTTGCATTGTTTGGTTGCTACTACTTTTATCTAACTTGTGTAATAGTTAGTAGTAGTTAGCACATACTTATGTAATTTTAAAGAATTTGGGTTGATGAGCCCCACAAAATCTAATCCCCATTGAGCAAAGGGTTTATCAATCATCACTGACTTCAATGGCATGGTTATTTTAGGCTCTTTGGTATTGAAAATTTGGCACTAATGACACTCTCTCACATGATTGTGAGTATATTTGAATATAGTAAGACAATAGTAATTAGCCCTAGGGATCTTATGTGTAGTTGTCCTTCCTAGTGGGTGTTCACTTCCAATATTCTCATGGAAAGTACTCAAGATCTTTGATGCTTCCTCCTTGAAAAGACATCTCAGGGATAATCTTTCATAATTTTTCCTAGAAATTATTCCATCTTTGATCAGTAAATGGGCTACCTTAAGCCATAAATATCTCCTTTACTCCCTAGTCAACCCTATAAGAGAAGTCCCATTGATTATAAAATGAACAATTGAATCACACCAATCAATGGGTTGAAATATTTTCTACTCTACCTTCATTATGATTAGCTTGGGTTTAGTATTGGTAGTCAATTGAATTAACCCTTGACATATTACCAAGTTAGTAGTCTTAATTTATAGATCATGTTATTGAAGTATGAACATCCACTTACCCTTTATTTTCCCTAATTCACATTAGATAAGCATGATCTAGTGGCAGGGTCTAGTAGTATTGTATATACCTTATTTCTAAGGATATAATGCCTAAATTTCTTCACTATCTTGAAATCACATGCATGTTTATCTATTAGGGAATAGTTTAACTTAAATTTTTAAATTGTGTACTCATGAAAGAAAGAGGATGATCACATCCATCTATCTTCTAGGATAGGATAGTTGCAATTGTATGGTTAGAAGAAAATAAATAAATATATCAATATTTTGAAAAATTAGAAGTTATCAGTAATGGTGCCTACATTATTACTTCCTTTATGTCCTTGAAAGCCTTTTTAGTTTCTTCATTCCAAGTGATCTTGGATTATTTCTTTGACATGACATTTAATGGTCTTACAATCCTTGCAAAACCAAAAATAAACTTTCTGATAAATTTGATTTTCCCAAAGAAGGTTTTAAGCTCTTTTCTACTATTAGGAGGCTCTATTTTTGATATATCATCTACTCTATCAGGGTCTATATAAATCCCCTCTTTATTTATAACATGTCCAAATATTTTTTCATTAGTAACACAAAAAATGCTTTTCTTTGGGTTGAGAGAAATTTCCATATCTCCTACATCTTTCAAATACCTATTACAAATGTACGATATAGTCCCCTTTATTTTTTGAAAATATAATCAAGTCAACCATGTAAATAATAATGCACTTACCTATAATCCCTTAGAAATCATGGTTCATTACTCTTTGGAAAGTTGTACCCACATTTATCAGTCTAAAGGGAAGTAGCTTGTAGGCAATAGTGCCTTACTTAGTTGTGAATGCAGTTTTTAATCTATCTTCCTTGTTCACAAGCACTTAGTTATATCCTAAAATCCCATCAAGGAAAGAAATCATTGAATAACCATTAATAACTTGGATAAATTGATCAAGGGAAGGCAAAAGATACTTGTATTTTTTTGAAGCTCTATTCAAGTTTATAAAGTCCACACATAATCTAATCTCACCATTTTTATTCTTGATTGACACTAAATTAGCTACCCAAGTGGAGTGCCTAATGGGAAACACTATCTTTTCATGTAATAACTTTTTAACCTCCTTGTATATCAAAGGTTATAGGACATGGTTCATAAGTCTTTGTTTTTGCCTAAAAGGATTGTAAGTTTCTTGTAGATTAATGGTGTGGGTTATGACTTTAGGATCAAATATATTTAAGTGCTCATATGAACATGTTATAACATCCTTATACTTGGACAAAACTTCCTTGTCTTTTCTTAACTCTTCATTCGTGTATGATGTACTAATATAAACTAACTAAGGTTTACCTCATGTTCCTAGGTCCACTACATTGTAATATTTCCTACTTACCTTGGGAATTTTGATAGCCTCAGCTAGTTTATCCTTATCAAATAATCTTTCTAAAGAAATCATGACCTTTGCAATTTTATTATCACTTAGTTGTAAAATTATATCATCAGTGTTATTTTTATGAGGAATATTTTCATTAGCTTCATTAATGATGTGGAATTCAAACACTCCTAAACTATTCATGAAGTCAAGCATTTATTGGTAATCACTAAATACTTGTAAATGTTTAACATTATCAAGGATTGAGGGACTTGGAATCAATTCAAAATTAAGGTTTCCAAGCTTAGAGTCTTGGTTGGGCATAAAATTAGCTATAGCTGAGGCTAGCTCATCTGTAATCTTGTTCTCTTCCCTAATGATGGAGACAATGTTGAAAGCATCAAAATATTCTATCAAGTTCCAAACTCTAAAATTATATTTGTTAAGGTATGATAATTTTCACTGATACTTACTTCTCACTTGATTAACTACAAGTTCTGAATAACCATGAACCAATAAATCTTTCACCTTATGTTTGATGGCAAATTACAAACCTAAGATTAGAGCCTCATAATCTACCAAATTGTTAATGCAAGAAAATTGAAGTCTATATGAAGTAATAAATTCTTTTCCAAGGGGATTAATTTAGATAATCCATACAATAGTAATAGACTTGCATCTAGCACCATCAAAATATAATTTCCATATGCCATGTATAGCATGAGTATCATTTGATTCACATACCTTACATGTGTCAAGAGTATAAACTCCTAACTTTGAATTAACCATGTTGACACTTTTATTTGTATCATTATATTTAGTAATCATGTGCTTCATCTTGGGATTCCTTTCAATTATAATCTGATTTGGCACTCCCTTCAATGACATCCACATATGGAAATAATCAGTAGACATGTAGCCATTCAAAAACTTTATCTAGTCATTACTCAGTAGCATCCCATATGCATCACATATATCAACAACTTGGATATCAATAAATTGTTGGATTCTTGATTTTATACAAGCTACATGTGAACATTCAACAATTATCTAACTAATTTAACCCTATATTTGTCTAAGTAAAAACCCTGTCATATTTTATTGGATTAAAACTAAGTTTTTCATAAATAAATCTAAGCATGATGTTAGAAAATGCACTAGAATGTAATAAACAATTATGCAAATTTTACTAAAGATTCTAATTGTAAGCAAGAAGGGTGTAACATCTACCTTGTTCTTGTATTTAGAAACATTAGTATTTGTAATCTTGGATGAATTATTAGTCTTCTTGGATAGAGATTCTAGCAACAAATACCTTTGCTTAGTGATTTGAGTTTGTTCATACAATGTGATATTAGCCTTAATCTTCTTCATGTCCTCTACTATATTGTACTCACCTCTAGTAGAAGTACTAGATTAATCAACATTGTGTTTAAAAGTACTTCCCTTTGGAGGCTCAAGGTTGTTGTCAGTTGTGGGATATGGAGGAGTGTCAAAATTATTTGGTGAAGTGGATATAATCAATAGTTAATTTTGTTCCTTATTCCTTAGAGGATAGGTATTATTTAAATACTATTGAAAGGCATGTAACTCTTTAGGAATATCCTTATGCTCATTCTCTTCTTGAAAATGGAAATCAAAGGTCTCCACCATCAAGGTTGTATCCACAGACTTAGATGACCTTGAATCTCCAGATGTTCCTATAGAATTATCTATGTTAGGTCCATCTCCAAATGTATTTAATTCATCTTTAAATAACTCAAAAGCATTGTAGAATTCAATATAGTCTAACTCACCATACTTTGAGGTATTATGGAACCTATAGTATTCAACTAGTAAAAAATCACAAATATTAATCTCATGATTATTATTCTTACCTAATGATGACTCATTATTGTTATTATTACTAGTGTTACCATTATGAAACTAGTTATTAGGCCTATTGAATCTTTGATAAGCATAATTTATGTTGGCATTTTCCCCATTATTTCCTACTTATTTCTACAATTAGAAGAAGTTAGTACTCAAATTTTGAACCATTTTTAGAATGGACTCATTTTCATTATTTGGTGCCTCTAAATTATGAACTTGGGTGTTATTATTGGTTATGATAACTAAGGCTCTTTGTTTTTTGGGATGAGATCCATTTGTACTATTGCTCAAGAATCCTAGGTTTTGGCTAGGATGTACATGAGTCAAGGGGAATTGATTCAAGACTGGGGTCTAATGTAAAGCAAGCACATTCTAATTGGCATGAGGAATGACATTCAAACTATGGAAACTGGGGTTGACATTTGGAATGGCATATGATAGCTAACCTTGAGGCTGCATTTGGTCATTGATTATTATGGCTATAGCCTAAGTTAGGGCCAAAGTATTAATGACTCCATCATAGCTTTTAAGAAACATAAAATTCATTGGGTCAAAAGCATCCTTCTAGATTTCTAAATCCAAGGCCTCATATAGTCTATAAGGAGTTATGGTTCTACTAAACATCTTATGGAATCTAGAATTGAAATCTCAAATAGTCTCACTTGAATCTCTCTTAATTATGGTGAACTGTTGGTAAAGAATGCAATGATTAATGATTTTACCAAATTGATCAATAAATATCCTATTAGAATCATTCTAACTAGTGATATAATTATCTAAAGGGTTAAGTACTCATATGCAACATCTTTAGAAGTAAATGAAAACAATATGCATGCTACATATTCATGAACTACATTTAATAACCTCAAAGTAGATTTGAAATATTTAATGTATTATTTAGTAGTGAAAATAATATTTGGAATAAAAGATGGTAAATATTTTTCAAGATTCTTAGGCAAGTCATGCATGGGTCTAGGTAAATTAATAGATTATCTTCCCAACCAATACATACTTTGATAAGGGTTAAATACAAGGGTACCAAGACTAGGTGAAGTAGGATGGGATTTACAAACCCTTCACTTACCTTTGTCTACTCTAGCTCTCATATGGACTTCTAGTGAAAACAAAGGTAGTCTTGATTCTAACCTTGACCTAGACTTACACATAAAGAAATTTTTCACAAATTTAAACAAAAGAAAAATATATTTAACTAAATTCATTCAAAGATGTGTCTAAACTAGTGAAGATGAGTGATCTTACAACATTAAGTTAAAATAAACATAAAATTACAAAGAACCAATCAATATTTCAACAAAATTGATCTTACTAACCTTGAACATGGAAAGGTTACAATGTTTAATCTACCTTTGCAAGAATTATGCATGAAAACTTTAAATAATGCCAATATTCAACTAAAGGAGCTGAAAGAATTTTATCAAACCACATATATTAGTGTTATTTACACAATTGAGAAAATAATATCCAAATTATGAAAATAATTCAACAATATTATTGGTTAAATATTTTGTCGATCAGCGTACTAATAAACAAAATAGGTCTGATCAGCCAAAGTAGGAAGATTAGTCATCCAAATGTGTAGGCTTACCACATTAGAAGGGGAATAATCTCTCCTCTCATCAAGGGGAGGTTCCCTATAGATATGCTATATATATATATTATACAAACAAAAAGTAATACTCAAGGGTAGGACAAACCATCGATCTCTCTTTTTTCAAAGATGATGCATGTGGATCAAAGGAGAAACTCAAGGGAAATGACAAAAAACACTCCTCTTCTTTCAAAAGTACTATTTAGCAAGCCACAATAATACTCCAGGTAGTAAAAGAAAAATGTAGCAAAGGATGTAATAACTAGAAAATCGAGATGCAGCACAAAGTCTCCACCTGAATTGCTCAAGAGTAAGATATGAAGGACAATGAGGGCACAAAGTCATCCCAAGGTCCTTTACATAGAAATGAAAAGAAAACACACTAAAGGCAATTATGGGGGCACAAAGTCTCTCCATAGTTGACTCTTCAGGACACCTTCTTGACTACTTTCACTAATTTTGTTTGTTGAATTAAAGGAATAGAAAATATATCAAGGAAAAAGACAAGAATAGTTTCCCAACAACAAAGATATTACAGCATAAATTCTAAAAAGTCACTTGCTTTCTTATTCCAATAACAAAATATGATCAACAATCTGAGCTCAAAGTCTCAGTAATGCCTTTCAATTTCGGCAGAGTTTCATTCTAATTGTCAAAAGAGATATATTTACAATAAAAGAGAGTCCCTTATATAGCCACTTCAAGGACTCAAGAATAGTAACACATCATGTTGCATTGAAATCTATTAAGAAGATAGGCTGTAATTTAGGGGCATCTACCCATTTTTTTTCTCAATGTAGAGAAACAAATCACACTATTAAAATTTTACAACTTTCAATGTCCACCTAGTGATCTAATCTTTCTTCATCGTTCCTCTTTTTCTAGTCAATTGAATCAGGTCCTAGATTCAATTTGTTGTCCTATTCCTTCCTCACTTTCTACTAGTCTTGGCCTTAAAGCCTATGAATGAATTTGGGTCTATATATTACAAGGTTCAATTAATATTTTATGAGCTTTGAAATTGTTGTTCACGCACCCATGACCACATTTTCAATGGCTAGTTTGCTATCTTGAATTTGACATCTTCGAGCATGTCACCCCTTGGTCCTTCTTCAACTTTTCTATTTGGCACTTTCCTAAAAATAATTTGCTCTTTTAGGCCTTAAGAAATGATCCACTTTGGGTCAGGAAGATCCCCTTATAAGGGTATCTTCCCTTTAGGTAGTCTTTGAATGGCCTTCAGGCTTCGGTAGTCTCTCGTGGACACTTCTTGCGAAAAATCCCTGCAAGCATTTTCCCTAGGCTTTTTTGTGGGCATTTTCCCATAGACAAAAAGTATATGGATAAATTTCCTAGGCTTTCTCCATGGGTATTTTCCCATGAACAAATTGTTTGCGATAATTTCCATTTTTTTCCATTTGCCTTTGAGAATTTCCTTCAGGTTTTCTTCCCGCAATCGCTTTCTCGAATTCCTTCAGACTTTTTGTCCAAAGGAATTTATTTAGACAAAAAGTCCAAATGAATTGCTTCTTACCTTAGTCTTTTCTAAATTCCTTAAACAAAATCTGAAAGAATTACCTTTGTGGCCTTCTTTGAAAATGACCCTTAGGAAGGGTACTTTTGTTGACCAAGTGCCCTTTGTAAGGGCACTTGTCCTTTGAGATGCTCTTTGAACTTTTGCATTAAACCACTCCTTTCAACTATCATAGTGAACTGCTTGGTTGAACCAAACATTAAACCAAGCCGATGAACCAAGCTTTGAACCAAAATGGTTCAAGCTGATGATTCAAGCCGATGAACCAATTAAATGAACCAAGCCTTTGAAAATTTACTTTGTCTGAACCCACCTTTGAACCAAAAGAGGTTGAACCAACCATTGAACCAAGATTTGGTTTAATAGTTTAAATGAAGCCTTAAACTAACTGACAAACCATTTGATTAAATTGAAGGATGAACCAAAGCATTGAAACAAAGTGAATGAACCACTTGAATGAAACAAAGTGTTGAACTACTTTGTTGAACCAAGCCATTGAACTGTTCCTTTGATTGAACCTGATGTTGAACTGAAAGTGTTGAACCTATTAAACTTTGAACTTGTTGAACCTTTGAACCTAAGTGGTTCAATGGTTCAAGCCTTCTTTGCATAGATGCTTGTCGATGGAGATTTTTGATTGAACTAAGGCACTGAACCAATCCTAAAAATGACCAAGTGTTAGAAACTAATTATTTTGGTTGAACTCACCTACAAAACCTATGAAGCCCATTGAACTTGGCCTATAGAGTCTATAGAATTTATTTTCCTATAGAGTCCATAGATTTTTGAGAAGCTTGAAAAATGAGGAATTTGAATGTCCAGAACAAATTTTGGAAAGGGAAGAGACAATTTTGGTTTGTAAGACCAAAATAGTAAAAATGTTGTCCCAAAAATGAGTGATATTTTTGGGGGATAATAGCTGGCTCCAATTGCAGAACTTCTTTCAATCACAAAAAGAATTGAAGGGAGTAGAATCTAGAATCTCCAATGTCTTCATGTATACCATTGGGCTACAGAGTCATGCTACCCAAAAATGAAAGGCATAAAAAAAGGAAACAAACAAAGAAAAATAGAATTAAAAACTATACAAATATACATATGTATAGATGGAATGATTTGATACTTCAAGAATTGAAGTATTTCAGATGTTGCTTCTTTGGAGATAGTGAAAATAGTGCTCTATTTTGATAAACCAACAAGAAGACATTTTGCCCCTAGAAATGGTGATGGGTGAATGGAGTTCTCCACTAGGAAACCAATTTTTTGTGTTTTCCCCTTGGCTTTTTCTTCTTCTTGTCCCATGGTAGGATGTGGTCTTCAAACTGGAAACCATAACTCCTTGCTCTCTTGGTGAAGGATTCCCTTCCCTGATTTTAATTTGTAGCAGCATGGTCCATACTATAATTGATTGATCTTCTAGTTTAGTCTAGCATATGATTGGATTGTCTACATCAAACTCCTGACAAACTATCAACTTAGCATCTCCTTTGATGTGAAGGAGTTTGATTTATTCATCTTGATCAATTTTCAATCTGAGCAATAGAGATTCACATCCAGCTATGTTGTTGGTGTTGCTAACTTGCAAATTGCATGAAGGAAGAATATCTCCTTGAGGAGATATCAACACATTCCCAACTCTATCATTGGTGGAAAAATTGCTGCCATTGGATTTCAGGATTGAAGCATCATCAGAAGCTGATCTCATATCAGATTTCTTTTCATTAGAGATGGAAAATCCTTCCTTACTTGTACTGTGTCCTACTAATTCTTTTGAAGTCTTGTTTGGATCAATTCTTGGATTTTCAGCTATAGGAATTTCATCTGTAGAAACATGAACATCCTTTGTGGTAAAGAAATAATTACCCCTACTTGAAGACTCAAATAGAATTTGTGTTGCAGGGGCTGATGTTTAGGTGACCACATATTTTGCCTCCTTTTCAGGGAGCAATCTCTTCATTATGCCTTGGATAGGGATCCTTGCTTTAGACAGGTTCATGCTTAGTTATCCTCCCACGTCCTTGTAGAAATTTGATCTAAGCAAAATGCCATAGGATGCTGAGGACATCAGCCACCAAGACAGTCATCTTGATTCTCTTGTCTGGAAAGGCTACCAATGCAAATTGGGCATCTTTAATTTGCCCCAAAAATGTTACTTATTCTCCATGGAGAAACATCTCCCAAAGGTTTTGTTCAATGTGAGACCCAGAGAATCAACTAATTTAGTAGTCATGACATTGTTAGATGCCCTAGAATTAATGATGCAATTGTTGAGTTGATAACCATTTATTAACAGGAAAACATAGAAAGGTTCTATTTTCCTAGGGGCCACTAGAGGATTAATGACAAGATTATTTGGAATGGGCATGTTCTTTGAAGAATCAATAATTATTTTCTTAACCTCTTGTCTTATAGGGATGGTTTGGTTCTTGACACATTGGACCAACCTATCTAATTGATCAAGATTAGACTACAAATATTCAAATTCAGACATTTGAATTTTGGTCTTCTTGACATGATGAATTATATCAAATGGCTGAATTGGACTAGGAACAAAAGAAAGCATTTCAACCTTTTGGGTTTTAGGAGGGATGGGAGGAGGGCTGGTTTGTGAAATTAAAGTAGAAGGTGAAAGTGAAATTAATGTACTTACATTTTGGGTGATCACCAGATCCTTTGACTAAAAAGGAAGAGGGGTTCCATGCTTAGCAATCATAACTCCATCTATCTTCGCTTTATCAACTTGATGGACTAATTAGTTCTTAGACCTGGTAAACACTACATATGATCTATCAATAGCTTCTCCTTTGCTTCTAGGTTCATCCTGGTAGTTTAGGAAACCAATGTGGGAGTCACCAACAAATTCTTCTTGATCCTCTGTGAAGAGATCAACATCATTTTCTTGCTCAAACTCAGGTTGGAAAGAGAAAGCATGTTCTATTTCCAAATATCCAACTACTGAGTTGGTTGGAGGTGCTTGAAGGGCAAGATTCACTTGTAGGAGAGGAAGGCAATTGTATTTCCCTTGATTCCTAGTAACATTACCCTAATATGACTAATTTGGGAATGTCCTTCTTGACATATCTCTTTATGAAGGAGCAAAAGACATTCCATGCACCATTTGCTTTTTCAAGGCTAGCACTTCATTTACCAGCTTTTGCACCATTGGATCAGTGGTGCCTATAGATGCATATTCAGAAGATGATGAAGATCGATTTTTGTTTGGATCTCTTCTTATCTTCCCTACTAAGATGAGATCATCTTCTACCTTAGTGGCCAAAAGTTGAGTTGCAGTAAGATCTATTTGACCAGCATGTCTCAAAAGAAAACTTACTTTAGGTAACTGAGAATTAATCAAGAAGCATTTGAGATTCTTAGCTACAGATTGAGCAATTACAAGAATTATATTCCTTGATTTGTCAAATTTGGCTATGAAGTCTCTCATTGGTTCATGAGGCTCTTTCTTCATCTGTGTAAGTTGAGCCAGAAGTGCATGTTCATCTTCTACAAGTTTGAATCTAGCTTTAAACATATCTTTGAGGGTATTCCAATCAGTTACTGACTGAGCGTGTAGATGATAAAACCAATATGTAGTAGCACCTTGTAGTGTCTCTATAAATAGCTTAACTTCTACATCTTCAAATTATACTCCAATTCCTCCACAATATATGTTGAAGGCTATAATGTGTTCATTAGGATGAACTTTCCCATCACCATAGAATTTGGGGAAATTCTTCCTTGAACTACATGGAAGCTCATGTAGGGGTGGTGTAAGATTGAAAGGACCAAAAGCATTACGCCAGGGGCCTTGAATTGCCATTGTAGGATTATGAAAAGGAGGAATAACAAATCTCAAAGGATTAATTATTGGAAAAGCTTTATCAACAATAGAAGTAGATACTTTGTCTGGCAATGGAGATCTGACTTTAGTAGGAGGAAAGCTCTTGGTTCATTAAAGACGAGATGGTGAGGGAAACATATCAAAATCACTTTGCTATACCAACTCAAATATAGGGTCAACAATCCCCTTAGCCCTTTGGCTTTGTGTATACCTTGAATCTGCTAGATTGTGAAACAAAAAATGGAAAAGAATTGACCTTGCTTTGGTTAAAGCTTGAGGCTTTAAACTGCACACTATTTCCCAGTAGCTCTAGTTTTGTAGACTAGATAAAATAACAGAGGTGGAGGAAGATGGTAAGGCTGTAAATGGATAATGGGTAAGAAAAGTAATGGAGTCACTAGAATCTATAATGGATAAGGGTTATAATGATAATGGGTAAGACACAGGTGATGTTTCAATTTGAAACATGAGGTTCCAAATTGCACAAAATTATTTATATCCCCAGTGGAGTCGCCAAAAATTGTTGCATGAGGCTGGGAGGAAAATTTTAACAATGGGAAAACACTGGAGTAGTTCACTCTTCTACAATGGAGTACAATGGATAGGTTATAACAATAATGGGTTATATTCCCCAGCAGAGTCACCAAAAACTATTGGTTGAATATTTTGTTGATTAGCGTACTGATCAAAAAATAGGTCTGATCAGCCAAAGTAGGAAGATTAGTCATCCAAATGTGTAGGTTTACCACATTAGAAGGGGACTGATCTCTCCTCTCATCAAGGGGAGGTTCCCTATAGATATGTTAAATATATATATATATATATATATATATATATATATATATAAAATAATACTCAAGGGTAGGATAAACCATCCATCTCTCTTTTTTCAAAGATGATGCATGTGGATTAAAGGAAAAACTCAAGGGAAATGACAGAAGGCACTTCTCTTCTTTTAGAATTACTATTAAACAAGCCAAAAGAATACTCCAGGTAGTAAAAGTAAAATGTAGCAAAGGACGTAATAACTAGCAAATCGAGATGTAGCACAAAGTCTCCACTCAAATTGCTCAAGAGTAAGATACGAAGGACAATGAAGGTACAAAGTCATCCCAAGGTCCTTTACACAAAAATGAAAATAAAACACACTAAATTCAATTATGGGGGCACAAAGTCTCTCCATAATTGACTCTTCAGGACACCTTCCTTACTACTTTCACTAATTTTTCTTATTGAATTAAAAGAATAGAAGATATATCAAGTAAAAACACATAAGAATAGTTTCCCCAAAAGCAAAGATATTACATCACAAAGTTTGAGAAGTCACTTACTTTCTTATTCCATTAACAAAATATGATCAACAATCTAAGCTCAAAGTCTCAGTAATGCCTTTCAATTTGGGTAGAGTTTCATTCTGATTATCAAAAGAGATATATTTACAATAAAAGAGAGTCCCTTAAATAGCCACTTCAACAAGGACTCAAGAATAGTAACACATCATGTTGCATTGAAATCTGTTAAGAAGATAGGCCTGAATTTAGGGGCATCTACCCATTTATTTTTCTCAATGCAGAGAAACAAGTCACGTTATTGAAAGTTTTCAACTTCCAATGTCCACCTGGTGATATGATCTTTCTTCATCATTCTTGCTTTTTTGGTTAATTAAATTGGGTCCAAGATTCAATTTGTTGTTTTGTTCCTTCCTCGCTTTGTGCTGGTCTTAGCCTTAAAACCTATGAATGCATTTGGGTCTGTAGATTACAAGGATCAACGACTATTTTATGAGTGTTGAAATTGATGTTCATGCACCCGTCAACACATTTTCAATGGCTAGTTCATTGTCTTGAATTTGACGTCTTTGGGCACGTCACCCCTTGGTCCTTCTTTGGCTTTTCTATTTGGCACATTCCCAAAAATAATCTACCCTTTCAAGCCTTAGGAAATGATCCACTTTGGGTCAGGAAGATCCCCCCACAAGGGTGTCTACCCTTCAGGTGGTCTTTGAATGGCCTTCGAGCTTTGTTAGTCTCTCGCGGACACTTCTTGTGGACAATCACCATAGGCATTTTCCCTGGGCATTTTTTGTAGGCTTTTTTGTGGGCATTTTCCTATGGACAAAAAGTCTGTGTATAAATTCCTTGGGATTTCTCCATGGTTATTTTCCTGTGGACAAATTGTCTACGGCAATTTCCATTTTGTTCCATTTGCCTTTGAGAAATTCCTTTGATTTTTCTTCTCACAGTCGCTTTCCTAAATTCCTTCAGATAAAAAGTCTGAAGGAATTGCTTCTTGCCTTAGTCTTTTTTGAATTCCTTAAACAAAATCTGAAAGAATTACCTTTGTGGCCTTCTTTGAAAATGGCCCTTCTAAAGGGTACTTTTGTTGACCAAGTGCCCTCTGCAAGGGCACTTGTCCTTCAGGAGGCTCTTTGAAATTTTGCATTGAATCGCTCCTTTAAACTATCATAGTGAACCACTTAGTTGAACCAAACATTTAACCAAGTTGATGAACCAAGATTTGAACCAAAATGGTTCAAGTCAATGAACCAATTGAATGAACCAAGCCTTTGAAAATTTCCTTTGTTTACACCCACCTTTGAACCAAAAGATGTTGAACCAACCATTGAACCAAGCTTTGGTTCAATAGTTCAAATGAAGCCTTGAATTGACTGTCAAAAATTTTGATTGAACTAAAGGATGAACCAAAGTGTTGAAACAAAGGGGTTGAACCACCCAAGTGAAACAAAGCACTAAATTGCTTGGTTGAACCAAGCCATTGAACCATTCCTTTGATTGAACCTAATGTTGAACTGAAAGCATTAAACGTATTAAACTTTGAACTCATTGAACCTTTGAAACAAAGTGGTTCAATGGTTTAATGGTTTAAGCCTTCTTTGCTTAGATGCTTGTCGATGGAGATTTTTGATTGAACCAAGGCACTGAACCAATCTTGAAAATGACCAAGTGTTAAAAACTGATTCTTTTGGTTAAACCCACCTGTAGAACTTGTGAAGCCCATTGAACTTGGCCTACAAAGTCCATAGAATTTCTTTTCCTATAGAGTTCATAGATTTTTTAGAAGCTTGAAAAATGAGGAATTTGAATGTCTAGGACAAATTTTGGAAAGGGAAGAGACAATTTTGGTCTGTAAGACCAAAATAGTTCAAATGTTGTCCCAAAAATGAGTGATATTTTTGGGGGACAACAACTATTAGTGAAACATTTACAAAATTTAGTAAAGATACCACAAATTTACAAATATTTGACTAATACCCTCCTTTTAGTGCCAGTAGAACATGTTCCTCCTATTGATGCTTGCAAGTGTATCATAAGGATGGTCCTTAATATCTAAGAGACACTACTCATTTCTAGATTTAGAGAATTCAATGCATGAGTTATATGTTGTGATATTCAAGATATATGTGGTGGAATAATAGTATAAAAATTGAACTCTTTCACAATATTTATAAAGTTGTGTTGTTGGGAGAAATCATGGCTTACTAGTTAACCTTTGAAAATAAGAGTAATCTAAGATAAATGAAGTGAATTATTCTCAAATAACTAAATATAAGTCTAACCTAAGATGTATATTCAAAATGGAGCTAATCTAAAGTGAATTGATCAAAGAAAAATAAAAAAAGAAGGGTAGGAAAGAGAAGAGACATTTTGATGTCACTGATCTTTAACATATATATTATGATAAAGTTCAAATATCATCCAAATATGAACTTGAAACCAATGCATAACATGAAATAAAATAAACTCAAATCTTACTACACATCAATCAAACACCTAAGGAAATGAGAGGATCCAGATAAGAACTTGGTCTACTTTAAAGATTTTCCCCTCCAAGTAAATAACATAAGCACATTCACATGAAAGGAAAAGATAATGAAATGAACTTAAGAACCTTGAATCAACCTAGAATTAGCACAATTCAATAACTCTAAATTTTAAAAAAGTGCACATCAAGAATCAACAAGAACCATTTAAATATGAATTGCAAACTAGACAATTGAGAGAGAAGTCAAGATATAATTGACACAAACAAATGAGAATTTTTTTCATAATTCCCTATTTACATTAAATTTCTTCAAAATAAACACAAATTTATTTCTCCAAAACTCCCTCATTTTTTAAATGGATAATACCTCTTTATATAGATAATTCATGAGGTATGTCAGTCAATCATGTCAAATTACATTAGTACAACTGTTAGGGATAGTTGCCCCTTATACATCTTTCTAGAAAACTATAGATACTTCTTAATAGACTAACCTATATGTAATGTGATTTACAAGTTGCACATGAATTTAAAAAAGGATATTCTCTTTTTCAAAATATTATACAATTTAAACCAAAAAATTAATATTCCTAAATCAACTAACTTGTCCTTGAGATCCCTTTGATGTTGAAGTGCCATGTTGTTGTTGCAAAATCTTTATTGCCTTGGCATGTTTCTCATATATTAACTTTAAATGGACAACAAGATCCATGAAGAGTCCATCCTCTTGATCTAATATGTCTTTGAATTATTTGTCATCTTTCAGGCTTCTTTAACACTCCTTGCATTCCCTAGCCTTTCTACAACATTCAAGATCATGTCTAGGATCTTGTTGTTGTTAGCCCCACTCCTTCCTTGGCTCTAGTTTCTCACTTCCTAGATAACTTGACCAGACCTTAACTTGAATTCTTCATTAGTGATTACACCTATGGGGCTAAGTGAAGTCAGGTCAGTGATCATGCTCTCAGATATCTACTCCATCCTTCTTATAATTTTATTTCCATCTTCATGAAGGTCATCTAGGTTCTTGGACCATTTTCACAGACCCTTGATATTATCTACTAAAATTACCATGGACATATTTAGGTGAGCCAAGCAAATTTTTTCAAAGCCAATAATTTGATCCTCTATCAAGATACTGATCAAATATTTTACTTTGTTGCTTGAGTTCTACCATTGGTGGAATTAATTCATAGCCACATTGTTCTATTGGCTCACCACATCCTATCTACTCCTCATTTATTTTAAATATTTAAACATATCAAACAAATATTATTTAAACATCCTTATCATTATATCTAGGACCAAAAATATAGGTTTTTTAACTGGTGTGGTTTGTGCTTAGGCCAATTCAATCACATTCTCCTCAAATATATGGTTTTCTTTAGGCCTTTGTCTTCCCACTAGAGTCAAATTGGGAAATGGTTCTACTTTTTGGAAAGTGATCTCCTCTTCACCCATATTGATCTTTCTCTATTATTCTCTATAATCTATCTTAGAATCAAATTTGACACCAACTAAGGATTATGTTCCTTCTGGAGTTGGGATCCCCATTTGTGCTCAATTTGACTCTCTTGGAGCAGCAAACCTTCTTTTTCCCTCCTCTTGTAAGGTAATTATCCATGTCTTTAGTTCATCATGAATAGGGATATTGATGGATTGCATCATATCCCAAGGATGGTGCATAGTGGGGACTTTCTACAATTTAGGTCTATAGATGAACCATTCTAGAATGATTGGTCCATCAATCAAATTTTCTTCACTAAAGAGATTAAATTCACCCAAAATAGGATTGAAAATCATCTTGGGCTTCTTTTTATTTTCTATAATAATGATGAGCTTAGCTTTTCTCTTGGGGTGATCCATAATAACTAGATCTAATGCTATCTCTTTCCCGTTTTCTTCCCATGTGTCTTTAGCTTGAGCTTCTTCATAATCTAACTCATAAGCTAGTGATAACATCTTTAAGTCATCTTCAACTATCTCACTAGGGTCTAATGATACCATGTGTACCTCTTCTTAAGGTAATTCTTATTTTGATTCCTTTTATGACTCAGGGACTAATGAAGAAGAAGCTATCTCACCATGTCTTCTTTCCTCTAGTATTTTCTCACTATGTGCCTCAAGTTTGTGCTTTGACGATGGTTATACTGATTGAGGTCTAGTAAGTGCACTACTCAACAAATGGTACTACCTAGGCCCAGGTTGCCATCTATCATCTCCCTTTTGGTTCATTTCTAATTTGGGTTTAGGTCTAAGGTTATGCTCTAACATTTTTGTGATCTTAGAGTAGCTGAATGCCTTGGAATATATGGGATCATAAGGAATAAGATGATGATCAAAGGGTATACTTAGAAATTTTTTGACCCTTAAATTTTCTTTGACCCTCCCATAAGGGTCCCATTATTTGAATTCATCTATTTTCAAGTTAAAATAGGTCCTATGTTTGGAGGTTGCTTCAATGTTATCACCTTACTTGAAAATGGTCCTCTTAATTATTATGGGGAAGTTATGGAGGAGGCCTTTTCTCTTGGTCTTAAAAATACCATCTATTCCATGAAATAATTAATAAGCCACCTCTTATTCTACTAGTCTATCTAGCACATGGATGGGTAGCTTGGGGGGAGTGCAATAGGTCCTTTTAATTTTGATAACTGTATAATATAATATGGATATAACTAGATATCACCCATAGATTAAACATGCTTATTGATGAGTGGGGTGACTCTCTCCATGGGATTACTAGTTATGGATTCACTAAGTGTTGGATAGATATAATCATATATAAACTAGATGTGTTTTTTTAATTTAAATATGCTCAACTTGGAATATTATTAGGAGACTATTTGTGTCTTATTAGGTAACCATTCCCGTTAATTAGGGATCTTAGTTTTCTCACAAAGGGCATCCAAAAGGTATGATGTTATGAAAAACTGGGTGCTTGTCTTCTTTTTGATTGTAAAAATATGTCTTATTAAAGAGATGTAGATAATTTCACCTAGAGGAGGGGTTAGTTATTTTTCAACCTTAAAGTAAATTATAGGTACTTTGACCTAGTCTACATAAGTATTGGTTTCATTCCCACACAATCTATTTAACATGGTCATAATCATCCTAATTCTAGGCTTGAATTAGCTAATTAGGATAGGCTTGTTGAAATATAAAAAGACTTGGTTCCTAGAATATAGCCACAAGGATATAATATCTTTCAAATTGTTATTTTGGGCCTAGGCTGTAGCCACCGAAATCATGTCTAACCCTTGGTCGTCCTCCCCCCTTGGTCCCCTTAGTCCCTTTCCACTTCTAACCATGCCTAACCTATGTCTTATTAATTTAAAATAATTATCTTATTTTGAATTAATAATTCTCTCCTTCCTTCTCTCTCTCCCCTTGCCACCTCACCCTTGACACCTCACCACCCTTAGATCCCTTTCCCTTGGATACCCTCATTTATCACCCTATGACCTATTCCAACTTCTCCTCCACTACCCCTTGCCAAGTCTTAAATGATTTAAGACCCCATTTACCTTATCCCACTCATTTCCCATGCCTATTAATCCACCTTCGACCATTTCTTCCCTCGACCCGCTGACCTGGCAGTTGGGAAAATGGATAAAAGGCTATTTTTAGCCTTTTTCCTGCCTTCCAGCTACCGGCGTCAGTCAACTGTCAACTGACATTGGCAATATTGCCAGCATTTATTTCTTTCATAACTGCATTCTTGACCCGAATGCAAGATTCTATTTTCCAATCTTTTGCATCCGCTCTTTCAATCCACTCTTTTGACCTTCAATCATCCACCTTTCGACCTTCAACAATCAACCAATCTTCTATTCTTCAATCCACCAGACCTCTCACTCTCTCTCTCTCATAGGGCTTCTACGCCAGCTATAGCAACAGCAGGGACTCTGCATTAGTCTTCTACATCAACAAATGGTATAAGCACCAACAACACTCCTTCTGCAAGCCACAGGTAATTATTTTGTCTATGTTTTTATTATGTTTTTAGTTATTTCTTCCAAGTAATATCACCCCCTAGACCAGACTATCAACTAGACTAGACTTGACTCCCTCTCAGAAAGGTTGAGAGGCCTTCCCATACCCTTATCACCTCTATCCTCCTTTTCAGAATATACACTCTATCCATTGTCCTTGCAACTCTACCTAGACCCTTGCACAGACCATTAACAAGGCCCAAATTCCTTCTCAGACCCGTCTACAACCCTAAAACTCATCTAGACCTAACTAGACCTCATCTAAAGACTACTGCCCCAATTGATGCTGACTGCAGAAACCACTACCTTCACCGATGTTGGTAGACTAACTAACGTCAGTAGACTTGACCAACTGACACCGGCAGCCTAACCAATGTCGGTGACTGTGACCAAGCCGACAACAGCATTCAAGTAAGCATTTGCTTCTCATTTTATTTCAGTTTTTAATCATTTTAGTCTTTTATCATTCTACCTTTTATCAGACATTATTTTTATCAATCAGTGGGTTGACATCCCTCAAGGAAGTCTTTGTACTTCTGGGATCAAGCTTTTGCTTGGCAGCCCACCATCTCCTCATCTAACGTCTTCTTTGTTTTAGTCTCTTTCTTCTATAGGTGTCATCCTCCACAACCAAAGAGGAGTTCCTTTTGTCGTCTAAATTTGGTGCGCAAGACTACATCCAGGTACATACAAGCCTTAGACCATTTCTCTCAATTTCTCATTTCCTTCTTGAATGTGAAAGCAAAAATCATATAGAAACATTCTGGCACGCTCTGTGGGACCCTAGGGTCTTCCTTGGGTTCTTTTCTTTTTGTTCATATAAGGTGCATTAAGATTCTCCTTTTCATCTCTTTCTTCTATCTTCCAAAAGACATCATAAGCAGGATTTAAAAGAACTCTTCTTTCTTTTCTTGCATCTTAGACTAGTCAAAAGTCATACTCTTCAACCCTTTCTCAACTTGTTTTCATCAAAACTCACATTTCATTTTGGGCTTAAAATACATTGCATTTCATTTCTTCTTGACTACATACTTAGTCCACATCTAGTAATTAGAACCGCATCATGAATTAATCATAGTCCACTTTATGTTACACAACCAAATCACTTGCACAAATCAAACATCAAACTTACCTGAGACAAGGCCCGACTGGGATTTCATCACCCAATGGATACCTTACCCATCCTGGCAATCCCACTTGGATTTCACCACCAAGGGGAAAGCCCACTCTATTCTCTAGCAGAGGATAATCTCTAGGGAAAGTATATTTTGGCTAAGCGAGAACAGCTTATCACTGGGCTCATGAAGTGAGGGGAGCTTGCTCCTTAGCACCAGGCCATGTACAAAGCCTAACATAGACTCTTAAGTGCCTAAACTAAACCTGAAACCATCCATAGACTACCTCTTCTAGGACCCATTCTAACAGCCAACCTTCCCAAACATCACTTTAAGGCATAACCCAACAAGATTCTAAAAGTTGATTCTTAGGATTTAACGCTTAGGGTCTGCCTGTCTTCTTCTATTTTTCTATTCCCATTTGTTTTTTTGAGCTAGTGAGAACATTTTCTTCCTTTTTCCAAGAATCTTCAAATTTTCTAAGTTTTTGGAAAACACAGTCACCGACATCGGTTTTACCATCGACATCGGCAATATTCACCGACATCAGTTTTACCACCGATGTTGGCAACCTTGCCTCGCTAGCATCGGTTATCAGACCGACGTCGGCCATCTGTTCCCACCAACATCAGTTTTTCAACTAACATCGATCACTATCGCAGTCCTTTTTTTTCAAAATAATAGCCTAAAACCTAGCCCTTTTCTGCCAAAACCACATTCTGAGTTTTTAAAACTGAAAAAACATAGTTTTTAAAACATGACCCTTTCTTGCCTTAAATGGTTTTGACACACAGTCAAACCAAGGCTCTTCCTGACCATGTGAGGCATCAACCGCTTCCACCTTCACCACCCATAACCAGTTCTGTAATGGAGTTTCATTCAGAGACTGAAAGAACTCCTACTCGACTGACCCCGACTCAGACCCCCATTGTCCCTGAAGGGGACCAAGATTTTGAAAGATTCTTGGACCTCAATGTCAAAGCCCTCCAAAACTATCTCATAAGAAACTAAATGTGAGACCTTTCGGGTGAAGCAACGATGACATCGACACCATCCGCTACCCAACCTTTTATGACTCAAACTATTGCTTTAACCATTAACCCGACCATGGCCAATATGCAAAGTTTGGCCTCCCCATCTATTTTTAGACCGACCTCCATCGGGGATCCATTACCCCCTCAACCACACACAATCCAACCAAGTTTTACATCATACCAAAACTTGATTATCTCAACACCACACACTCTTGCACCCATAAATGCAGGAGTGTCTACACCCCATTTTGCCAATGCCACCACGCAACCACCTTTGGCGGTATCCAGTCAACTTATGCCTTCTACCTTCACAATGCAACCACCCTTGGCCTCCACTTCTATCCCAACAACTAGTTATCAATACATTGCACCCCTACAAGCACAACCAACTATGTCGTATGCCCCTTCTAGCACTTTTCAAGTGCCTTAAAACCTAGGGGGCACTCCACCCACCAATCCGTCAGATGATATAATCAAAATGTTGATGGACAAAATGTCTAGTCTTGAAGCTTCTATTTCCAGTTCAATCAATGTCCTTTCCTATGACTAAATTTGCAACGAACCCATCCATCCCCCTGTCTTGATCCGACCATACCCCAACCAGTGGGAGCTTCCTAAATTTATTCATTTCTAGAGTAAGGAAGACCCTCAATAGCACATGCAAGCATTTAGACATGCTTGTTATCTCATAGCCCATGATGATGCATTACTTCTATGCACGTTCCCCATGTCGCTTTCTGGCCCCGCCCTTGACTGGTATAGCTCTCTTACCAGACATTCTATCTTTTCATTCACTCAACTTGCCCAATTATTTCTTGACCATTTTTCTATCAATATCACCAAACAAGTCTCAATCACCAATCTCTACTCCATCAAGCAATTTGACGATGAATCAATAGTCAATTTTGTCACCCATTGGAGAGGCTTGATTAACCGACTCTCCTTCTCCTTGCCTTAATCGAAGCTCATCGAGCTCTTTTCTCGAGCATGTGCTAGGCACATCTCTTCTACCTTGTGGGTTTAAACATTCTGCACTTTTGATGAAGCTTTCACCATGGCCCAAAAGCTTGAACTCCATGCCATTGAATAAGACAAGGTCAAATTGCGTAATACCAATGCAAGAGCCAATGACCCTTCTTCTTCTAGACCTTCTTCTTCCAATTCCAAACCCAAAGGAGTGGCCAACACTGTGGTCATTAGATCACCATCCTTGACAACAACTGACCAATCTCAACCTTCTACATCTCAAATCATCACCAAACAATTCCAACAATGGTACATATAGCGTAACTACACTCCACTTGGAGAATCATACGCTTCTATTTTGGAAAAACTTGTCAAATAGGGGGTCCTCAATCTCCCTCCAATCCGACCACCTCAATTCAACCCTTCAAAAGCCATCCCTATATGGTATAGGGAGGCCGACTTATGTCACTATCATCGCGTCCATAGCCATGACATCAATAATTGCTGAACGTTCAAAAATATTGTCCAAGACATGATCGACAAGGGAGATCTTGTTTTGGATAACCCAAATGCCCCACCCAACCAACACATCAATATCTTCAAACAACCATTCCCAAACCATCCTCCTACCCAAAACAATGTCCAGACCATGGCCGATAGATCCCACGAGCATGATATACACACGGTCAACATGGTCTCACCTCTTGTCCCTGACCAACCTCCTCCACGGATAGAAGAGCCTTCTTCACCCCTTCGTCCATCATAGGTAGAAAAACCTTCTCCTATTAGTCTTCCATCGACCTCTCTCATATTAGAGGACACCTTGACCATACTTATGTCATTAGCCCCACCTTCATCTTTCCTCCTACCAATGGAGGACCATACCTTGCCTACTCCTCAACTATAAGTTAGAGGCACAATCATCCCTGCCCTCTACCCTCTTGAGGGGCCACACTCTCTTATTTCTTCTCTACCAAGAGAAGGACTAGTCTCTTCACCCACCTCAACTGAGGAAGACCCAGCCTTGGTTTCCTCTTGCCTTTTGCCTGAGATTGCTACATCTCACTCACCTCTATCCACATCTGAACCCAAACTCGTATCTAACCTCACCTTGCATAATAGTGGCCCTCAACCCAAACCAAATAAGGCCACTAAACCACACTGAAGCACTCCTCCCCCACCTTCACCATTACCTTCAATTTTGGGCCCACATCCATCCACTTTAATAGGAGTGCTTCCTACTCCCATACCTCACAAAGGCAAGTTGCCTCCATTACTCTCTCAAACCATTAGAAATATATTTCCTCCAAAACATCCAACACCTATCACCACCAAAGTGCCATCTACACATGTGGCTACACCACCCATGAAAATGATGTTACGTCCAATGCCTCTTACGCCTCTCAAACCAAAGTCATCAACCCCCACTACAATAAGACACACAGACCCATTAACAGGTTCTTATACCTTGCTGTTATGGCAATTATTGCAGTCTTCTTGCATCAATCTCCTACCTCTTAAAACATATCAATCTCTCAGACCAAAACCACCCTGGTTCGATGACACTCAAATTTGTGCATATCATTGCATGCTTGGGCATGAAACTGAGCATTATTGTGCCCTCAAGGTTGTCATTCGCCAATGTTTATAGAAAGACACCCTTCTTCTTGACCACATTGTCAACAAACCTTCAACCTCCTCACCATCCCACTCATCAACTCTCAGATCAAGACCATCTTGGTTCGACAACTCTAAATTTTACCACTATCATCACACTCTAAGACATGACATTGAGCATTGTTGCACTCTTAAAGCTATCATTCATCAACACCGAAAAAAGGATACCCTTCTCATCAAGGATCCTCTTGACCACTCCTTTGACAAGTCATCAACACTGACCCATGCTTCTCAAACCTCATCACCAAAATCAAGATCTCCACACCAGACTATGGTCCCTTTGATGCCTTTAACCTCCTTATTCGACATTAACACAGTCAATCTGACCACCAAGCCTCAACCAACCTTGACCAATCTGTCAAACATTCTCCCTAGCCGCTGGGGGAATTCCACTTTCATCCAAGCCTCAACCAACCTTTCAACCCAGTCTCGACCAAATATCAATCACTCTTTTCATCCTAAACCTTGACCAAGCCTCAATCAAACATCAACCAGTCTCGACCAAACATCAACCCTGACCTTGACCAATCATTCAACCGACCTCGACCAAACATCAATCACACATCGACCAAGTCTCAACCAACCTTTTCATCAAAGCATTCAACCTGACCTCAACTAGACCATCAACCAAACCTTAATCAAATGTCAACCAAGCAGTAACCCGACCTCGACCAAAAATTCAACCAACCATTGGCCAAATATCAATTGACCAACCAATGACCAAACAATCCACCAAACATTCAACTGACCATTGACCAAATATCAATTGACCAGCCATTTTTGACCAATCAGCGACCATATCAACCATCCAAGCACCAATCAACACGTGACAAATTTGGAAAGAAGTAAACAAAGACAATTTTGCTACAAATTGGCTCGGACCTTACATCATCATGCACAAGCATGAATCAGGGACTTATCTTCTATCTTCTCTTGAAGGTCGACCAGAAACTGAGCCTCTTAATGCCTTGCATCTGCAACAATTCTACTATTAGTCAAGTACTCACTCACTTGACATTTAACTTGAGCTCATCCCTTGAGCAATCCATGGCCTCTTAATCCTCATTCCTTTCAACCCTATTCCCCTATACAAATCCTATATAACCCTTTTATAAAGTATGGAGGCTTTGTCCTAATAAAAGGGAGCCCTTGAACTTCTACAGTCTTGTCCATGACCCAAAATTTTGTCAGTAAATAAATCAAGATGTCAAAATATCCAAGGTCATAAACTCTAAAAGATAGACTGCTCCCTCGAAGGATAGCTGTACTATCATTGTTGTAGCTAATATATTGCTCCCTCGAAGGATAGCTATACTATCATTGCTGTAGCTAATAGACTGCTCCCTCGAAGGATAGTTATTCAAAAGCCCTTAAATATATAAAGCAAAAATATAGACCACTCCCTCGAAGGATGGGTATGACTAAATCTTGCTACTCTTAGAAGCTTCCTGCATCGATCAGCTTCACAAATGACCACCAAACAAAATGGCATCTCTATGTAGACTTCTCGCATTGATCAATCTGTGCCAAAAAAAAATGGGTCATGGACTTGGCTTATACTTGTCTCAGGGTCTCCTATAAAAAAGGGGCAAGGTTATCTCTACTCTAAAAAGGATTAACCCATCCTCCTCCTATCACATCACCTACTCAAGGGACTTTGAGCTCATTTTAATGTCAAAAGTGCTTCGATTACCACTCTAACACAACCCATGGTCAACGACGTAATGCATGAATGGGGCTCTTGGTTCTAACAACCCCTATTTATGCTATCATTTTGGTCATTGTCAATGAAAGGGAAAATATGCCTTTCACTTCCTTTACACTTTGATCACATTCAACCACATCATTTGTCAAACCAGCTTAACTCAACACTTTTTCAGACCATTCACATAGCCTATTCACACTAGTTTCTATGGACACCAATACACATGGAAACTATCGACCAGACACAATTTATGTCTGGCAAAAACCATTACTTGCTGGCACATAAATAGACTCAATTCATTTTTAGCATACGTACATCACAAATATGGAAAATTGCTAGGGATGAAAGACCCCTCAACCCATGTTGAAAAATACACCATCACACATTATGGAAAAGGCTGTAACATCTTCTTTCTCCTCATCATTTCAACACATGACCAAATGAACCTATTGACCAATTTTACCTCCTATCTAAACTACATTAGTCTGAGGCCCTAAGACCAGGGCTATGTAGGCAACACTCAAATGATAGGACATCTTCTGGGGTTAGCTCGACCACCCTTATTTGTTCATCTCTCTGATGGACAAACCTTCTTTCCTCCTTTGACCATGACTTAACCTCGACCAAAGCAATCCATAACTTCGACCCTTTTCCTCCCTTTTGGGAGAACTACATTGGCCTGAGGCCCTAACAATAGGGGCTATGTAGGTAGCACTCAGTTGACATGGGGTCTTTTGAGGTTAACTCAGCCATTCCTTCATCCATCCATCCACCTTGACCACTAACCTTGGAGATTGTGACTATCTCCTCCAACCACTTTCGAGACAACTCTCCCTTGGTTGTTTTGATTGCCTTTGCTACCTCATGCCTAGTTAGAAAATTTTCCAGGCCCTCACAAGTATTGTATCGCGTGCAAGTTGATCCCTACTGCTTGTGATTTTTTTTGTGTTTTATAGGAGCACTTCTTAAGCTTGGGATACCTAAAACACGATGACCCATTGGAGCTACAGCTTGGATTGAATAACCCAATCAGCTACGACTAAATGTTGGGGCTCGATTATTTAGATTTTGGCACTCCTCGGCCTTGACCTGTGACAATTTGACTTGACCATCTCATGAAGTGGCATATGCACAATCATGATTTTTGTAGCGTTCACACTCCATCTTCACGATTTTCATCCACTCTCTATCAAATCAACACCCAATTTCAGGTTTCCTTCCCTCAACTCCTACTTTGAGGGGGAATACCTCATCTCATAATTGGGGCAACCCATTCCTCTTTTTGTCTTATAGTTTGCCAAAACAACCAACACCTCATCTCATAATTGAGGCAACCCATTCCTATTTTTGTCTTGCAGTTCACCAGAACAACCAAAAGGACAAAAACAATCTCATCCTATACCTAGGCAATCAACTCCTATTTTTGTCTTGCAGTTCGTCAGAACAACCAATAAGACAAAAAGGGGCAAATGTAGACACCAAAATCGTGTCTAACCCTTGGTCGTCCTCCCCCCTTGGTCCCTTTCCACTTCTAACCATGCCTAACCTATGTCTTATTAATTTAAAATAATTATCTTATTTTGAATTAATAATTCTCTCCTTCCTTCTCTCTCTCCCCTTACCACCTCACCCTTGACACCTCACCACCCTTGGATCCCTTTCCCTTGGATACCCTCATTTATCACCCTATGACCTATTCCAACTTCTCCTCCACTACCCCTTGCCAAGTCTTAAATGATTTAAGACCCCTTTTCCCTTATCCCACTCATTTCCCATGCCTATTAATCCACCTTTGACCATTTCTTCCCCTGACCCGCTCACCCGACAGTTGGGAAAATGGATAAAAGGCTATTTTTAGCCTTTTTCCTACCTTCTAGCCGTCGACATCGATCAACTGTCAACTGACATCGGTGATAGTGCTGACATTGGTTTCCTTCATAACTACATTCTTGACCTGAATGTAGGATCCTTTTTTCCAATCTTTTGCATCTGCTCTTTCAATCTGTTCCTTCAACCTTCAATCATCCACCTTTTGACCTTCAATAATCAACCAATCTTCCAGTCTTCAATCCACCAGACCTCTCACTCTCTCTCACAGGGCTTCTGCACTAGCTATAGCAATAGCAGGGACTCTACATCAGTCTTATACATCAACAACAAGTACAAGCACCAGTAGCACTCCTTTTACAAGCCACAGGTAAGTATTTTGTCTTTATTTTTATTATGTTTTCAGTTATTGCTTCCAAGTAATATCACCCCCCAGACTAGACTATCAGCTAGACCAGACTTGACTCCCTCCCAAAAAGGCTGAGAGGCCTTCCCATACCCTAATCACCTCTATCCTCCTCTTCAGAATATACACTCTGTCCATTGTCCCTGCAACTCTGCCCAGACCATTAACAAGGCCCAAACTCCTTCTCAGACCCATCTACAACCTTGAAACTCATTTAGACCTGACCAAACCTCATCCAAAGACTACTACCCTAACTGACACCAGCTGTAGAGACCACTTCCTTCACCGACATTAGTAGACTAACTGGCATCGATAGAATTGACCAACTGATGCCGGTAACCTAACCAACGTTGATGATTGTGACCAGGCTGATATTAGCATTCAAGTAAGCATTTGCTTCTCATTTTGTTTTAGTTTTTAATCATTTCAGTCTTTTATCATTCTACCTTTTATCAGACATTATTTTTATCAATCAGTGGGTTGACATCCCTCAAGGAAGTATTTGTACTTCTGGGATCAAGCTTTTGCTTGGCAGCCCACCATCTCCTCATCTAACGTCTTCTTTATTTTAGTCTCTTTCTTCTACAGGTGTCATCCTCCATAACCAAAGAAGAGTTCCTTCCATCATCTGAATTTTGTGCTCAAGACTACATCCAGGTACATACAAGCTTTAGACCATTTCTCTCAGTTTCTCATTTCCTTCTTGAATGTGAAAGTGAACATCGTATAGAAACATAGGCATTGATAGAAGGTAGGTCAACTTAGGGTTTGGGAATTTTGTAATAGTTTTCAAATGCCATAGTAAAAATATAGTCTACATTTATGTAAGTATGTTCATTTACTAACATGCCCTTATCAATTTTATCATCTTTAAAAAATATAGCAAGGATATTGATACAATGTAGTACCTTAGGTTTTGCTATCATGTAATGAAGACTAGTCATTTGGATTGAAACTATATCATAGTAAATCCTCTTGGTAGACACATACATCTCTTCTTACCATTTGATTAAGGTTTGGTCTTCAATGGTCTTGAAAATCTTAGACCAATTATCGTCTCACATATTGAGATTCATAACATCAAACTCTATATCTTTGAAAATCCTACCCTTGATATCTGTGGTCAAATAGAGTTCCACATCTTCCTTAGAGACACCCTTCTAAGCTACCATGGTTATAATTGATCGAATTACTTACTAGTGGATGGTAATTTGATTCTAGATTGAATTATCATTACATAGGCAATAATTCAATGTTCTTCAGATCGATTATGATAAATGTAGGGTCGAATTAGGTTTTTCATACTTGTTAGGGATTTTTTAAAGGTTTTCACAATGCTTTAATGGTAGTAACTAGTTCAAATAATGAGTTTTATGCCTTAGATTTTGTTTGGATCATATATTTATACCTTTGTATTTTTAGGTCCATGAGATCTCATAATCTGACTTGGTGCTTATGTGGCTCCATCATGTAACATAGCTAATCAATATTCAAAAAGTGATTATTTATCCTATAAGACATGTGTCAACATTTTATTGGGTTTTAGCTTGTTCAAAAGTCTACCTCACTTCATATTGTTGATTTGGATCTAGAAGGTCAAATGTTATTAGTTGACTTTTATGCCTAATGTCCATGATTTTACCATGTCTCACTTTTACAACCCTTCTCTATGTTTTTAGCTATCATATCCCATCTATCCAATGTATTTACACATCATGGTAGCTTCTCATTGGTCTTTGGATGCTTTGACAAGTCAAATTTCAATACACACCATTGGATCTTGGTTGCATGGATCGACATGTACCATTGATCTAGATCCTCTCAGTTATATCCTTTGCTTTGTAAGTTGTTTATTTTTTATCTCAATATCTATTATGGTGACACTTATCACCTTCTGACTCTTCCCTAAGCTTCATTAAATTTTTGATTGAATCCTTATCTTTGATTGAAATGTGTATGTCTACCCATGCACCATCAATTTTTAGGAAGACACTTGAGATTTAATTATCCATTATAGGCATGACACTTGTCATCTTCATTCTTTCTCACTGGAGTTTGAATTTCTAATCTTTGCTTCACACCATTGAATCATCTTTGGTTGATCAAATGCGCTCTATTGAATCTCAATCTAATGGGTTGAATGCCATTAGATGATTTTCATAATTTTACCAAAATTGTGACACTTTTCACCTTCTCACTTATCTTTGGGATCCATTGAAGTTTTGACTTAACACACACCATTATTTCCTTTTCGCTTGAGCAAATTCACATCATCCATCCTGTAGATGATAAAATAAAGCATGTAAGGCTCTAGAAATAGAGATAACATAGGCTATAGTTTTAGACTATGGTTTTATTCATGTTGATAAACATGATAAAAGATTAGGATAAAATTTAGGCTAAGTTTTGAGACATACTAAAGTGACCCCATGCTTAGTTAGACCCTAGGAAGATAAAAGGAACATAGGGGATTAGGATGTAAAAAACTTAGGATAAAGATTTTAGACTAAGGTTTTGGTAATAGTAATAAACATGACTAAAACCTTAGGATAAAATATAAACTAATTCAAAATTAAAATGTTCCTATGAAAATATAAATAAAATATCCCACCAAATTTCAAGTCTAATGAACCTTTGTAAATTTTAATATATTTTAAAAGACCTAGGCTAAAGGAATCATAATAGGGTTTTTAGATTCTCAAACATGAATTTAAATTGAATAATTAAGAACCAATGACTAATCAAAGTGTTAATTTATCATTAAATCTCAAAAACCTAGCATTATCCACAATATTGAGACTCTATTAAACTTGTAACCTATAAACACAAAAGGTAACCATTAGCAACATTAGGAAAAATAAGATGAAGATCTAATTGAGACATGTTAGTTAAGTTACATAAGAACAAAGTGTGGATGATCTTCAAATACTTTTTTTTGATCAAATGGCATTTTCAATTCAAAGCAAAAATTTGCAAAATTTTAAAACAAGGGTCCCCATTTTCAATAATGCGGAGATGTTGGATTCAACACATGGACAAAATTGAAATCCACTTCTCATCTATATGATTAGTTTCTTTAGCTCTATGCACCCTATTCATCATAGCCATCCCCATTCTCACCCTCTTCTTAAATTAGGTGATTAGGATCTAATTTATTTTGGATTTGTAAATTAAACTACCCTTATTTTATACTTAGTCTCTCAAAACTTCTCTAATGTTGTGTGTTTTAATCCATTGTGTGATCATTTGTTGATTATAAGGAATTTCAAGCTTGGGTAAATCATAATAAGCCTAAAAGGCTAACCTAGCTATGAAATCAATGTCATTACTTAGATTAAAATACTTAATCATATTGTCTACACACTTATATTGAATAAACATTTGGTGGACTAAGTTCACATAGGGTACTACCTCTAGGTTGGATGTATCCTTATGCAATCCTACATACATGAGTGCCAAGATATCCAACTTGTCTTCTATAACATTAGGGTCTTTTTCCTCATCATCACTTTTATTATCTATAGTATTCCCCACATGGTATAATACATCATTGTAATGTTTGCCTTTAGTGGATAATGTAATGGAACTAAAATTGGTGTCCGAGAGGACTATGTTCATTATATATGAATACAAGAATGAAAATTTCTCTAGCTTGGTGGCTCTAGATGTTCCTACTTCAGCCATGGTTTCTAAATTTTTTGATCAATGAACTTGTGGATTGATCTAATGGTGAAATAATGCATAGTAGTTTTATGAAATAATAAAAAAATAAATCAAATTTCTCTCATAGATAATAGAGGTGAATACAAAGCCTTGAGATAGAAAGATTTAAATTATGTATTTTTTATAATTTTAGAATAGAAGATGTGAGTCATAAATGGAAATTATATTTAACTTGATTTAACTTAGAGCATGGGTGGCTCTTGATTTTTATTCTAACATCTTCAAAAATATACTTTTGGAAATTAGCCAATCACTACTCTCAGTTTATCCACATGTCATCTCATCATAGGCTTGACTTTTCTCTTGAGGTGACTTGGATTTATAACCATAGAAATGATCCCCATCATTATTTAATTTTCACCAACTATTGGTGACTTTTAGATAGATATGTGCCCCCCAAGGTGTCATACTTTAAATTTGCTCAACACTTGGTGCCTTTTCATGCATTCCAACCTTTTATTTTGAATATTAGGTTACCTGAGTGGGTTGTGTGATAATCTTCCAATTCACATATTTTGATTGGCCCATGCCTCCTTTTGATGTTACATGGCTTGACGCATTTTGTTTAGACTAAAAATCCTTATAACCCATAATGGCTTATCAAGTGTCAAGATCTCATTGGCTCACACTATTTATAGATTTGTCATATGAAACTCTTGATAGACATGACTACTATAAAACTTTGTTGGATATTTGTCAATGATGTCATGGAGGTATCCTGGTGAGTGGATAAAGTGATTTTATAACCTATGTAATAATGACAAAGTGTGCAATGTGCTTATTATAGTATGCTTAGAGTATGATTGGTTGATCTTATGCTTTGGCATGGTTAGAGATGTTCAAGGATGAGTATAGTTATTTGATCATATAAAATAGGTCCTATCAGTGGTCAAGGATGATTAGAGAGCTTGTGTGTATAAATGGATTTCATTTGGTAGTACATAGTTTTCATCTAGATGTTTTGGGTTTAGTGGTATAAAATTTGAGTAGGAAATTTGATGACATCACCATTACCATGTGTCGATGAGTCAGGGGAGTTGGTCATACAGTTATGATAACATCAATCCCTATTTTATATGCTTTAAATCTCAAGTCATCCACTTAAGTGTAGTCAAAAATATGTGGGTGAAAATTTGGGCTCCCATTCATTTTGAAAATGTTTTCCCATACTTAGCCAAATTTTCAAAGTGGTAAGAAGAACTGAGTAAACATTTTCATGGTGGCATATCTCGTACATGTGGATGTCTCAAAAGAAGGTGATCATATGGGTTTGTTTAGTTTTAATGCTAGTTTATTATGTTAAATTTAAGATCATGTGTTAAAGCATGTTATAATATATGCATCTTTTAATTTGGCCTTTCATACAAGTCCTAAGCATAGTTGGCTCTATGATAGAAGATTTTGAGAAGTCATTTTAATGGTGATATATCTTTCACATGTGTGAGTTCTAGGAAAAGATTGTTATATGGATGGATTATCCTATGTGGAGAGATCATATGGTCTAAATTTTAGATCATGCATAAAATCATAAAAAAGTTATTAAGGCTCTAAGTTAGCTTCTTAGACAGATTGCAAGGGTCCCCATAGTCAATTTTGTAAGAGTTAAAGTTTGAGCAAGTCTCAAGGAGATTGATGGAGCACATTTGCTCCAAGATGTCAGGAAGTAGAAAGATGGAAAGAAGTGCATATTATTTAATGATTGAGAAAGGTAAAGGATAAAGATCAATGGTGAAAAGGTGTTCATGTAAATTTATCAAATGTTGAGCATTTCTAGTTAAAGACCTAGTTGATCCATAGAGATTGATGGTGCATAATGAGTTAACATTACAATATTGCACAAGATGAGGTCAAAGTGATTGAGGTTTAATGTTTAAGAATTGGCACTTATGTATTAATGTTTATATGTGATAAATAGTGTGTAATTGACTTTATTATTGAAGACATGAGATGCAAGCTTAGTTTTTGAAGTTTAATTGTGACTGTTGACATTTAAATATTTGAAATTTAGCAAAAGGAAAAACTAGTCTATGTATTTTGGCTATAACTTTCGATCTGGGATGAATTTGCTCATGATGTAAAAATAAAATATGAAGAGGACTCCATGGAACATATAATAAAACTAATTTAACTATATATAGGTGTGTACATACAAATATATTTATCTCTAAAATGTTCTAAAAGTGACCCGATAAAGATATTTGAACTTGTTTTGATGTTATTTAAATATATCTTGATGAATTAGATATAATTGAGTGTTTTATACTCCATAATTATGATATATGTTAATTATAAAGGTTTGAACATTCATATGTAGTATGAATAATGCTTTAGAATGTGACTTTGTGTTTTCTTGTAATGATGTGTGCACTAAATTTTGTTTAAACATTTGTGCTTAAACAGAAGGGTATTGTGATGGATATGGACACTTAATTAGGAAATATAGATCATGTTCCATGGGTTCATGAGTTGTAAAAATGTTCCTATGTTATTAGTTTTCTCATATAAGTGTTAAAGAGTTAAATGGGTCTTCATATTACCTAAACGTGACTCGGGCCTATTTGAAAGTGGATTGTGCTTAAGTGTGACCCATGTGAGATTACTTAATGTTGAAGACATGGATTATTTATGTATATTGAAACCAAATATTATGGTTTCTAAAGAAGTAATCACGAGACTTGTATCTAAGATTTTAGAGAAGGCTTGTGTGAGTATTATGCATTGAAGTGAAAAAGGAAGGATAGGTAGTGTGTTTGTTAGTTGAGTTAATGAGAATAATATTTTTTTGACTATGTGTATGAATTTTTGGTTATGTTAATAATTTAAAAATAGTGATCTTATAATTTGAGGGTATGTGAAGAGGTTTCAGTGTGCATATCAGGAAGTTTGAGTGAAGAAGGAGAGAGATTGTGGCATGCCTATGTGAGAGGCTAGTTTGAGATAGAGAGAGTTTATATAGGGATTAGAAAATAGAGATCCATAATTAATTTTTGGAGACATAATTTCTAATGTAGAGGTGTTCAAAGGAAAGTATAAAGGACTTGGTCTTCTTTAGGGGCAGTTTTTCCTTGTGAAATAGGTGTTTCACTAAATACCTTTGGTCAGGAGGATATGATCAATGTTTGATGGTATAAAGAAGTTCATTAGTCTATTATTTTTAATTTATTATATGATAATAGTATATCTATGTTGCATTATTGAGAGTGGATTTTATTCCCCATGAGAGTTTTCCACATGAACTATGTGTTCTATGTTTGATCTCATGTATGCATTGAATGTATGATCTCTCTTGTTAATGCTTCTTGATATAGTTGATATATGATGATTGGTTAATAGTTTAAAGGATTATAATTAAAATTTATAAATATGGGCTCATTTATTTATCCACCCCTTCTCAATGATTATACCTCTAATAATTTGTATCAAAGCAAGTTCTTTGGTAAAGGCTTAATAGCTTGAAGGTGATCTAAGGTACAATATGGGTAGTCATAAAGGATTATTATATACTAAGCAAGAAATAATGTTCAATGGATCCAATTATACATTTTGGAGTGCTAGGATAAAGACATACATTATGTCCCTAGGGGTTGATACATGACAATCTATTGTGGATGGTTATGTTACTCCTACTATTCCTCTATCTAGTGCTATAAACAATAAGTTGTTTGAAAACAATTCCAAGGTAATGAATGCTATTAATTATGGTATTTCAAGGATTTAATACACCAAGATAATCCATTATAAATATACTAAAGAGATATGGTGCAAAATATAGATCATTTATGAAGGAGATTCAAAGGTCAAGCTTGTTAAGTTATAGACCCATAGAAGGAAATTTGAAAGTCTCAAGATGAAAAAAGAAGATACTATGGTATCCTTTCTATACAGAGTTGATGAGATTGTGAACATCATCTGAGGTCTTGGATAGAACCTTTAATGGGCTAACGTTGTTCAAAATATATTGAGGCCTATATCCCTGAAGTTTGATCCAAAATTATCTACTATAGAAGAGATTCATGACCTTACTCATTTTAAAATATATCAATTACATGACACCCTTATTTTATATGAGATGAGGAAGAATGATGATATAACACCAGAGAAGGAAACAACTTTCAATACTAAAATGAAGACAAATAAGAAGTTTTAAGGTAATAAAATCAAGGAGGATGACATTCTTGATATAGATGAGGATGAACTAATTGCTTTGATTTCAAATAAATTGAGAATAGGTTCAGGAAAGTATAAAGGTAAGCTACCTCTCAAATTCTTCAATTGTGGTGAGATAGGACATTTTGATAATAAGTTACCTCATAAGTATAATAAGGATTATGATTAACAACATGATCAAGGTCATGATGATAGAAAGATAACATTCAAGGTTGATAAAAGAAAAAAGGGATTTAGAAGGTTTGATAACAATAATAAGTACTTCAAGGACAAGAAGAGTCTCTACACCAAAGAAGATTGTAGCTCATTAGATGAGAGTGAAGATAGTGACTAAGAGTATGATCATGAAGATGATGTACCTATTAAAGATATATTCTTATTCATGGTTAAAGAAGGTAGTTTCTCACATCAAAAGGAGTCTACTTGGAGTGGTTTAGATGATGACAAAGATGAGGTGGACTATGAGACTACATTAAAAAATTCTCATGAAGAACTAAAGATTGAGAAAAAAGATTAATAAAAAGATAAAATTTAAACTCAAGGAATTTGAGTAGAAATTCAATGTGTTTGATGTAATAATAAATGAAGATGCCAAGGAGCATGAAGATATGGTCAAGCATCTCAATTATCAAATGGAAATCATGTCTATAAGCCTAAAAGCTAAAGAAGATGAATGTGCAAGGTATGTAATTGAAAATGAGTCATTGAAATTTGAGTTAGAGAAGGTATATATAGTAAGGCAATGTCATTTTTGAGATTTTAAAATAGCTCAAGTGATCTAGACAACATTTTGAATGATCAAAAGTATGCAAGTGATAAGATAGGTCTTGGATACAAAGAATAACCATAGACTATAACTCAAGATAAGATGAAGACTAATGTGAACAAGGACAATCTAAATTTGAATACAAATCATTAGACAAGGAATGTAGGTGATAGAATAATAAAGACAAATCAGATCATATAACCAAATTCTATGAGGTATGAAATTTTAATGGTTACTACTATACTTGTAATTAGTTTAGGCATAGAGCTAGAGAATGCAAGAGACCTGTTAGAAATGAGTTTGCAAAGAACTATGATGGGCGTCATCAGTTAAAAGGTGTGAGCAATTTTAAGTACGTATAATATTATGATATAGGATACTTTGTAGAACATTTTTCATTTAAGGTAAGACAAGCTGAGTTTCCATTAAGGAGTATGGTTTGATACAACTATGAATAGAGAGGTCACATTACTAGATTTTGCAAGCAAAGGCCTACAAGATATAATAAGTTTTATTAGGCTCATAGAATGGAAGATATAAGACAAGTGAAATCATAGAGACCAAAGGTGGTAAGTAGTAATTATGACGAGTCTACAAGTTCAAGTAATATATTTTTTATGGTGGAGAATATTATAGATGTTGAAGAGTGCCAAGATCTCTCATTGACTTCTCATGTTGAGATTGAAAATAAAAAACTCAAGGAGAACATCAATGTAGTATTTGAGACTAGTTATAATGTAAGTATGGATCTAAGTAAACATCATGCTATTGCTAAGAAAGCTTCATGAAAAGAACATCAATTGTTAGTGACTAGTGATGAGGTTCAAGAATGCATGGTTGATTCTTCAAATAAAAATGTATGTCAAGATTCCATAGTTTCTATATGTGTTATCAATTATATCTTTGAATAAAAGGAGAGTGATATAGAAGAAGAACTAGTTGTCATCTTTCATAATAAGAAGAATAAGAACAAGAAAAAGAAGTCTTATAGCTATAAGAGGATTCTATTGGTTATTGAGAAGATGTGGGACAATCCTAGATTCACTTTATTTTAGAGAATTATGGTGCAAAGGATGTCTCTATCTATGCTTCTTAAGAGACTCCTTTCAGTTGTGAAGCAATTATTGTTGTGGTTTTCTTGAGATGGTCCTAAAAGACTAGAGTTGAGTGTTCTTAGTTATAATAGGTGTGTCTAGGTGGAAAATATGTTAAGGTGATGGCATGATGTTTATAGCTATTAAGGATCAGTCTATAGGGTTAGATTGAAGGTTATCATATGGAAAAGGAGGATTTGTGTTTTTTCAAGATGATCCTTTTACATAGAAAGGTATGTTGAGCTTATTCTAGCATGCTCTAGGTGGTTTTATGATTTGAATGTATGTTGAAGTCAATTTGGAGATTTTTATTACCTCTCAAGTTTCTTAGTTTGTGATTAAGATCTTGAAGGTCCTAAAATTGGTTATAATAAATCAAGTTTACCAATGATGTGGGAGCTCAAATCTTGTTCCAAAAGTGTGTAATGGTTATCTCTAGGTGTAAAATAAGTTTCATAAGTGGACATTGACTAGAAGATGCTCAAGTGATGTAATTGCTTAGAGTTCTTAGGGGAAGTTCCTCTCATATTTTTCATGATGTGTTCTATCATATTTATATGGTTTTATTTGTTATTTATTCATTGAATGTAGTGCTTGGTTAAAGAGAGTGTTGGCATAGAGCAAGAAGAAGTTGTCAAGGTAAGCAAAAGTAGGCTTAAGGTAAGGGGGCATTTTTATCATCTTTTTAAAATGTTCCTTTCCTATTTATGTTTCTTTTACATCCTTAGCATTAGTTCGTTCCCACTTTGTCATTGTGTCAAAGGGGGAGAAAGTTCCTATTGTGGGAGTGCTTGAAGAGAGAGAAGGTGAACTTTATATATATATATATATATATATAATGTTTGTTGACATTAATGATAAAGGGGGATATTTTGGAGATTTGTTAATGATGTCATGGTGATTTAATATAGGTGTCTTGGTGAGTGTATTAAGTGATTTGATAGCCTATGTGACAATGACAAAGTGGGAAATGTGCTTGTTCTAGTATGCTTGGTTAATATTCTACTTTGGCATGGTTACAGATGTTCAAGAATGAGTATGGTTATTTGATAATATGCAAGAGGTCCTATAAGTGGTTAAGGATGATTTGAGAGCTTGTGTGCATGAGTGGATTTCATCTTGTAGTCCATTGTTTTCATCTAGATAGTTTGGTTTTATTGTAATAAAATATGAGTAGGAAATTTGATGACATCACCATTACCACATATGGATGAGTCAAGGGGAGTTGGTCATATAGTTCTGATCACATTAGTCCCTAGTTATTATGCACTAAATCTTAGGTCTTTTACCTAAGTGAATTCAAAGATATGTGGGTGAAAAGTTGGGCTCCTAATTATTTTGACAACGTTTTCCCATACTTGCCAAATTTTCAAAGTGGTAAGAAGAGCCGAGTAAGCATTTTGATATTGGAATATCTTGCACATGTGGAAATTTTAGGAGAAGGTGATCATATGGGTTTGTTTTGTTTTGAACCTAGTTTATTTTTGATAAATTTTAGATCATGTGATGAAGCATGTCAAAATATATGCACGCTCAAAGTTGGCCTTCCAAACAAATTTTAGGCATAGTTGTCTTTGTGATAGAAGATTTTGAGAAGGCATTTTAATGGTGATATATATTACATGTGCATGAGTTCTAAGAGTAGATTTTTATATAGATGGATTATCCTATGTGGGGAGATTATATGGTCTAAATTTGATATCATGTGTCAAAGCACAAAAAAAGTTATTAAGGATCAAATTTGGCTTCTTAGATAGATTGCAATGGTCCTCATAGTCAATTTTACAAGAGTTAAAGTTTGTTCAAGTCTCAATGAGATAGATGGAGTGCATTTTCTCCAAGATATCAAGAAGTATATAGATGGTAAGAAGTGCACATTTCTTAATGACTAAACAAAGGTAAAGGATAAATATCAATGGTGAGTGGGTGTTCATACATATTGATTAAATAATAAGCATTGCTGGTTAAAGACTTGGTTGATCCACAAAGATCAACAATGTATGATGAGTCAACATTACAAGATTACATGAGATAAGGTCAGAATGACTGAAGTTTAATGTTTGAGCATTGACACTTATGCATTAAAGTTTGGAAAAGATCAATGGTGCATATTTGATCTAAGAAATGAGGACATGAGATGTGAGCTTAGTGTTCAAAGTTTAACTATGACCATTGACATTTAAATATTTGAAATTTAACAAAAGGAAAACCCAATCTATGTATTTTGGCTATAATTTTTAATCCAAGATGAATTTTCTCATGTTGTAAAAATCAAAGATGAATAAGATTCCATGATGCATCTAATAAACCTAATTTGAATATCTATAAGTGTGTAAAAATAAATATATTGAGCTCCAAAGTTTATTATGTCTTTTTATATGTTCTACAAGTGACCCAAGAAGGATATTGAAGCTTGTTTTGATGTTGTTTCAATATCTCTTAATGAATTGGATATTGGGGAGTGTTGTAGACTCCATAAGGATTTTTTTTTGTGATTATGAAGGTTTGATGATTTATATTCAATATGAATAATGGTTTAGAAGGTGATTGTGTGTTTGCTCATAATGACTATGTGCACATAATATTTTTTAAGCATTTTGTTCTTAAGCAAAAGAGTAATGTGATGGATATGAACACTTAAGGAGGACCTATAGATCATGTGGCATGGTTTCATGAGTTGGAAAAGTGTTCTTGTGTTCTTATTTTTCTTAGATAAGTGTCAAATAGCTGAATGGGACTCCATAGGACCTAAAAGTGACTTATGCCTCTTTGAAAGTGGATTGTGCTTAAGTGTGACCCATGTGATATGCCTGAAGGGTGAAGGCATGTATTTTGTATGATGAGTAAATATTATGGTGTTGTTAATTCATGTATGCTCTATATATAGTGAAACTAAATATGATGATTTATAAAAAAAATTAAGTGAGAGACTTGTATGTGAGATTTTAGAGAAGGATTTATGGATATTATACATTGAAGTGAAGAAGGAAGGATAGGTAGTGGGTTTATTGGTTGATTTAATGAGCAAAACAATTTTTTGACTATGTATGTATTTTAGGTCATGTCCCTAATGTCATAATAGTTCTCTTACAATTTGAGAATATGTGAAGAGGTCTGCGGGTGCATATGAAGATAGTTTGAGTGAAGAAGGAGAGATATTGTGGCATGCCTATGTGAGAGGCATGTTTGAGATAGAGAGATTTTGTATAGGAATTAGAAAATAGAGATCCATAATTAGGTGTTGAAGACATCATTTATAATGTGGAGGTGTTTAAAGGAGGGTCTAAAGGACTTGGTCTTCTTTAGAAACAATTGCTCCTTGTGAAATAGGTGTTTCACTAAATACCTTTGGTGAGGAGGATATGATCAAGGTTTGTTGGTATAAATGAGTTGATCAGTCTGTTATTTGTAATTTATTATAGGATAGTATTCCATTTTTGTTGCAAGCTTGAGAGTGGATTTTATTCCCCATGAGGGTTTCCCATAGTAACTATGTGTTTGATTTGTGTATGCATTGAATATATGAACTCTCTTGTTAATGCTTCTTGATCAAGTTGATATATGTTGATTGGATAATATTTTAAAGGACTAAACTTGAAATTGAAAATATCTATGATCATTGATTGACCCCCCCTTCTTAGTGATTGTACCTCTAACACACTTTTCCATGTGTCATCTTTTGATTAGATCACTCTTTTTTAGGTTTCATAGTGATATTATCATGAGGCAATGGGTCCATGTGTCATCAACATATTGGTTCTAGCTTCAGGTAGCCTCCACATAACATCCAACTATCTAAGATTGAATGACTAGCTACTATGTGGGCTCCATGTAGTACCTAACTATCTAAGATTGAGTGACTAGTTTTTAGGTGTCATATTATCATGTACTAATAGTGTTATTTGAAATTTAACCTTACATATTATCTTTGGGGAATGAAGGGCATGAATAAGTGCCAAGTAGCATGATATAATTGGATCTCTTTTCATGGGACTCTTGAAAGTAATTAGGATCTTAGAAGGATATGATTGGTTGTAGCATGGTATGCCTTAAGGGGGTCATGACTCTTTTGTAGGCTGAAATGTAATGATTGAATCTGAAGTGGCACATTCACATTGGGTTTCTTGATCATGAGACTTGATAAAAAAGGAAGATCATTAGAAGATTATAAGTGAGTGCTAAGTGGCATGTTGCGATTAAATCAAGGTTGCAGACATTTTGTAACTTTCTTTTGAACTTGAAATGTTGTATTTAAGTGCCAAGTCGCATGATTTGATAGGATCACTAGGTCATGACTATTTTTAAGGCTAAATTACATAAAACTAAGTCTAAAATTCTATATAACCAAGTGACCAATGTATGCAATGCTACCTTGTGTCAATCAAGGCCGAATTGGCATCAAATTTCTATATAAAGGAGAGAATGAGAAAGTTAGTGGACTACATGATAAATAAAAATGGGTAAATCCAAATTCATAAAATTTAAATATATAATATGACTTAGACCCTTTTATGAAACTTAAAATCAAGGTTCATCATAGTATTTAATAAAATTTTTGACATAGCCAAAGTAATACCATGATTTGACAACCTTAATTAAGTGATTTTGATTGCATCTTAGCGATTATACCTTGGTTTTTTAAATTTCAACCCCTTACAAGATCACATTTAAACAAATTAGATCTTTATAAAACCAATGAACTTTAAAAAATAATGAAATATTTATAAAAGGTACCCATTAATATTTATCATGTACCAACGTGACTCCTAAACTTTTAAATTCATACAAAGGGTTTTCTATCATGTGGAATTAATGGTAAGGTATGTCCTAGGGTAAATGACCCAGAATTTCATAGGGTCCCCATTTTTTCCAAATGGGTTGTGTTTATCTCAACAATGTTCATGTGTAAAATACCCCATGATAACTTTTACATTCATATACCAAGTGTAAGTAAAATATAATTACATGAAATAATCCTATATAAAATTAGCCTTTCAAAACTAAGGTTTATTTGGTGACTACATGGAATTTCTTGTCATCATAGGCACTTTAGTGGTGGCTTGAGTTGAACTAAAAGTTAAAGCATTGGATTTATTCGTGGCCTCTAATTATTGAAAATACTTGTTTTTGACATCATTTTGGTATCTAATAATATCCATGTTCAAGAGTGGGGGTCTATGTATCGGGTTTGTTTGTACCATTAGCTATGCATGTTCAAATTTACTATTCCTAAATTTATTCTTGAATATTTCCACTTTAGTGACTTTATTTTATGCAAAATTTAACTCATCTTCAATCTCCTCTAATTTTAATCCTTGTAGATTTTTCTTAAAGTTGGTTGAGGCTTTATTGGAGAAGATGGCCAAAATTGGCTCTACTTATTATCCTACCTATAGATTCCCTTGCTTGTGAGAGATTCAACTCCTATAAAATTTAAAAATGAGGCTCTCATATTTTTCATACTTGGGAATTATTTCCTTGGCTAATATAACCCACTCTCATGCCTCTTACATCTTAATTACCACTAGGTTGATGAAATTTGAAGCCTCTAATGGTGTCATCAAATTGAGGTGGCCATATGCCTTATTTATCATGTACATAATGAGGATTTTTAGCTTATTCTCATATTACTTTAAATATTAAATAATTTAATGGCTTTAATGATATAAGGAGTTAATTCATCCCTCATTATAGTAATAGACCTAAAAATGTTGTGTAGTTTTGAATTAGCACTTTGGACATCTATTTCAATTTATATGGGAACATGAACAATTTTTTGTTTCTCTCTAACCTAATCTAAATTTTACTTAAGATCCATCCTTACTAGTTATATTTATATGTGGAGCTTAAGCAGAGCATCCATGTGTGTCTCAAAATATGATTTAATATCTTCAATGTAGAGGGACTACCCTAATTTATTATTATTCATATTTAACAACGTGAAAAATTCTTATCTTTCCTCTAAAATTACCTTTCCCCCTTATATCTTCATATTCAATTCTTATTTTCTTCACCATATAAAAATTACTTGTGGATTTTTCAAAAATGGACTGCATTATGGGAAACTCTATGATTGTAAGATTTGTCCATTGAGAAGAATGTGAATCCAAATTATCTACCAATTATGGGATGACTAGTTGGATGAGTCTATTGGTTGAGTGTACTAAATTGTTGTCTCAATGAATAGATCCCTTAAGGACTAATTTAAGGTCTCTTTAAGGAATGGATCAAGAAGGTAAGGTTGTATTATCTTAGACTAGTCCACACCACCATATTGAGGCAATGGGTGGACTATATACACTTTTTTCATCTTTCCAACCTTATTTGATGATATTATAGTAGTGTCTTGAGAATAACTAGAGGGAGGCACTGGAAAACCTAAATAAGTAGATAATACATATAGTTTTGGAATTTTCAATGATCTCATAGCTTTCTTGGATGGTTTATTTTTAGTCTTTGTGGGTGATGGGGTAGTGGTAGAGGTAACCACAGTAGAATTGGGTGGATTGGATGTTGAGGGAATAATTGTAGTAGTAGGAACTATTGGGGAAGTGGAGATATCTTTATCTATTACCTACTATAGTTGGTAGGATATCTCCTACTCTGCTATTTTATTTAGTACATGTTTAGGGAAATGTAAAGATGCAACCTTGTGGCTAGTGACCATAATTATAGTATAGTCAAGATATAACCAAAGCTACCCTCTATCCATTAATGTTTTTGTAATTCTCTTGGATACCCTAAGTAATGAGGATTCATGAATGGTCATCCACATCTAAGGGTATACATCTTATACAGTACCAGTAATGTTACTGGTATAAGTGTATGTACATAGAATAATATGAATCACATATACCATTTTTAATGAAGTCTATAGATAGGCTCTAGAGTGACCTATTATGCATACAAACTATGCCAAAAATAATATATATAAGGTATGACATCATATGTAAATTTCCCTCTTGAGGCATCTTATCCTTATGCAGTACTTGTTTATGTAGCTCAACACTAATTACCTCATCTAGAGCAAATGTTAGCTCTAAGGTCATTAGTAAATCCAAAAATAGAACACATTTAAGGTGAAGGAATTATATGTTAGGATATCCATATAACAAGATTAGGAAGGTCATCCCATTATGAACTACCATCTAGAACTTAGTTATAGTCATTGACTTAATCTCCTTCAAACTGATAGTCTTCCCAAAAATTAACCACTTGCTAAATGTTTTATCAATTAGGTTATCCTTCTTCCATAGAACCATTGGTGTAATTTTTATGTAGAATATATTATAGGTAGGGATAAATTCCTATATAATACATCTCAAAATATGCATGGTATAATGGTTTTGTGTTCTTAGTGGTGAGAAAATCACTCCCAATCACTTTTCCATTGAATAATAAGTCTTGTAGGAGGTCTATGCATGGAATAACCTCAGGCATGGCTACTATGAAATGAAATCCATATCATTTTAGAGGTATTAAGTTTATAATAAATTATATTTGAGTTGGTTTCAAATTATCCTCATGAGTGTGTAGATCCACATCACTAATCCCATAATGTTAAGTAATTGATATAGTCATTGTTAAACATCACTAGATCACGGACGGTGTCTTTGTACTATGTTGAATCCTTAATGGAGAATCTAGATATGGGTAGGTCTGATTTGAATGTCTTAGATGAGGATTCTATAGTTAATTCATTGGGTTGACAAAGTTTTGGTATTTTTTTCAATTTGGTATATTAACTTCTCTGGATGCACTTTATGATAAAAACACATGTAGTTAGGGCTTGTTTGGAAGTAGGAAAGTGAGATCAAAATTAATTTATGATAAAAGAGCATGTAATTTTTTTATAATTCATTGATATATTTATGGTATTCAATTCTATTTCATGTGTCATTAATGTCCAATGTCTATGAATTTACTTTACTTCTTCAATTCAAACTTTACCACTTTATTTGGTGGGTATGACATGTAGGTACTATAGATGCCAGTAAGAATGCCATGTCATTTCCTTTTACAAACTATTAGTCTATCAATATTTTTTATTTGGTTTACCTATGCCACAAATTCTCTTGGTATTCAAGAGTCATATGTTGTGGTAAAATAGTTCTTCTAAAGTAAATGAATTTGATAAACAAAAGTTCCAAACACTTTTATCGAAGACCAAAAATGTTGAAGACAAAAGTTTCAAAGAAAAAAGTGAATAATAATTTTCCAAAAAAATTATTCAAACAATTTATCTAAATACCAAATTTATACCAAGCACTTTTTACTGATACAAAATTCTAGAGATCAAATGCCAAAGACCAAAATTTTAAAGATAAACATTTCAAAGATCGAAATGTTGAAGACAAAAAGTTCCAAAGAAAAAAGTGTTGAACATTTTATCCATGGTGAATAAACTTTTTAGGGATTAACCTTTGAACACAAGTTATAAACAAAACCTATGAATAAGACCTATGAACAAAAGTCATAAAGGGTTACTTTACTCAATAGTGCATATAGGTATGAAATGTTGAAGACTTCCAAAGATAGACTTCCAAACAAAAGTTTTGAAGATCTATTTTTGTAAATCTTAAGACTTCAAAAATTATGCATCTTAAAAACTTATACATACATAGAAATTCTAAAGAGTATTAACAGGTTAGTCTGAATAAATAAAACATGTTCATCTATGTTTATTGAATAATGAAGTTAGGTGAAACACTTAAAGATCTCTTTGAAAAATAATTTCATGGTAGGTCTATACCTTTCCAAAACATAGTGGGTACCTATTATTGAAAAATGGGAGTATGTTAGGTACAAAACAATCTAGATGATATTTTATGATTATATAGTACCTCAGTCTTGTCCACTTAGAAAACTCAGACCTAGGTTATTGCTCTCAATTGTTTACCTTTTCTATTTCTACATGTCTTGCATCTCCTCTATATTTTTCCCCTTGGCCTATATATCTTAGTCTGACTAGTATTATGTTGATGACCTAGGTATTTTATCTTACATAGAGTACTTAAATTGTATTTGTCTTCCATATCTACAAGTTTTCAACATGTACCTACTTTTTTGCTCCTTAGACATTAATGTTTGGTACAAACAATAACATTGATGTTATTGTCTTATCCAAACATAAATGTATAGTTCCCTAAAGTCATCTAATTTTAAAATGAATTATATTTTAATGGTTGGATTAAGTGATTTAATGTGAGTTATTTCTCCAAAAGGATTGGTATATATATATGTATATATGTATATATATATATATATATACATATATATATGTATATATATATACATATATATATATATATATGTATGTATATATACATATATATATATATACATACATACATACATATATACATACATATATATATATATATATATGAGTTCAAAACTCATCATTTCCTTAGCTATAAAAATACCAAGGAAATAATGAAACTTATCAAAAGCACTATATCAAGCATTAAATTAAACAAATATTCCCTCTATATATACATATATATATATATGTATATATATATGTATATGTATATATATATATATATATGTATATATATATGTGTGTGTGTGTGTGTATATATATGTGTGTGTGTATATATATATATGTATGTATGTATATATATGTATATATATATATATATATACAATGTATATATATATATATATGTATATATATATATATCTGTACATTTATATATATACATATATATATACACACACACACATATATATATATGTATATATATGTATATATATATATATATATATATATGTATATATATGTGTGTATATATATATATATATGTATATATATATATGTATATATATAAATATACAGATATATATATATACATATATATACATACATACATATATATATATATATATGAGTTCAAAACTCATCATTTCCTTAGCTATAAAAATACCAAGGAAATAATGCAACTTATCAAAAGCACTATATCAAGCATTAAATTGAACAAATATTCCCTATTTATTCATATTTCCATATTAGTCATAGGTAATTCACCTCTATAGGTTTTAAGTACTAAAGGAGAATCCTTAAAGCCCATTTTTCCAAGTAAAAATTTGGGTCATTATTGTATTTATTTTTCACATATTATATAATTCAGATACAAGATAACATGTAGGGGATAACTAAATTAGTCTGAGGCCCTCTTCAATCTATTTTATATCTATGTAGTTCCCTTTGATAGTGGGTTTTTTGGGTCATTTTGATACCATGTTCCCATTAACCCATATCCCTCCAGGGTCACTATGAAGATGGAAAGCTATGGTTTTGCCATTTCACAAGGAGTGATTATCCACAAACCATTTGTAAATGAACCAAAGTGAAGTCAAAGTAAAACCAAAAAGCATCCAAGTGTTTGATCTTGTTTCAATAGATATTCTATACATGACACTAGTGTCTAACCTAGATAGAAGCATTAACACAACCATCCTAGGTTGATGTTACTATTTAGAGCACAAGAAGTATCAGAGATAGAATTTCATGACTATTTAAAATATCCTTCCCACCTAATTTCCAATTTTTCCAAATATAAAAATTCATTAGCATCATAAAAATCTAAGCACATGACTTGTTTGTCATTTCTATATCTAGCATAGTTTTACCTTCTATATTTATACTATCTAAACATAATAAATTTAGAGTATGTTTATATCTAAATTTAACATCTAATTGGCCTATTATAGATATAATTATCACCCTTGTGGCATTTAATTTATATATACCCATTTAATAATAATCTAAGGATAACTCCGAAAACATTAGATTCCAGTTTAGGGTTAAACATCTAGTATAATATTTCCTATATGATATTCAAATTGGGTAGCTAATTTACTACCAGTCAAAAAAATAATAGAGAGATCCATCTTTGTGTTGATTTTAGTAATTTAAATCAAGCTTTGGATAAACAAAACTTTCCACTACCATCCCTAGATGAAGTAATTCAAAGGGTCTATGGATCTGAGATGATGTCTTTCCTACGTAGGATCTCATGCTACAATGAATTTTTAATTGGTAAGGGAGACCAATCTAAGATAACCTTCACCATAAAGTGTAGTGAATTAACTTATAATAAAATTCCCTTTGGTTTGATCAATTCTATCACTACTTTCCAAAAATCCATGGACATGGCATGTGTATTATTATGTATATGGATGACTTAACATTTTTTCTAAATGTAGATCACATTAACACTTACAAAAGATCTTTGAATTTTTTTCTACATTTGGTATTTCATTCAATATAAATAAATTCATCTTCTATATAATTCAAGTTAAAATCCTTGGTTATGCAATTATGAAATAATTTATGTCAATTGACCTTTATAAAGTTGATCCTATTTCTAAAACTCAATTACCAAACAACAATAAGTACTTAAAATCCTTTTTTGTAAATATAATTTCATGTAAAAATTCATTTCATGTTTTGTTGAGATAACTAAACCATTGAATGCCATGTCAAAACAAGGAGCTAAAGTTGAGTGGAAACATACCTCAAATTAATCCTTTCAATAAATTAAGTATGCCATAACGTAGAACACCATTTTTGTCAACCTAGATTATGAAAAAAAAATTATACTTATATTCATTTGCATCTGGTCATGCCATTGTCGATGTCCTTACCTATAAACTAGAATATGGAGAGGATTTTATAGATTTCATTAACACTAATTTGAAGGAATATAAATTAAAATACCATATTTTTGGACAACCCAGATTATGTTAGACATTATATTCTAAGGAACAAAGTTTGTACTATGGTTCTGAATCCTGTTCTTAAAATGATGTTAGGGTAAGATGAACTTAGATAAATAAGAGGATGTTGGGTCTCAAAACATCAATAATATGACATTGAATATAAGCCCATGAATCTTATTTGAGGTCATGGTCTATCACAAGTGATCTCTAAAATTGACTCTTGTATTGTTATTGTCCAAGTGAATTAGTTTGAATTAAAGCACAAACCATGGTATGCCTTGATTATTCATTACTTTTTGTATGGTGGTCCACTAATTAACCTATATAGGACACAAAAAATATCATTAGGGTTAAGGGTTGATCATTTCATGCTTAATGAAGGTGTATTAAATTATATAAATAATGTAGGTATTTTCCAAAGATTCTTAATGCAAGAGGAAACACTATATGTCATTACATATTTCCATGATAAATTAGGAAGATGTAATCCTTCTCGTAGTGTGACAAATAAAAAAATATTAAGGTTTGATTATTATTGGTAGAAAATTATTCAAGGATACTCATATTCATTTGAGATCCTATCATCTCTGTCAAACATTTAAAAATAGGGAGACTCATTTTTGTATACCCCTTCAAAAATTAACTGAGGAGCATCCCTTTACTCAATGGGCCTAGAATTCATTAGATTCATAAATCCAAACACTTCAGCCAAACATAGATTCATTTTTATAGTGATTGATTATTACAAAATATGGCCTAAAGTAAAAGAAACCAAGAACAAAATTGCTAAGGAGGTGATTAAAATCTTTGAAGAGCACATTACAACCAGGTTTGACATCCAGTGGAACTTGTGTGTGTCAATTGGCCTATCTTCCAATTAGTTGAGATAATTAAGTATGAATATCAAAATAAAATTACATTGAAGTTTTATTCAAACTTTCCATTGATGTTATCTTAAAATTTTTACCCATAGGGGAATGGTTTGGTTGAGTCCACAAATAAGAACTTGATGATGTCATCAAAAATCAATAGAACAAAACCTATGTAGTTCACATCTATGTCATAAGTATGCTTTACGGGATGATTAGACAAGTAAAAGAAGAGATAAATATCTCTCCTTTCATGATGGTTTATAGTGTGGATCCAATATTTCCAATGACACTCAAAAGACTTGTTCGCTAATTTTGGCCTATATATAAAAATTACCTAGATGAATTAATTTCTAGAAGTCTTGGTATGGAGAAACAAACCAAGCAGAGTTCCTAATTGAGTGCATGATCAAATAATGAAGAATAATATCTCATGTCACTTGTAAAGCTTTTGAAACACTTTAACCAATCTTATAGTGTAATTTGTTGATCTTTGAGAAGGTCTAGGAATAGTTATAACATTGAAAGTAAAGGATCTAACATGTTTCCATGGTGATTCATGGAAATAAAGATATACGGATTAGGTTGACGTAAAGTCTCAAAGGTTGATAAAGCTTTGATAAATCAAAATATAACAATAACAATTCTAAAATAACCAGACCATCATAACACGTCACATAAATATGAATTGGTCAATCAATTTGAGTGTTTGATAAATGCAATTAGAACTATTTTTAGGCCAAAAGATTAAATGTAAATTATGTTTTTGGTCTCATAAACATCCTCTAAAAATTTTGTATTTTGATGAGTTTTCTATCTCAAGATATAAGCATTCAAAGTTGAATAAATAGAATGGACCATGTGTGGGGACGTCAAATTAAATCCTTGTGAAATAAACATTTGGATTCAAATATTCCTAAGGTTAAATGAAAATATGACAAGTGGTGAAATATCAAGTACTTAAAATAAGATATAATAGTAAGTGGTGATTAACAAGGTCAGTGGGTCTAAGTAGATTAATGGAGTGTATTCAATCACACAAATTGAGATCAAAAGTGAGTGAGAGGTCAACTGGTCAGAGAATCCTAAGGATAAATATGAAGGTTCCAAGTGTCAAAATTATGGCCACTACCAATTAAATCAATGGTACATGTTCAAACCATGTAAAATAAGATCAATGGTGCATGTAAAGTCAAAGGGTCAACAAATTTAGATTGAATGTGAGGTTGCAACATGGTACAAGCACAAGAACTAGATGGTACTAAGTACAAGGCCCATTAAATGAATAAGGAGATTAAGAATGGGATAATTTAGGGATCCCATATTAATATCAATGACCAATATTAAAATTCAAATCCAAGAGACTTCAAATGAAGATAAAATACAATCTAGGTCAAACTAGAGCAAATATTAGAAAGGGATATTTCACCATTAGAGTTTAGTCAAACACCATTAAGTATAAGAATTAGTCATACAATTAGGAACATCAATGATGAATCTCTATCACCATTAAATCTTGTAAAAGGCCTCTAGTTGATGATTTAGAACCGATCGATCCATTCTCTAAAAAATTACAAGATTATTGATGATGCTTGGATTTTCACCTTTGAGGAGATGCTCAGTTATCATCATCTAAGTAGCAAAATAGAATCATATCTCTTGCTATGGGTGATAATTTCATTGAGATGAATCTCTAGGTTATGGGTTAGCTCCCCTTGATGCACTTTTAAAACTCTCTCTAATCTATCAAGTGTGTATGAAAAGAGTTCAAGAAAATAACTAAGAAAACAAATGGTGATGCACCCATATTTGGTATCCTCATAATTAACTAAAACCACTACTTTAAAGACAAAAAACAAGGTGTTTTCTTGTACATGACTCACAACTTAGGATCCATTACTACATCAATATTTCATATTCTAGATTCGAGAAGGTATATGATTCTTAATAAATAAATCAATAATTAAAAGAAAGATATAGTCATGAATCACTTCTAAGATATCAAAGAAAGAATACTAGCAAAGACCTATAACAATCTTCTTTCTATAAATTGGTAAACCATCAAGAATACAAGCTAGAAAATATAATATTTCACTAGACTATACCAATAATGATTTAATCATTACTCAATATTACAACATATGAGAGGCAATCACACTTTTGTATCTCTTCAAGAGTTCTTCGAGTATAAATCTAGCTAGAGTTTCCCTAATAACCAGTGGAGGATCCTGAACAAGCCAAAATAATGCATATATAGCCTTTGAGAGGTGGAGTAATTAAAGGAAGTTCAAGGGTCACTTGGACATGTGTCATCCTGAAATAACCAGTTAAATTTGCATAGGAGAGAGGTGGATGAGCTATGCCATGTCATCGAATGAATTAGTTACAATTAGTTATAACTAAACTAAAAGTATTAGTTACATTTATTACAACTAAACCAAAACCTAAATTACAATTTCCAATTGTTACCTTTATCCTCACCTGTAGGTTTCCACTAATCCTTTCTGTTAAACTCTAACAACTAGTTTTCATAGTCTAAAATTGGCGTTATGCGAGCCATCACCTTTCATGTATTTCTTCAAAATTTTATTTCCTCAAACTTATTGTCTTAGCAATTTTCCCAAAGGAATTTATTTGGGTCTTTTATTTAATTTATTCTTTTCTTTTGGATTTTTTCTTGGTCTTTTATGCTTTAATCAATTTTTGCAGACAAAAAATATGAAGGAAATCATGTTTTACTTGTATCAAAGAAAATGTCTAAAAGAACTAGACTTTGGCATCTTTTTATGTTTTCAAAAAGAATTCCTCAGACAATTTATTTGAAATAATTCCTTCAAACTTTCTATTTGGCCCTTTTTGGTTCTTTGAAATGACCCTTCAGAAAAGTGAAAATACCCTTTTTGAAAGGAAACATACCCTTTAGCTTCTTGCAAGTGACCCTTCAGAAAACCTATGTCTCTTCCAAAAGTAAAATACCCTTTGGATTTTTGAAATGGTCCACTCTCCCATGGAAACAATCTTTTAGGATTTTGAAAAGGTCCCTTTGAGAAAGTTAAAATATCCTTTAATAAAGTTGAAAGTGTCCACTTAGCCTAAAAAAGTCATTCAGAAAAGTTGTCACCTACCCTTTGAAAATGTTGAAATTCCCTTTGGAAAATTTGAAAATTATCCTTTGGAAAAAATGAAATTATCCTTTGAAAATGCAAGTGACCCTTAAAAAAGCTATGAGTGACCCTTCAGAAGATTTTTAAGTGTCCACTTTCCAAAGAAAATACCCTTTGATAAAGTTGAAATGCCCTTCAAACTTTCTAAAAAGTACCTTTTGGCCTTCTTGTAAATGACCCTTTAGGAAATTTGAAAGTGTCCTCTATCGTGGAAAAGTCCTTTAGAAAATTTGAAACATACCCTTCATAAAATTTGAAGTGGACCATTTCTTGTGAGAAATATATGCTTCAAAAAAGTTGTTTCAGACAAAATTTCTAAAACAATTCTTTCAAAAAAGTTACAAGTTTCCCTTCAAAAAATCTATCTCAAATAAATTATCTAAAATAATTTGACACTTTAAACAAAAATCTAAAGATAAAAACCCAAAATAATAAACACTTATCAAAACACCAAAACAATGCCTCTGAAAGAATTAGACTTGTAGATTTGTTGGGTCTTCACAAAGAACACTTCTTTCAAAGAAAAGATAAGTACTAGACCTAGCCAAAGATATAGACTTGGATAATTTTTTGCAAATAGGGGTGCCTAATTTTATCTCGAAGGACCAAAACTTGGTCAACAAAATGGTGACTCATAAGGGTCATATGCTTATTATACTAACCAGACCAATAGCTTTATCCAACTCAGGGCCAATGAAGTCAATGAATTCTTGAAGATTGACTAACAAGGATTATGCCAAAACAAAACACAAAGAAACACACCACACAAAAAAACAAGACCAAGTAAAAACAAAACAAGATAAAGACAAACTCACACATGTGCATCAACACTTAGGGAACATAAGGAAAATAGGAAACTATGTACAAAGGAAAAAATAACTTCAATAACAATTCTTTAGATATATCCCATTAACTGGGATATGCAGCTCCTTTCCATCCAAATTTGAGAGTTGGAAATCATTATGTTGTTTACACTATATGATCACATATGGGCCACTCCATAAAGCATCAAACTTTGTGTTCTCTCTAGGTTTGGCCTTATCTTCATCCCATTTTAAGATAATGTCTCCTCTGAAAATCCCTGGCATGGACTTCTTGTCAAAATACTTCTTTTTTTACTCTTGGTGAGTTGTCATGGTTTGCATAGCTTGATTTCTTATCTCCTCAAGCTCCATCAACTCATATAATATGACTCCCATGCTCTCATTCTCCATCAATTATAGTTGATAGGTGAGTTCTAAAGCTGGTAACTCAATTGAGATAGGAAGCCTAGCCTCCCTTCCATACACAAGTGTGTATGGTAAATTCCTAATTTCTCTTTTTAGAGTGATCCTATCAACACAAATGGCTATCTTTAGCTTGCTATGCCAAGTCCTTTAATTCTCCTCCATAGTCCTCTTTATGATCTTGATTAATTTCTTGTTTTTAGACTCAAATAGTTCATTCCCTTGGGGATAGTAGTTGGAGGAGGTGCTAAAATAAATGTCATTTTTCATTTACTTGTCCTTTTTCCTAATAATTCTAATGCATTATCTAAAATGATTGTTGAAGGAGATCCAAACATAGTTCTATACCTTCATATAAGTCTAGGACTAAGATTTCATTTGCCTCCTTAAGAGATATATCCTCCACCCATCTTGTAAAATAATTAGTGGCTATCAACACCCACTTGTGACTAGCACTAGAAGGAGGATTTATCAAACATATGAAATCCAAATCCCATTGCATTAAGGGTTGTTCAACCTAGATTGGATGAAGAGGCAAGGAAACTATCTTTTTTTCCATAAAAAAGAAAACACTTTTGGCATTTCTTTACCCAAGCGTGACTATCCTTAAACAATCTAGGCCAAAAGTAACCATCTCTCATAATCTTAATAGTTGTGGTTTTTGGAGCAAAGTGACCACCAACAGGTCCATCATGAAACTCATGCAAGACTTTGTCAATCTAATCCAAATCAATACACCTCAAAGCACACCTACAAAGTCCTTTATAAATATCACACCTCCAACAAGTACATAAGGAATGGATTGCAACCTAAGTTACCTTATCTTGGCCCTCTCAAGACCTAGTGGACACTCACCAATTTGAAAGAAGTGAATCATGTCTTTTGTCTAACTCCTCACGGTTGAAGGTATAGCTATTTTAGGATACTCATGGAGTGCCAAAAAAACTTCCATTTGCTCTTTCAAGTCTGAAGTAAGATGCTCACAAAATCCTTTATCCTTCACTAGCTTGGTTGTTTTGATCTCCACATCATACTCTATCACTTTGGTGATCCAAATTGCCCTTTTATCATTCAAATATTTTCTCAATATGAAGTCTTTCACACTAGGATGAGGCACAAAAATTTGAATCTTGTTATTAGATAACATATGCCTAAATTTCCTTAAACTCCTTATAACTAAAAGCACTTATTTCTTGACATATGTGTGTCTTATCTCATAGCCTTCCAAACCTTGACTAAAGAAGGAAATAGGCTATTCAAAATTTTCATCATTATCTTGAGTAAGAATTGTAGAGATTACCTCTTTATTCCCAAATGTGTACAAATTAATGTCCTTAGAGAAGTTTGGACTTGTAAGAGTAGGAGTTTGGGCAACGGCTTGCTTGATCTCCTTAGAACTTTATTTTCTCCTTCTTGTCTAGGTGAATATCTCATCCTTCCTTAGCATGGAGGTCAAGAGCTTTACTAGGTGAGCAAAATTAAGAATAAACCTCCTAATTAAATTTATCTTACCAAATAAGCTTTACAAACCCTTTTTATGCTTAGGCAAAGATAATGCCAAGGTACTTACCCTTTCACAATCGATAAATAGACCTTTCTTAGAAATAATGTGTCTAAACAGTTTGCCTTCATGAACAAAAAACACACACTTCTTTGGGTTTATAGATATCCCAAACTCTCTACATCTCTCAAAAATCTATCTTAGGTGCTTTAAATGATCTTTTCTCCCTTGAAGAAAATTGTCACATCATCAAGATATACCAATACAATGTCATTAATTAATCCTTGAAAAGCCATATCCATTGCACATTGAAAAGTAGCTCTAGCATTTGAAAATCCAAATGGAATCTTCCTATAGGCATGTTTTCCCCATTTGGTGGTGAATTCTATTTTATACTGGTCACTTTCTTTCACCAAAATATGATTTTACCTAGAATAACCATCTAGGAGGGAAACCTCTCACTACCTACCACCACTTGAAAAATTTTCTCCATGGAAGGGAGGGGATAATTGTCTCTCAAATAAACTCTATTCAAGTCCCTAAAGTTCACACACAACCTGATCTCTCTATTCTTATTTCTAATAGGGAATAAGTTGGCCAACCAAGAAGAATGTTTGATGGGAAAGATGATTTTGAACTCAATCAGTTTGGTGAGTTCTTTCTTCATGAGAGGATCCATCTTGGGATTGATTGGCTTCTGTATTTACTTTATTGGTTTGGTATTTTCATCTATCTCTATCGTGTGTTGAGCCAAGCTTGGGTCAAAACCATTCAAATCACTTTACTCCCAAGCAAAAATCACTAAACTCCTTGCATAATTCAATGAAAGCATGCTTTTATTAACTAGTGCATACCTCCCCAAGTGCAAGTATCTTATCTTTAAATATTTCTACCATTTCACAATTCTCTTTCTTTGTTAACATGCTTACCTTCTCCTTCTTGAGCTATTTATCTTCATTGAATATGCTTTCAAGAGTCACTAGGCCTTTGGGGAGCTTGTTAGACTTCAGTTGGATAATTTACCCTCCATATTGTTGTTATAGTTTAGACTGATTCTTGGAAGAAAACTTAGACTCTTATTGTATAATTTTTTTAATTTTTTGGTCTCTATCAAATACCTACCAATTAGTGACTTTATCTAGTATGGATAGTCTCATAATTACCTTTAGATGCAATTAGTTTTTGTCTTCCTTTATGCCCTTTGGGACATCAAATTGAGTACCAAAAGATGCCAACCTATTATCATGATTATTATCTTCCCTTGTAATATATCTAATTTTAAAGGGCATTAAATCTTTTACAAGGTCCCAAACTTTATGCTTATAGGATTTGAGTAAAAATTTCTTGGTCAAAATTTGCCCTCTAACTTGATTCATAACAAGATCGCTATTACCAAACACTTGACACCTCTTTTCCTTGCCCATTCAAGGCCATGGATAAGGGTCTCATACTCTACCACATTACAATTTCATGAGAATTGAAATTTGAAGGCTGAAAAATACCTTTCTTTTAAAGGTGAAACTATCACAGCTCCACCACCTGCCCCCATCTTGCTTCTAGACCCATCAAAGAAGAGCTACCATAAGAAATTCACATCCTAACATGGATTCATAAAATTAGGCATGAAAGATCCTTTATAATGCATATAATAGACTCCAAGACTAGTTTCTTCAATAAACTTGTAAGGATCATGCTCATAGTAATTATTTCCCCACTAATCTAAGAATAAATCAGAAACTCCTTCTAGGGAAGATGATGGAGACTGGTCAATATGAAGATCCTCTTCATTAATGATATCATATTTAACAATTTTTACCTTAGGTGAGGATTGTTCCAATGCATCTCTATGCATATTTTCTAACTCAATTTTCACCTTCGTGCCATAATTTATCCTAAATAGTATGTAGAACCATTTGGTTGCCAAATATTCACCTATCTTAGACGTAAAGTCCCTTGAAAATCAAAGAGAAAATAGGGAGGTAAATCCACTACTACCACATTATATGGAATTTAAAAATTAGGACAATAATGAAGGATCAAATTCAAACCTTTCACTACCCTCAAAGTCTTTTTCATTGATCCATCCAATTATAAAACTCCTTTAGTCGTTGGCTCATACTTGAGCCCTAGCTTATCTGCTATAGATTTCTGCATAATTAATGTGCTTGTTACACTATAAATGATACAATTATGAATTAATAAATCACCTATAATTATATATAGGTAAAAATGAATATTCTACTAATTTTTCTTCACTCGACCATCCATAGATTGAGTTACATTTACTAGAATGACATTATCATTTCTAGATGGGCCAGCCTAGTTGCCCAATCCATGCAATTCCTTTTTAATTATATCTTTATACTTTGATAATATTATATAATCCCATAATTAAATATTCATATTAAGCTTATTCATCTGGTCTACCACATTGATGGAAGGATTACTCACCTTGGGGTTCTCTTTATGAACATTTACACATTGTGATGTAGTTTGTAGAGGTAGAGTTGTAGTAGCTATCCTAAAATTTATAATTATCTAATTTTATTATAGTTTAAGAGTTTTTTTATACCCAATTACCATAGGATATTATTTAAGAGTCATAATATGTATTTGATTATCTCCTTTAGCTTCATTGATAGCCCTCCTTTTAGACCTAGTATTATAGGCAACACTAGTATTCTGATTGTTTATATTTCCTAAGAAATTAATGGCACAAAAATAACCCTCCAAATGATTTATGAGGGTATCATTTATCTAAGTTTTTAAATTTTCACCCCACATTTCATTGATCCTTCAAAATTTAAAGTTCGGAAAGATTGACTGCCTTGTAATACCATACCTTGATTGTGCATTTAATTTACATAAACAACTTGTTCTTGACCATTTTCAAAAGATGGATAGTTGGGATATTCTTAGATCATATTGTTCTAAGTGGGGAAAAAGAATTTTGAGGATGAATGATAACTAGTATTATTTCTTTTATAAGGCTTGACATTGGTAATTTGGCCTTGTCCCTGTTTATTTCCTTGAAAAGGGGGTATGTTTGTTTGTGCAAACTAATTGTAGGATTGATATGGTCTATAACTTTGATCTTGTTGTCTTTTAAGTTCAACTAACTCATTTTTAACACTTTTAAGTAGGATTTTAACTTCGATTATTTCATTGGTATGGGAAATGGTATATTTTTCTTGACCAAGAAAAGGAGCTAAAGTGGGCAATGCACTTTGACTAGGAGAACATAAATCAAGAAATAATGGAATTAGAGGTCTAGTAGCTATCTTTATCACTTGAACAAGACAATTATTAGAATTTATGGCTATTTCATAGGTGGTACGTAATGTTTTTTCCACCCATATATTGAATCATCATGGCAATGTAACTATTTAATGCTTTCAAGTAGTATAAAAAATGAATAATTTGTGGTTGGCCTCACAAGAATTGGGATTTTATCCCAAGATTTTTGGAACCTAGTATTAAAATCTTAAATGAATTCATGTGGTGTCCTCTTTATTTTGGTCTATTTCTTAGCTAAAGATAGGTGATCACTCTTTTCCCTGAACCTATCAATCAATAGAGTACCCAACTCATCCCATGAGCTAATAGAATTTATAGGTAGGGTTCCATACTAGTCCAAGACTATTCCTTTAAAAGATAAGACAAAAAACCTAGTAGCTACATTTTCTTGGGTAATATTATGGATATTACAAAAGTTTTCTAAATTATTGATGTGCTCAATAGCAATAATTAAACCATATCCACTAAAATATGGGACATTTTTGAGATTAGCTCCTAGAATCTAATCATATTAGGCAAGATACAAGGGAGATCCCTCAGTGAAAGGCACAAAAGGTTATTTTCTATCCATTTTAGAATGTTCACTATAGGTATTATGAGTGGAATGTAACACAAATTTGGAAGTTTTAAACACAAAATCTCTTTTTTAAGGATGAGTATTGACAAACATGAACCTTTTGGTGGAATATAGAGGTAATCTCACAAATTCGAAGGGTACTTATTTAATAGTAGACCTGGTGGTTACCTTTGGCATGGAAAATAGAACTGATCATCAACCAAAGATTTGAATTCTTTAATGGAGTCACGAAGTACTAAATTTAGATGTTTCTTTCTCTTTAATAATGTCAATAATAGCACCAATCTTGAACAATCTTGTATAACTTAGAGGTCCCACCAAGCATGCCAAAAACTATTGATTTTTGGATTTACACCCTTGAGGAAATGCTTAGTTCTCCTCATCAAAGTGGTAAAATGGAATCATCTCTCTTATTATGGGTGAAAATTTCATTGAGATGAATCTCTAGATTAGAGGCTAGCTCCCCTTGATGCCTTTAAAACTCTATCTAATATATCAAGTGTGTATGAAAAGAGTTTAGGGAAATAACTAAGAAAATAAATGGTGATGCACCAATATTTGGTATCCTCCTAATTGACTAAAAGCACTACTTTAAAGACAAAAAATAAGATGTTTTCTTGCATAAGACTTACAACTCAGGATCCATTGCTACATCAATATTTCATATGCTATATACAAGAAGGTCTATGATTCTTAAGAAGGAAATGAATAATCCAAAGAAATATATAATCATGAATCACTTCTAAGATATCTCTACACTTAGAAAAGAATACTAGCAAAGACGTACAACAAATTTCTTTCTATAAATTGCTAGAGCATCAAGAGTACAAGCTAGAAAAGATAATCATTCATTAGACTAGACCAACAATGATTCAATAATTACTTAATATTAAATCATATGAGAGGAAATCACACTTGTGTATCTCTTCAAGAGTTCTTTGAGTAAAAATCTGGCTAAAGTTTTTGCAGTAACTAGTGGAGGATCCTGAACAAGCCAAAAGAATGGATATATATAGCCTTTGAGAGGTGGAACAATAAAATTAAGTTCAAGGGTCACTTGGACACGTGTCATCCTAAAATAATTAGTTACATTTGCATGAGAGAGAAGTGAGTGAGCTATGTTATGTCATCAAATGATTTAATTACAATGAGTTAAAACTAAAATAAAAGCATTAGTTACATCTGTTATAACTGATCAAAAACCTTAGTTATAGTTTCCACTTATTACCATTATCCTCACCTTTAGGTGCCCATTTATCCTTTCTTTTAAACTCTAATAACTAGTTTTTGTAGTCTAAAATTGACATTCTACAGGCTGTCACCTTTCAAGTATTTCTTCAGACTTTTATTTCCTCAGACTTCTTATCTTGACACTTTTTTTGAAAGAATTTATTTGGGTCTTTTGTTTCTTTTTTTCTTTTCTATCATGTTTTTTCTTCATCTTTTATGCTTTAAATAATTTCTATGGACAAAAAATTTGAAGGAAATCATGTTTTATTTATATCGAATAAAATGTTTGAAGGAATTGGGTTTTGGCACATTTTCAAATTTTCCAAAAGAATTCCTTGGATAATTTATTTGAAATAATTCCTTCAAACTTTCTATTTGGAAGTTTTTGGTTCTCTGAAATGACCCTTTTTAAAAGTGAAGAGACCCTTTTGAAAGGAAACATACCCTTTGGCTTCTTGCAAGTGACCCTTTGGAAAAATTGTAAGTGTCTCTTCCAAAAGGAAAATACCATTTAGATTTTTTAAATGGTCCACTCTCCCATGGAAAAAAACTTTTGAGCTTTTGAAAACATCCCTTCAGAAAGTTGAAAGTCTCCACTTAGCCTAAAAAAGACCTTTGAAAAAGTTGTCACCTAACCTTTGAAAATTTTGACATGCCCTTCAAAAAAATGAAATGATCCTTTGAAAATGCAAGTGACCCTTCCAAAAAACTAAAAGTGACCCTTTGAAAGATTTTTAAGTATCCACTTTCTATAAAAATACCCTTAAAGAAAGTTGAAATGTCCTTTGGACTTTTTGAAAAGTACCTTTTGGACTTCTTGAAAATGATCTTTCAGGAAAGTTGAAAGTGTCCTTTAACTTGGAAAAGTCCTTCAGAAAAGTTAAAACATACCCTTAAGAAAAGTTAAAGTGGAACATTTCTTGTGAAAAACATACCCTTTGGAAAAAAAAAATCAAACAAAATGACCTAAACAATTCCTTCATAAAAGTTGTAATTTTCCCTTCAGAAAATCTATCTCAAATAAATTGTCCAAAAGAATTTGACACTTTAAACAAAAACCTAAAGACTAAAACTTGAAAGAATAAAGACTTATAAAAAGAACAAAACAATCCATTCAAAAGAATTAGACTTGTACATTATTTTGGGATTGAAAAATAACACTTCTTCTAAAGAAAAACTAAGTACTAGACGTGGCCAAAGATATAGACTTAGATGATTTTTTGCAGATCGGGGTGCCCAATTTTGGCTTGAAGGACAAAAATTTGGTCAACAATTATTCCATGGTTGTGTTTGTTTCTCTTTTAAAATGAATATAATCATGTGTGGTGACTTCTTAGTTCCCATAATGCTCAAAAGTATGGTAGATTTGTTTAGACTTAATATAATTCAAGGAAAGACTATACAACCTATATGTTTTCATTAATATGATGACTATATGAAAACCAACAAATGGGATTTGTTTTGAAACTATAGTAAGACCTATGATTAAATATTGAAGTAGGGGATAGATATGTGATTATGGAGAAGTGACTCATATTTCAACATAGTCATATCTTTTACAACCAGGTATCTATAGTCACTCAAATCAAATATAGTCATGGCCTTGTTAAGTTTAAAGATATGAAGATTTTGCCTTGATAAGAAAGTCAAGTGGAAGATGACATAGAGTCCTAGGATGGATATTTGGTGGTTAGAGAAATTAATTGAAGCATTTAATATATTTTTAGGGTCTAAGGGTTTTCTTCATAGCAGGATCATGACTCATCATCTTTAGTAAGCTATTTTACTCTAGTGTGTTGCTCAATCAATGAGAGGATTTGAAGGCTATTGGGATAAATAAAAGAGATTTTATCTAGATGTATTAATCATAATTTGATCAAAATATGGTGGATAATTTATTTAAAATGAGTGTAATATCATTTAATTATCTTGGTGATGTGCTCCGTCTCTCTTATCTTTCTCATATTTCTCTTTTTTTCTTCTACATTGTAACTCAAATTTTAGAATTAGATTCTCTCACTATTTAAGAGCAAGATACCATCACTTGATAAGGAAATACCATATTAAAATTCATAATAACTAACTTTTGATTCAAGTAAATACTTTCTTTACAAATCTCTTGCTTTTGATCAGTGTTTAGTGAGTTTTGCATGATGGCATTGTGAAGTAGATTCTTCCATATCCATTATCCCTCTTTTTTACCTCTGTTAAGGTGTTTTCAAGATATTTTACGTTTTAACCCATGCTATTTATTCCATTAATTTAATCTCAATGTGAGCTATTTAACTCCTCTTTGATTTCATTCATTGTTTCGTAAACCTAGTTTATGAAATACCTATGTAATTAGCTAGTTTTATGAGATTGTGTGAGCTAGTATTGTCTTATGTTGATCTAGTGTGGGTTCAAGAATATGAGAGCTTCATTTAAATTTGGTTCATCACCTTGTCAAATCTATTAGGATCCCTATTTCCCCCTTTATAACCCTTTTCCTAGTAGTAGTAATTAGTTTAGGTGATCCATCAAGGGCAAGTTGGGCTTCTCTGAAGTTTCAACCCTATTATAGGATACCCACAACCTAAGGTTGTTCCCATATTTTGACTAGTATTGGAGGATCTTAAAGAAATATTCCACAATTTTATAATCTCACATCATAATATTTTTTAGAATGCTTGAAAGGATATACATTTAAATAAGATTGGTTAAATTTTGATGTCAGTTTGATCAATTTGTGGTAGTTATAGCTTCCATGTAACAACATCTGATGAATCCAAAGAATATTCAACATTATGGTAGTAGAGTAGTGATTACATCTCAAGCCAAAGGTGACTAAAAGATCAAATTCTATAGGTATTCCCTTTAAATTTATTGAATTACATTTAAACTTAGTAAAAATATATTTTCTAATACACACCCATATAAAGGGAACTTTGTTCCTAAACCAATTTTTAGATCTACCTCTGTAAAAGGATATTTGTTAAACCCTTTTATTTCAATGGAAACCCCTAGATATTTTACCTTTTTGGATTTTAATGGTTATAATCCATTATACCTACCACAATATGATCATGTTCTAGTAGAATCTCTTAAAAGCATCTCTTATTTTACTAGATACCAATTTATAACCCCTTTATAACACCTCATGGATGTACCTAATTTTGTCAATATTCATAGTGTCAATGAGGAAAATATATAAATTACATTATTAGCCATATTTTTCAAGGGTAAATCCTTAGAATAGTATAGAATCCTTGATGTTAACTCTATTACATCATGGGATAAATTGGGAGATGTGTTGTGTAAGAGATTTGAAGATAAAAGTGACCACTTATCACTTGTAGAGTAGTTAACCACAAGAAAAATAACCCCTCATGAATTCATTCAAGAATTCCATACAAGTTTCTAAAAGACATGGGATAGAATACCAATCTCTATTAGGCCTACCCAAAATGTTTCCTTCCTATATTATTTTAAGGCCCTTAACAGTGATATTACAGTAATGATTTAGTTTATGGGAGGAAACACATTGGTAAATGCATATGAGGTGACAATCAAAGCAAAGAATTTTATAGTACAATCATGTAAGCTAATTCCTAGACCAGCAATGTCTTTGTTCCCTAATATCCAACCACCTCATGTCTCTATTCCTACCCTTGTTGCCATTCCTCCTATGTTAATAATCACGGCTATACCATCACTTAAGCAAAAAAAAGCTTTTACTAGCCAATATAGTGATTATAAAGAACATAAGAACTTTCAAAAGCTTAAGATCATGTTTAAATCCTTGGTAAATGAATTTTTAAATGTTAATAGGTAGAAAGCCTAGTTTAATATACCTTAATAAACTGCATATCAACCTTAGCAACAATTTTATCAAGAAAATAGGCCACCTTATAAAGGAAACTTCTAAATTCAAGGCTAAGGTCAAATCCAAGGATAAGGGCAACCTAGCTACAATAGATAAAAAATATACAATCTAAATGCTACAAGCACTTCCAACACTTTGGTCCCTATTCTAAATAATGTTACTCAGGAGGTTGAGGGTGCCCTACCTTAGAATCAATATTTTGGGTAACTCATTATCCCAAACACTAACTTCAATCAAGATTTCAATGATCAATGGAAATAAGATACTAATTATGGGTAAAATTAGGCTCTTATGGCTCAAAATAAAAAGGTACCCATGATGACAAAACTAGAAGATACTCAATAGGGTCAAGGGCCTGATCATGGACCGAGTTAGTTAGGTGCTACAATGGTAAACTATGAGCAAGAAGAGTGTTATGCACTCAATTATTTGGCTAGTTATATCCAAGCATATATCCAAGTGGAAACTAATATAAGGTTCAAAATAAGGAATATGGATGGTATCTAGGAGGTAGTCAAAGATCTTTCTACCATTACTCCTTTAATATCAAATACAAGTTAGTATTTTACTACTCCAAAGGTATTAACAGCTCTAAGGAATCAAAATTAGGGGAATGCATTGATTCCCCAAAATTCACAAATTCAAAGTATAGTTGTGGCTCACAAAGCATAAATAAAGGTTGGTGGTCTACCCATCAACATTTTGAAACAAATGAAAAGGTCCAATGTGAATGTTCTAATGTGGGACATGATTTCCATTCCTGGATAGATGGATATCCTTCAATAAGGGTTATCAAAGATCAAGGTTCCTAAAAAGCCACCAAGTAGGGAGAACATGGTGCTCACCAATGTATCTAAGGGAAATAATGAAGGGAAATTAGGTAATATGGTCAAACCTCCTCCTTTCTACATTTTTGTGATCATTGGTGACTATTTGGTGCATAATTGCTTGGTAAATAGTGGATCTAGTACCTCAATGATGATAAAGTCCATAAATTATCAGCTTGGTCTTAAATGTGAGCCCTAGTTTAAGGGAGTTCTATAGCTTGATAGTTCTTCCACCAAACCATCTGGTATCATTAGGTATCTCAACTTGACCTTACATGATTGTCTTAGTGTCTCAGTGGCTCAAGATGTATTGATTCTAAATATGCCCCCTTATTTTTCTCTATGCTTATTTAAAGAATTCATAGTAAATATTGGAGGTTACCTAGAAGTAGATTGGTCATACATGGCTTTTAAAACAATAAATGGGACCAAGGTATCCATCAAAGTTGTGCCCATTAAACTAATTCCACATTAAACCTTATGGGCTAGATAATATAAACATCAATTACAACGTCCTTGACGAGGATGAATTCATAGTTGGTCAATAACTAAACACTCATCCTGAGGAGATTTAAGATATGTTCTTAGATGAGATGTGTAATGACAATTAGTTGGTTGACCCCTTGGAAGGTGTTGAAGATAAAGACTTGTGTGTCTACTACTTACATGAAGAGAATCAATCCATGCCATCCCTCATGAGGCCTTAAGAATACTCTAATGGATTATGAAAATTGTTTTTTGATGGTTCAAGGAGCAAACATGGAATGGGTATAGGTGAACTGCTAATATACCCCTACAATGACAAGTATTCCTCTTTTTATAGGTTTCCATTTAGTTTCTCTTGCAATGTAATAGAGTATGAGGGCCTTATCCATGGCCTCTAATGGTCTAGTAAGAAAGGGATCAAAAACTTATAGGTCTATAAGGACAGTGAGCTAATAGTGCATCAAGTTAGAGGACAAAATATTAAAAATAATCCCTTGATGAATTCCTACAAACATAGGGCATGGGACCTAATTAAGGGCTTTGAGGCCTTAAACATCCAAAAGTTCCAAGGAATCAAAACCAACATATTGAAAGGTTGGTGGTTTTGGGAGCTCAATTTGATATCCCCATTGAATTACAAAAGTCCAAAGTGTAGCCACATGTTAAAGTGTTAGTAAGACCATCAATGTTAGACAACAAATTTCATTGGTAGGTCTTTGAGAGTGATAAACAAATTTATTGTCTCTTTCAGTAGGAAGTAGAGTTTTCCTTAATGAACTAAGAAAAATTCAACATCAATATGAAGAGAAAATTTTTCAATTGAAACATAACAATTTTTTTAAATGGTTGGTCACCCTTGAATGTCTTTTCTATTAGGGAGATTATATGATGAGAGAAATGAGTGATGTCGAATAATGAGGAGAACTATGAAAGAGTTTTTATCCTAAAGGAAAATTTCTTCAAGATTGGTAAGGTAAGCACCAAGGTTGAAAGGCATGATTGCATAGAGCTTTATATAGAATATGTAGACATATTTGCTTAGGAGTATAGTGATCTGAAAGGTTTTGATCCCAAGTTAGCTGAACATAGTATAGAATTAGAGGGTAATGTCAAGCAGAAGCAGAGGCCCATCAACCCAAAAATATAATAAATTATGAGGAAAGAATTGATAAAATTTATTGACTATAAGATCATCTTTCCCATCAAGCACTCCTCATGGGTAACTAACTTGGTACACATCAAGAATAATAATGGGGAGATCAGATTGTGTATTGACTTTAGATATTTGAATAGAGTCTCTTTGAAGGATCAATCTCCCTTACCATCTATGAAGCAACATCTTAAGATAGTTTTTGGCTTAGAATGCTTCTCTCTTCTAGATGGATGTTTAACTTACAACTAGGTACTAGTGAGAGAAGATCAATTCAAGACTATTTTCACCACCAAGTGGGGCACATATGCTTATCAGAAGATGACTTTCAGATTGTAAAATGTTAGGGTAGCTTTATAAAGAGAAATGGACATGGATTTCTAAGGGTTTTTGAATTAGAGGGTGCTTGTCTACTTGGATGACATCATAATTTTCTCCAAGAAATGTAGTGAACACTTAGATCATATAAGGTTTATCTTTGAGGGATGTAGAGTATATGGGATCTCTTTAAATCCCAAGAAATGTGTGTTTTATATTCATGAAGGCAAAATTTTAGGTCACATTATTTCATAGGAAGGATTATCCATTGACCTTGATATAATAAGTGCCATTTTATCACTATCTTTACCTAAGCACAAAAAAGGAGTCTAGAGCTTCTTTGGAAAAATAAACTTTATGAGAAGGTATATACTTAGTTTTGTAAACCTAGTCAAACCCATCACCACTATGTTGAAGAAGATGCAAGTGCTTGCTTGGTTAAATGAAGGTAAAATAACATTTGAGTTAATCAGTCAAGCCATTACCCAATCATGCTCATGAATCCTAATTTGTAAAAGTATTTTATATTGTACACCTTTGCCAATGTTGACAACATATCAGTTATGTTGATGCAAAAGAATGGTGAAGCACTTGAGAAATCAATTGACTTTTTTAGTTAAGGGATAGAAGGGTATGAGGTAAGGAACACTTTTATATAAAATCTAGCTATTTAAAATTTGATAATATTCAAGAAGTTCAGACCAATGCTCTCCAACCGCAAGATTCATCTTATGGTGTCTCATCTTGTAGTAAAAGATTTTCTCCTTAACAAAGCTTTGAATGAAAAAATAGATGTCTATATTACCAAGTTCATAGAGTATGACATGAAGATTAGATTCACTAAGCTAGTAAGAGGCAAAGGCTTATGTGAGTATATGGTTTATGATCTCCAAGAAGACAAAGAAGTTGTTTTGGTAACACAAGACAACTTATCAATAGATGCACCTCCACCTCACAATAGTTGGCTCCAAGATATGATACATTTTTTAGTAATAGGTGAGTGCCCTCAAGTTTTGGATAGATAAAAAATAAGGTATTTTAGAATTCATTCCATACATTATGCATTGGTTATTGGGGTTCTATCTAGAAAATAACTCAATGGAGTACTCCTTAGGTGTATAGATGATAATAAAGTGACAAAGATTTTGGAGAAATTTAGTGATGGGCCTGTAAGAGGCCATTTTGATCCAAGAACAATAATAAAAAAGGTGATGAGAGTTAGATGTTATTATCCTAGCATATTCAAATATGCCTATGCATGGGTAAGAAAAATGTTAGAAGTGTGCTATATTCGTAGGCAAATAAAGATTGGCAACCCTTCCTCTCAACCTAATTTAGGTGAAATATCCCTTCATGTAGTGGGGATTGAACTTTATAGGAATGATATATCCACCTTCTAATGGAGGACATAAATGGTTGATCAATTCTACTAACTATTTTACTAACTGGTTTAAAGAAATTGATTTAAAATGAGCCAATGAAATAGTAGTGTTGGATTTTTATGATAGCCTAATAACCAACGTTGGTGTACCAACTACTATAATATCAGATAATGCCTTAGCATTTGTTGGCATAAAGATAAGTGAATGGAAACTTAAGCTAGGAATATACCTTAGTACATCCTCTAATTACTACCCCTAAGGTAATGGATTGACAAAGTCCACAAACAAGAACTTGATAAGGATTATCAAGAGAACCATGGAAGAAAATTAGAGAACATGATATACAAAGCTAAAGACAGCCTTATGGGCTGACATAGTGACTCCAAACATTTCCATTGGTAACTCACCATTTGTCCTAGTTTATGGCAGAGAAGCTAAATTTCCCATTTATCTTGATATACCTACCTTGGAGCTATCCCATCAGCTAGAATTAATGGTAAGTGAACCTATGAGCATGAAGATGGAAAATCTCATGGAGATTGAGGAAACCAAGGACCTTATAGTGAAAACATTAGAATCACATCAAGATCAAGTCAAGAAAGCCTTTGACTAGAGATCTATAGAAATGGAATTCAAATAAGGGTAATTAATCCTCAAATGGGACTCAAATAAGGCCAAGCTAGACAACCATACCAAGTTTTACAACTTATTTCTTTATTTGATCCATGGATGAAAAGAGCATAATGATTTTTAGCTTGCCTAGCCAAATGAAGAGGTATTACCCATACTAGTTAATGACATTAATTTAAATCCTTTTTATTAAAGTATATTAAAACTATTGTATGATATTATATATATTAGAGTATTGTTTCATGTTTTCCTCTAATTGCCTTTTGCACTTTTCCTTTCAGTTGTGTGTTCTTTTCCATAAGTGCTTTGGGTAAATAGTTTTGTTTTATTTATTTTGGTCCTTGTTGTTTCAAGGAGAATTTTTAAATAAAGGTTTAACCTTGAGTTAGCTTCACACTAGTTGAGAAAAATACTATGACTTTGTATACCCAATAGATCAAATCAAGGATAATAGTATTTGCATAGTAGGCATGCAATCTCAGGATGCCACTAGAAATGTTGGCCAATTCTGGCCTACATTTAGAAACTTCCTAGATGAACTAATTTTTGGAAGTCATAATATGGAGAAAAAACATGATTAGAGTTCTTGAATGAGTGGATGATCAAATAATCAAGAAGATCTCATGTCACTTGAAAAGATCTTGAAACACTTTAAGCAAGATTTAAGTATAATTTGTTGATCTTTGAGAAGAAGGTCTAGGAGTAGGTATAAAGTGATAAGTAAAGGATACAATAGGTCTCCATGGTGATTCATGGCATTCAATATGTATGGAGTAGGTTGGCATAAAGTCTCAAAGGTTCTTTAAGCTTTGACAATTCAAAAGATAACAAGAACAAGTCTAAAATAACCAGATCATCATGACACGTCACACAAAAATGAATATTAGTCTAGTTGAGCATTTGATAAATTCACTTAAAAAGATTCTCAAGCCAAAATATTACATGGACATAATGTTTTTTGTCTCAGAGACATCCTCTATAAATTTTGTATCTTGATGAGTTTTATATCTCAAGATATAGGCATTCAAAGTTGAACAAATAGAATGGGACATGCATAGGGAAGTCAAGTTAAAGCCTCATGAAATAACAATTTGGATTCAAATGTTCCTAAGTTTGAAAGTGGAGCTAACAAGTGGTTATACCTCAGGTTCTCAAATGAACATCTAATGGTGCATGGTGATTGATGAGGTTAGTGGGTCCAAGTAGATTAATGGAGTGCATTCAATCATACAAATCTAGATCAATGATGAGCAAGAGTTCAACTAGTTAAAGGATACTAATGAAAAATATAAAGGTTCTAAGTGTCATGATTGTGTCAACTTCTAGGTAAATCAATGGTATGTGTTTAAACCATGCAAAATAAGATTAATAATGTGCATAAAGTTAAAGGGTCAGCACATTATATAAGTGTATGAACCTAAAAATAACAACTATAGGTCCCATGGAATGAATAAGGAGGTCATAAATGGAATAATTTAGGGAGCCCAGATCAAGATCAATAGTTGATATTAAAATTCAAATCTAGGAGACTTTAAATGAGGATAAAATATAATCCAAGTCAAACCAAAGAAAATATTACAAAGGGCTATGTCACCATTAGAGTTTAATCAAGAACCATTAAGTATAAGATGTAGTCATATAGATAGGATCATAAAAAATAAAGCTCTATCACCATTAAATTATAGATAGGGCCTCTAGTCGATGATTTAAAACCTGTCAACTTATTTTCTAAAAATTTCTAGGATTATTACATGGCTATGTTCATTGTTATTTTAAAGGAATATCCTCATGTGTAGTGACTTCTCAGTTCCCATAATGTTCAAAGGCATGATAATTTTGTTTAAAACTAATATAATTAAAGAGAAGACTAGGCATCTTGTAGGTTTTCATTGATATGATGACTATAGGAAAACTAATAAATGAGATTAGTTTCAAAGTATAGTAAGACCTATGCTTAGATATTAAAGTAGGGGGTAAATATGTGATTATGGAGAAGTGTCTCATTTTTAGACATAGTCATAGCTTTGAAAAGTAGGTACCTACAACCACTCAAAGCAAATATAGTCATGGCCCTATTAGGTTTAAAGATTTGAAGAATTTGTCTTCATAATTAAGTCAAGTGAAAGATGGCATAGAGTCCCAAGATGCAGATCAAGTGGTTGGAGAAAGAAGATAGAGCATTTAATAGATTTTCAGGTCTAAGGGTTTTATTCATAGAAGGATCATAACTCATCATCTTTAGGGAACTATTGTCCTCTAGTATGTTGTTCAACTAATGAGAGGATTCAGAGGCTATTAAGACAAATAAAAGCTATTTTGTCTATGATGTATTAATCTTGATTGGATCAAAAGATGGTGGATCATTCACTAAAACGTGGTGTCAGCTCATTTAATGATCTTAGTGACATGCTTCCTCTCTCTTCCCCTTTCTCCTATATCTCTTTTTTCTTCTACATTGTAACTCTCTCTCTCTCAGATTTTAGAATTTGATTTTCTCATTATTAAAGATCAAGAGATTCTCATTTGATAAGGCAAGATCCTATCAAAATTTATAATAACTACCTCTTGATGCAAATAAAGACTTTATTTACCTGTTTATTGCTTTAGATAAGTGTTTAGTGAGTTGTGCATGATGGATTTGTGAAGGAGATTCTTCCATATCCATTGTCCCTCTTTCTTACATGTTTTAAGGTGTTTTCAAGCTATTGCAGGTCTGAAACCATGTTATTTCTACCATTAATGTAATCTTGGTGTGATTAATAGAACTCTTCTTTGCTTTCATTGATTTATTCATGAACTTATTTTATTAAATACTTATGTAATTAGCTAGTTTTATCAAATTGTGTGAGCTAGTATTATCTTATGTTGATTTAGTGTGGGTTCAATTATATGAGATCCTAATTTAAATATGATGCATCACCTTGTTAAATTTATTAGGATATTTATTTCCCCCTTTATAACCCTTTTCCCAATAGTATTAATTAGTTTAGGTGATTCATCAAGAAAAATTTGGCCTTCTCTTGAGGTTTAACCCTATTATATGATACCCATAGCCTGGGGTTGTTCCCATATTGTGACTAGGAGTGGAGGAGCCTAAATAAGTATTCAAAAAGGGTGAAATATCATGTAATAACAAGACCCACATATAAATTCACCCAAGAATACATGGATACAAATGAAATGGGCTACCCTATTCTATTGGACTAATTCATATGGATGATATGAGAGATGAAGCCTTGTAGAATTGTAGCAAACACTAAGTAGTTGTGAAAAGATGGTTTGATAGAAAAACATAAGTTAAATTATTTAATATTTTGGACTTGGTTTTATTATGGGAAAAATACCATGAGAATAAGGGTTAGTATTTCAATCTTAGTCCTCTTTGGATTGGTCCCTATCAAGTTATAGATTTACTAGAATAGAATTATTTTAGATTGAAAGATATATGAGTAAGTGACCTATATATTCCATTCAATAGATAGTTTCTAAAGCATTAATTCTCAAGTGCTCTATCCAAATCCATATTAGAGCAAAATTCATAAGTTTTGATGCATGTATATAATATATATAGGTTTGGTTTCCCTTCTTTCTTGGTTTTATTCCATGTTTTCTTAGATTAGGTTTGATTTCTCCTATTTTTTTATTTGTTCTAAGTTTATTTTTTGTGTTTCTTCCCCCAAACTTGTTTGAGTTGGCCTATTTCATTTGAGCCACATGTGACCTTTTAGTGTGTTATCTAAAATGTAAATAGTCTGGAGCTAATTACTTTCCATATCATGAAAAATTAGCTTTGTTGGAGGTGGTCTTTTGGCATTTTTATTTTAGATAATCCCTTACATCCCATTAACTAAAATTATGTATAGAAAATAAATCTTCCTCACTTCCAACATTGCATCAAAATTAAGTTTGAGGAAAAGTAGAAAATATAACAATAGTATGTTGAAGTTGAGATGTTCTTATATTTTTTTGGGTTAGTCATTTAAAATTATGAGTAATGAATGAGAGTCATTCAAATTTAATAAGTGAGACAATAAGTAGTCATTATTGAACAATTATAGAAACTAGGAGTAATTATTTTATACATTTCAAAATTCTAAAGGCCAGTGAATCAAAATAAAACTTGTGGATTTAAAATAATTTTTTTTGTTTAAGACATCAATTAAACTTAATTGAACATATAAATCAAATTGAAGCACTAATTTAGTTTGGATTTATCTTGGTAATCAAAATTTTATCAGTCTATCATTATTCCCATGCCTTGGTTCCCAACCTTTAATGAACGTAAATGTAAAATACTTTCATAAGAAAATATCAGAGGAAATTATATCTAAATGCAAAATCTAGATCTTTATTGAAAGGGTGATTTAGGGAACTCCACCTTAGGCTTTCCCACCTAGGTGTTAGTGGACTAAGACCTTAAGTGGGACTATTTTTCTCTTTTTTATTGATATGAACACCTAGATAGTAGAAGATCAATGCCCATGCCATTTCCCCTAAGATGAATAATGAATGTTTTCCCTCTTAGAAGTTCTTGTTAATTAGATAGGTCTGAATTATGTCATGTAAATTCAAGAGATATAAAATAATCAATCATGTTTATACAAACCAATGGTCTAAGGATAAATTGTAATTTAGTATGTCACATGTTAAATCAAACTTTAGTGCCTTCATCTTTTTGATTCTATCCAATTAATTATTTATAGTTTATGTTTGTTATCCAGGTGTGAAGATTTAAAATCTAGGTTCTTAATGATGATGCAACATTATCCCCATGGAAGTCATCAATTTTGTGTTCCAACACACCCAATATTCAAATACATTCATATGGGTAACCTCTTTTTCTTAGGAGTCTAATCTTCTTCCTTTTAGGGAATTTAGTGGTTTGTTCGTCTGAAGTCCTATGTTCGTTTAATTTTTAAATGATCTTAAGATCTAAGCTTATAGTGTTATCTTTATTTAATATAATATTCTTACATCAACCATAGAATTCCATGTTTTAAGTTTGTAAATGTAAACCTTTGTCTATGGAGTAATGATGTTTAAAATTGGAAAGTTTTTTATTTTGAAAGTTCTTCCATTATTCATACCATTAGACCTAACTAATAAACAAATCTAAGTTCCAAAATAAATTTGGGCATTGGTAATAGTGTTATTTGGTTAATTAACTAAGACTTTACAATGCCCCATTATAATTACTTAGTTGATTTTGGAATCTAGGTTTTGATATATTTAGTTAGGTCCTTAATATATATAGTTTAGTTTATTCTAATTGATACTCAATTATATGAAATCATGATCAGACTATGAAAATGTTTTTGTTTTTAAATAAAAAATCATTCTCTATTTTATGCATGCTTGGACTAACCTTGGACTAATATTATATCCAAGTGTTTTGATATCTAGTGTGCAATAAGATGGTTTAAAGGACTTTAAATTTATTCATCAAGCCTGACTGATAAAAAATAATTAGCCATTTTATTGAAAATAACAAAGTTATTAGGGTCCCAAGATGATGTCACATGGCACAATCTCAGTGACTCAAGGACTTATGAGGCATGACCATCATGTAGAGGCCCATAACACTTTAATTCATTAAGATGATGCCACATGAAATCATCCTAGTGATGTGATGAGTCATTGAGGGGCCAAAACACATCTAGGTTAGTAGGATTATGCCATGTGGCATCATCTAACTACTCCATAGTCTTGAGATAGTCCATGCAGTTCTAGAATTTCAAGTTAGTAGGATTGCACCATGTGGGATCATCTCACTACTCCGTAGTCCCAATGTGTTATGTGTAGTTCTAAGCTTTTGGGTTAGTATGATGATGCCACCTAATATCATCCTACTATATTATGGCCAAAAAATCAAGGATAAAAGAGATATATAATAATAAATGTCTCTTAGATGGTAAAATAAGGCCTAGGGAAGCTTAGGAACAAAGATAAAGGTTAAGAATTAGTCTATGTGGTCTAAGAATATATCTAGGAGAATGTGGATGAGAACCAAATGGAAAAGAGAGCTTGAAGACATAAATCAAAGGTAGATCTGAACCACATCAACCAACTAAGTCATCATAAAACTGACATGCTTAAATTTGACATCCTTTAAAAATGTTAGATTGTCTAAAACTGAGGAAAATAAAATAATGATCAAACAAGTTAGCTTTTAAGGGTTATGAATAGTTGAGGGAGATACATGGAGTGAGCTAGTGACTTCTTAACCTAAATAATCTCCCAAGTAGGCCAGATAGAATATTCAATTCATAATATTTGGTCCAAAGGGAAAAGTTGGTGTCATGACCATGAAGAAAAAGATAAATAAAATTTAACATTTTGTGAGAGAGGAGGGATTATTCTAACTAAATTCAATTGTAATAGCTTTAAGTGATCATCATGGCTAGAAGGATGGGACACTTATGCTGAGTGGGTAGACTCTCATTACCCTTCTATATAAGGTTAGTCATATTATTATTTTAAAAGGGTGGAAATTTTATACACCAAAATAATTAAAAAATTATGATAAACTCAGTCCTCTCTTTATTCTTGAGTTGTTTTGGCTTATGATTATCTGCTTGAAGGTCACAACTAAATGATTTTATAATGAAACTATTGAACATTTTTCACCATAGGCTAATATGGGTCCACCCATCCTATATTCAAAAATACTGTATAGGGGATTTTTATAATGTCATAGGGTATATTGTGGCTTTGTTTGATGTAATTTCATATGCCATTTTAAGTGGGTCATGGCCTAACTAGTCCTTGTGTCTTAAGAATCATTTTGATCATATATGCAAGTATCATATTTTCATGGTGTAAAGTAGTTCAAATATTTTAATGTTTGGCCAAAGTGTTAAATCATTCCTTTGGAGGAAGTGTTCCAAAAAAAACACATGGAAAAAGTACAAGGCTTATTTCTTTCAAGAGGTTTTATTCCACTTCATTTGACTAACTATTAGAATTATTTCAAGAGTTTTGTTTTGGCCTTTTGTTCAAGTATCAAGAATTATTTTAGACATTTTATCCAAAATAATTCCCTTGAAGGGTCATTCCTTTAAAGAGATCCTTTTCATTTTTTTTGAAGGGCACTTTTGGAGCCAAGGTCCACTACACTTTTTCAGAAAGGTACTTTTCAAAGTTTCAAAAGGTCTTTTTGATAACAAGTGCCCCAAACAATTTTCTCGAAAGGTCTTTTCTTGAGAAAATTATCCATTCAAAAGTCTTGAAGGATATCTTGCAAGAAAAGTGTCCTTCCCAAAAGGTCCAAAGCATTTTTTATAAAGGACAATGCCAAAGTTCCAAAGTGCTATGTCAAAAGGGATGAAGGACATTTCTAAGGACATAATTCCTTAGAGAAAATTATTTGGGATAATTTTCTTAAAGGTAGATTTCTTTCAAAAATTTTGTCCTAAAGCAAAAGACAAAGGCATAATTCTTTCAAGCACTTTATCCAAAATAATTGTTCACAAAAAAGTTCCTTATACACTTCTTCTGAAGTGTAATTCATCAAAAAAGGGGGTCCTTTGCAAAAAACTTGAAGAGCAATTTTTTAGGCAAAGTGTCCTAAACAATTTACCTAAAGGGTACTTTTCTTAGGGAAATGGTTTAGTGAATTTTTTTTGTAGGATAAGTCTCTTGGGGAAATGGTCCTTTCAAATTTTTTGAAGGGTAATTTTATTTTATAAAGGGCCAAGATCCAATGGGCCCAGATAGATCCAATGGGTCCAGATAGATCCAATGGCACATGATCAATCTTACATTAAATATAAATAGTGAGTGAGAGGTCAAAGGGTCAACAAATCTCAAGGATGAATGGGTGCATGACAAGTGGCACAAGTGCATTTGACCAGTAAAATATCAGCATATCATAGATATATATGCATAGTAAAATTAATAGAGTGGAGTCAATGTGTCAATGAGCTAGGTCTAATTTCAATAACCAATAATAAAAGACCAAGCTAGGGCATTTTTTGACTAGGGTCAATAGAGTAGCTTGACTTAGGTAAAGTAAAAATTATGACCCAAGTTAGAAAAAATACATAGAACTAATCTTGAGTATGATATGATCTAGACCAAAATGTGTAAAAAGGACTAGGTGTTGTCAGTAAAGATAATTAAAGGAAAAAATAGGTCTTTCAAAGGTTGACAAGCTAGTGGCTAAATATGGACTTCTAGCTTATAAGTTTGCATCATAAAGTGATCCTTATCTGACTATGCCCACCATTTCTGCATGGAAGGAGATAGATTTTCAAAGGATGCCATGACGGCAAGCAAGTGGACCCCAACATATCATCCCCAGGATCAACTATAGGAAAGTGACTTCTCTCTCCACTATACATGCCAAGATTTGTATCAAGTGTATCAACCTATCTTTTATTTGTAAAATTATCCTTAGTGCTTGAAACTAGCCTATGATTCACTTTCCTTAGACATACATCTCACCTTCATATTGAAATATTCATGTTAGAATCCATAGGTCTTGGAAATGAGTTTTTGCATCTTGTTTCTTAGTGTAGGAAAGTATGATGGTCATATGGAATACATCTTGGTGTATCACCCCTTATATTAGGTTTATTTCATACAAATTATATCTCTTTTCCCATAATAATGCAATAACATAGGTGAAATCACTTCAAGATACATTCAGGGAACTTGCCCTTAAAATATAGAGGCTCACTTCTACTATAGGTACACCCACATACCTAAAAGTGTTCCCATGTTGCCCAAATATGGAAGAGGATTGAACACCCTCTTCTAAGGTGCAATATTTGGTGAAAATAGTCATGGTGCACTTGATGGGAACAAAATCTAAGAGAGTGGAAATATTATTGGTGTGTCTTTCCTCTATCAGTGTTTGGAAGTAAGCAATCTAGCACCAATGGTTACTTTGAATGATAGCTTCTAGTTATAAGTATCCTAAGTATATCTCATTGAAGTCTTAATCAGTTTTTATATTTCCTTTGTTATGTGATATTGACATGAATAACCATGGTGAATATCCATACCATGGACCTCCTTACCAACCTTTTTATGAATCAAAATATACTCCCTAATAGCCATATTAAAATGGCTATCAATCATATGATCCATGGAAGCTCTATAACCTTCAATTTTCCTAACCAGATAGATACCATGTTGTTAGACAACCCCATAGAGAAGGCTACTAAAATACCTATCAATAAATTCCTTCCTACCAATCCTAATATGAGTTTTATCAGCCATACCTTAGTACCCATGAACCTCAAGAGTACCCCTATGAGTCTTTTCATGAGGAACAAGATGCTTTTATAAACTATAGATCAAGGTATTATAAGGAAATTTATAGATTCTAGAAGGATAGAATATAACAAGTTGAAGTTGGTCTTGATCCTCATCATTACCCTCCTCCATTTTTTCCATCTTATATCAAGTCTTTTCTAGCATCCATATCACATGTATTATTTCTTGAAGATGAAATGATAACATTGGATGATGAGTATGATATACTCCTTGATCATATCATGGAATGGTTGAGAAATGTTATCCAAAGTCATATGTAGAATCTGAAGATGTTTAAAGAAATAGAAGGAACTCAATGGGAGATCATGGAACAAATGGACTTAGAAAAGAAATGACTTCAATGATCAATAAAGATGCTAAGTATGTGGGAGGATAAAGAGCTTAAAAATCAATAGGTTATTGTTGAAGAGTTTTAAGAAAGTTATTGGTAGGATGCAACTTCTACTTATGTAGATTTTCCTCCTTCTAATCAGCACAAGATGTCACTTCCCTATGAACTTACTAGTGCTTTTCTCTTTCCTAAATCCATTGATAATCCCTCTCCTCCATCCCACACTCCATATCCAACTCGCCAACCTTCCACTCCAATTCATATCCCATCTCCTTCACATGAGCCCATATTAAAGGAAGTAAGTGGAGGGGAGTAAATACAAGCCAAATCTTACCAAGAAGATGTCATGAGTGACTATGAGAATGAAATCACCATAAGGACCCCCCTTGGTGACTATAAATGCAACTCTACCTTCCTAAATGAAGAAAAACACATTGAAGATCCTATCACAACTACTAGTGCAAAGTTTAATATGGAAGAAGAAATTATTAAAGATTCTTTTGATTCTATCCATGAGAAATGTGGCCAAGACCCAAAGGGAGAGGCATTTGAGGAAGACTCCTTGTCCAATCATGAAGTTTTAGATGACCATCTCAAGCATAAAGATGAAGGTCATTCTATTGATCAAGAATATATTATCATAGAGAAATTTGATGATGCTAGTGTCCAATATGTTGTAGACATGTAAAATGAGGGAAAGGTGGAGGTTAAAATTCCTCAAGAAAGATTGAGAGACCCCCTAGTATTGAGCAATATTTAGAGCATGGGGATATGGAGAATATAAGCTTGATGCTCTCAAACATCAAGCACATTCTATCAATGATTATTAATAACTATAAATGAATCTCTTTCAAGAGCATGATCTTTTCCAAGTTGAGGGTCAAGTACATGAAAACGTAGAGGAAAAATTTTATATGGAGGATAATTAACAAGATTGGGTGGATCATTTAGAGCTCCTTGAAGAACATGAGTAGTTTGAATATGAATAAAAACCCAATCTTATTGAGAGTACCATGGAGATCAAGAAGGTAATCATCATATAACCATAATTAAAGGTCATGGTTGAGTAACCGTATGAAATTATTGAGGCTATTTGGATTCACATAGCTAACATATTTATATTTTTTTGGTTCTCACTAAACATCATGTTAAAGGGGATGACAATTGTAAAAAAGAAAAAGTAGGCATCAAGACCAAGAGTCAAGGAGTTACCTACCTCATTAAATCTCTCATCTCATTGTGTAAGAAAATGGTCAAACTTCCCCTTTGATCTTGGAGGAGGTATTCATCTTATATTAGTTAGTGTTTAAGTGTGTGTTTCCCTTCTTGTTGTGTTGTGTTCCAATAAGTACTCTTAAGCACATGTGTGTTTTGCTTAGTTCCTTGTTTTGTGTTTGGTTCATGTTGTTTTCTATTTTTTGGTGTGTTTTTAAAGGTATTTTATGTGTCAAACCTGATGAACATATGACTTCGTATCCCAATGGATAGGATTAGGTAATTGGTCTAGTTTTTTTTTGCATAGGTAGGCATGCAACCCCTGGTAAATCACTAAGAATGTTGACCATTCTTCCCCATAGGTCAAAATGGGTTAACCCACATATTGTCAAAATATTGTATAGGGAATTTTTATAATGTCATAGGCTATGTTGTGGCTTTGTTTGATGTCATTTCATATGCAATTTTAAGTTGGTCATGGCCTAGCATAGTCCTTGTGTCTTTTGGTGTCTTAAGAATCATTTTGATCATATATTTAAGTAGAATATTTTCATGGTGTTGAGTACTTACATGGACAAGTCCAAAAAATTCCTAAGTTTACACTTAGCCAAATATTTTAGCATTTGGCCAAAGTGCTAAAGCATTCCTTTGAAGGAAGTGTTCCACACAAACCCTATAGCAAAAGTGCAAGGCTTATTTCTTTTAGGAGGTTTTATTCCACTTCATTTGACTAATTATTGAAATTATTTTAAGATTTTTGTTTTGACCTTTTGTTCATGTATTAGGAATTATTTTGGACATTTTGTTTGAAATAATTCTCTTGAAGGGTCATTTCTTCAAATAGGTGCTTTTCATTGTTTTGAAGGGCACTTTTGGAGCAAAGGTCCACTACACTTTTTTTGAAAGGTACTTTTCAAAGTTTCAAAAGGTCCTCTTGGTAGTAAGTGCCAATTTTTTTTTCCCAAAAGGTCTTTTATTAATAAAATTATCCATTCAAAAGTCTTGAAGGATATCTTACAAGTAAAGTATCCTTCCCAAAAGTTCCACATCATTTTTTTTGAAGGACCATTCCAAAATTACAAAGGGATATGTCAAAAGGGTTGAACGACATTTCTAAGGACACAATTCCTTTGAAAAAATTGTCCAAGACAATTTTCTCGAAGGCAAATTTCTTTCAAAATTTTTGTCCTAAAGAAAAATACTAAGGCATAATTTTTTTAAACATTTTGTCTGAAATAATTTCTCATAGCAAAGTGTCCTATACACTTCTTCTGATGGGTAGTTCCTCGAAAAAGGGGGGGAAATTTTTTAGGCAAAGTGTCCCAAATAATTTCCTCAAAGGGTACTTTTCCCAGGCAAGTGGTCTAGTGCAAAAAATTTGAAAGATATGTCTCTTGGGGAAACAGTCCTTTCAAGGTTAATTTTATTTTGGAAAGGGCACTTTTCCAAGTTTTTAAGGGAAATTTTTACAGGGCAAAGGACCAAGGAAGAATTATTTTAGACATTTTGTCCAAAAGAATAGCTCAAGGTAGAGATAAGGTAAATGAATTCTTTTGGAAAAAGTATTCCACACAAAGTGTGAAAGAATTGTCCTTTTCAAAAGGTCCAAAAGAATAGCCCACAGAATTTTTGATCCAAATAGGTGCACAAATGTCATGTTTTAAGCCTCAAGAAGTAACCATTTAATTAAAATGACCCAAGGATTAATGCATTGCTTCCAAGTGGTAAGATCACAGGAGCTTAAGTCTAGATATAATAGTGCATGGGCAAGGATAGAATTAGTGGGCCTAGATAAATCTAGTGGTGCATGATAAATATTACATTGAATATTGATGGTAAGTAAGAGGTCATAGGGTCATAAAATATTAAGGATGAATGGGTGCATGATAAGTGGCACAAGCACATTCCATTGGTAGAAGATCAACAGCTCATGGATATCCATGCATAGGAAAATAAATGGAGTGGGTAGATTCAATGTATCAATGAGCTAGGTAGTGTTTATACAACCAATGATAAGGATCAAGATATGATATTTTTTGACTAGGGTCGATGGAGTATCTCAAATCAGGCAAAGTAAATAATATGACCTAAGTTGGCAAAAATACATAGAACCAAGATTGAATATGATCTAAGTTGGAATAGAATGTGTAAAAATAACCAAGAATTTATATTAAATCTCTTCAAAGGAAAAATGAGGTCTTTTAGACCTGATATAAAGTAAAGGTTGATAAGTCAGTGGCTAAATATGGACTTCTAGCTTATAAGTTGCATCGTAAAGGGATCCTTTTTTGATTGTGTTCATCATTTCTAGATGGAAGGAGTTAGATTTTCAAAGGGTTATATAAAGGCAAGCAAGTGGATCCTGATAGATCATCCCTAGGATCAAATATAGGAAAGTGACCTCTCTCTCTACTATGCATGCCAAGATTTGTACTTGATAACTAGTCAGGGGCATTTGGCAACAAGACATGATTCTAAATGATGGATATGAGTGTTGTAAATTCACTATTATAAAGACCTAACTAGAAACAACTTGGTCTGGCCATTATATCTACCATGGAGCATCACTAAAAGGACATTTTAATGATGCAATAGATTGGGGTGACCTGGATCAATAAAATGGTCCAAATGAGCACATTTGTAGGGGTAGTTATAACCACTTTTCAAATGGTTTATTGAACTTTCTTGATTCCCTTTTGAGCACCAAAAACTCCCTCACTCTTTATTTCCTTTTCTATAATTATATCTCTTGAACTATGGTAAAAAGTTTCAGTCCATGTATGGAAAATCCTTACTAGAATGACATCATATTTTGCCTTTGAACATTAATGCAAATATAATTTTTAGTTCTTGAGCAATTGTCTAAATGTGCAAGTGATGTATGGTGATGTAAAGTGATTGTTCTCTATCCTTTCTTCCCTTATCCTTTCATGTTTATATAGGATTTTCTATTATAACAAGTCATATGAAGTGTTTTCGAGTGTACAAGCCTATATTTTAAGTGTATAATGAGCCTTAATGCCTATAAATATCCTATGGTTCACTTGCCTTGGATAGATCTCATACATCTCAACTTCATATTGAAATAATCAATGTCTTAGAAATCAATTTTTGCATCTTGTTTCTTAGTGCAGTAAAGTATGATGGTCATATGGAATACAACTTGGTGTATCGCCCCCTTAGATTAGGTTTATTTCATGCAAATTATAACTCTTTTTCTATAATCAAGAATTAGTATGGGTTAAATCACTTCGAGATACATTTAGGGAACTAAACCTTAAAATATAGAGGCTCACTTGCACTATAGGTACACCCACATACCTGGAAGTGTTCCCATGTTGCACAAATCTGAAAGAGGATGTAACACCCTCTTCTAGGGTACACAATTTGGTGAGAAGAGAAACTAAATTAGAAACTAAGATGGTTTTAAATTCATGTTTTTACTTATTAATGTACTTATTTTGTTTATGAAATATAATTACTTAATGTTAAGAATAGATTATAATGTTTGTTTACTAATGAATATGTATTTAGATTCCATAATATCCAGTCTAATCAATTCTAAATTTATATTTTCTTTAACTTGAAGATGTGTTAACACATTATGTGTTAGATTTTTAGGCCTTTCATATGATTTATTTAATATAAGTTTAGATTAATATGTTTAGTTAATTATTCAAAATATTTACCATTGAGTTGTTTTAGTGTATGTGATAGCTGGACTTGGTAGACAATGGTACAATTATAATTGAGTATGCTTTTAACTTTTAGCAATAAAAATCATGTTTTAGTGAAGGAACCACTCACTTTCCTACCCTACTCTTTCTCCATTTTTTATTTTTTATTTATGATGAATATTATTCCATTGTATTATAGTGTGATACTAATGTGAATGAAGAAGAAAAATACTTAAGGAAACATTATTAAGAAGTCTTAGATAACATAGAATTGATCAAATTTATGTTGGTTAATTACCATTACTCACCCAAATAAATTATTTAAGTTTTATTGGAATTTATAATTAACTATATGGATCCTAAAAATGAAGGGACATTGTTTCCCATGTGTTTTTATGTCCCTTTGTCCCATCAGATTAGCTAATACCAATAATTATTTTTGTTGTGGATCACAAATTAAGACCAATAAACATTAGTGTCAATTCTTCTATTTATTGCTTGATGATTTTATTATGTATAAAATATTATTAATATTCATAAGAAACCATCTATAACCTTTATTATTTCATTTTATCCTTTTTATTGATATGTATATATAACATGCATACACTCTGTATGACTATATATAGCTCAAACCATTACTAGTTCTTCACCTTAAGTCATATCACCTTACAAAAAATGAGTTAGATTAATAATTTTAAATAACCTTAAGGACCCATTTTTTTTAGTTTTGAATACATAGCCAATACTATAAGGAGGGCCTGAACCATATGTATTTCTACCCTAAGTGTGGTCTTGTGTGTACACAAGGGTGCAATATGCTATATGAAAGGGAATATAATGATATAGCTTGTAAATTGAAAAGTAATATTAATTGGTTATTATTTTAATGTTTTAGACCTATGATATGACTTATCTTATGACTAATAAATAAATAGGTAATAATAAGATATAATAACTTAGTTTTTTAATTGATTAAATGATCTTTAATAAGTTCTCTAGTGGTATTTTATATATGGATAAGGCTTTGGTTTGTATTTATACCACACCTTTTGAAAATATCTTGGAAAGGTGATATAAAAAAAAATGATGACCCATATGTTCTTAAATATTTTAAATTTGGATGATTTTTTAGGTACATTCATGAGATAAGGAATATAGACACTAGCATAAATGCTAGTGTTCATATGTGAATGATAGTGCCTAGTAGGATAAAAAAATACTAAAGGTATATAACTAAAATTGAAGGATATAAATCATATTTTAAGTTGGATATAGTGTATATGTTATTTGGTCATCATAATGATAGGGTGAGACCATAAGATAAGTAGTTAAGCATAGTGAAATGGTGAATGTGAGCCTTTTGCAAACAATAAGGTCTAAAACTCAAAGGTAGAGCCATGATTGGTATTTTTTAGGTGTGTAATACTGAAATTATATATATATATATAATTATATTTTAATATATAAAAGTAAATATTTAACATTTATCTTTGGACATTAGTTACTTGAATCTTACATCTATTATTTTAAAAGGGGGTCATCACCATGGGCTTGTCTTTAGAATTTAAGTCCTCATGAGAAATAAAGTTTTGGATTTGTGACATAATATAGTTTTTATATGTTTAATATTATTCAAAAACATTATATTATGGGGTAATGTGACATGCATGTGCACTCATTCCTACTATAATATTCACATGCACATGGTGCACATGCATAGGCATGTGCAAAATAGTTAAAATTAAAAATTATATGTTTAAAATTTTATAAATTTAAATGGTATCAAATTTAAACCTAGTGTATAAATAGGGAGCATGATATTTATTCATTTTCATGTTTTTTCATGGAAATTTCAAATTTATCAAGTTTAAAAGTTTCAAAAGGTGTTAAGTTTCAAATAGAATCTAGATCCACCTGTAGCAGTGTGATTCATCTCATTTTCAAGTGGGCCATGGTCAAGTCTAGTGACATTCAACATATATGGTTAAGCTTTAGTGATACAAATTTGGTTGTTCCACCCCTTAAATAATTTTATAGACTACTATACACATTCAAATGAGATCTGGGGCATACAATCTTTTCAAATCAAGGGATTTCACTAGTTTTAAAATTTATACCTGATCACTCTCAATTCACCATAGGTTAAACATTTCCCCAAATATCTCAATAAGAGGGATTTAAATTTTCCATTTTAAATTTATAGGTAAATTTTATTACATAATATTTCATGTGTATAATTTCCTTTCTCTATTTTTTAATTTCAAATGTCAAGTTTCAGATTTTTAATTTTCCTATATAGACATTAACTAATTTAAATGGTATTGTTGTAGGTTTTATATTGAAGAATATTTCTAAACCAAAAAACTTTCCTTATCCTTTAGGAAGTCCTTTCCCTCAAGAAGTTCCCCAAGGAGATACAAACTTCATTACCTTCTTAGATAACAATTTTATGGCCCTTCAACATTATCTTAACACTATGATTCATCATGACCCTGCTTTGGTTCCACTTATGGACCCACCTTATGGCATGCCTTTCCACCTTATGGGAAACACTTATGTTACCATAGTCACCACCTAAATATTGAATATCCAAGCTTCCTCGTCCACCAATAATCCCTTTGATACTACTATATAAAAGTAACCTACCCATCTTAGAATCACCCTTATACCTTCCACCCCCACTAGAAACTCCTCTACCTTAAGATCAACCCAACCACTAGCTACCTATATTCCCCTCACCATGGGAATACTTGCCACTAGCATTACCAACATTCCAGTGACTACCCTCAATCCATTAACCACTACTCCACTTTATAATCTTGTGGTGTCTATACCTTCTACCTTACCACCCATCAGTATGAAGGTCACTACCCTTCCTTTAATCACTAACCTATCAACTAATCTTACCTAGTAGGTACCCATTGCACCAAACTTGGATTACATCCCCAACCCACAAGGGCATGTACCTCTACCTAGTACCCAAGCACCTACATCCACTTACCCCTACATAACTTCCAGCTAGCAACCTATGTCCACATATCAATATGTGGCAGCTCCTCAACCCCCTACTAGTTATCAGTATGTCACCCAATTACCATAATAATATAAACCTTTCAACCCTTAAGTTACGTAACCCTAAGCATACCTAATGAAGATGCTCATGGATAAAATGACCACCTTAGAGTCATCCATTTCTAGATCTCACAAAATCTTATCATATGACCAGATCTATAAAAAACCCATCCACCCATCTATCCCTATCTGATCATATCCTCAATAGTGGGAACTTCATAAGTTCTATAAGTTCCAGAGTAAGGAGGATCCCTAACATCACTTCAAAGAATTTAGGAATGCATGTTATTTTATTTCCTATGATGATGCCCTCCTTCTTCATACCTTCCCTACATCCCTATCTGGTCCAACATTAGACTGGTATAGTGCCATAACCAGACACTCTTTGTTCTCCTTCACCCAACTAGCCCAAACTTTATTGGATCACTTTTTGATAAATATATCTAAGAAGGTTTCCATCACTAACATTTACTCTATCTATCAATTTGATGATGAATCTATTGCTGATTTTTTATCTCATTGGAGGAGCCTAATCAATCATCTTTCCTTCTCCTTACCCCAACATAAAATGATAGAAATTTTTTCTTGGGAATGTACCAGTCACATCTCTTTTACACTATGTGTCTAAAGCTTCAAAATTTTTGATGAAGATCTTACCATGGTGCGTAAGCTAGAAAATAGATCCATCAATAAAGGAAAGCTTAATTTGAAAAACAAGAACTCTACCTATAAAACCAATTAGACCTCTTCCTCTAAACCAAGAAACCAAACCAATACCAATTCCAAGAGAAAGGGAAATATAAATGTGGTTATGCATAAAATTTCTCCTCTACCATCTATCAACTAACCAAACTCCTCTAGCTCCTCAAAACAAAATGTGAAGAACCAAAATTGAAATAATCAAAAGAAATTCACTCCACTTTGAGAATCCTATGCTTCAATCATGGAGAAGTTACTGAAGGCTAGTATCATACAACTTCCTAATATCAATCCTCCTCATTAATTTGATTCTTCTTGACCTACACCTTATTGGTAAAATGAGAATGATGTATATTCTTTCCATAGAGTGTTAGGGCATGATGTTAGTAGGTGTAATACCTTCAAAATCATTATCTAATCACTCAATGACAAAGGAGAGATTTTATTGGACAACCCTAATTCACCTCAAAAATAATGCCTTGACATTTTCAAGTAACCTTTTCCTAATCATGCACCAACCAAAAATGATAACAATAAGTTTGAGTGTTCTCATGATACCCATACTATCGATATGGTTCTTAACATACTAATTGATGAAGAACCTACTACCCAATCTTCCTTTTTTTCCTCTCCACTTACTAAGGTAGTGGAGTCACCTTCCCTTCCTTTTGGGACCCAAAATTAGGAATAAACCCTTTCTCCTCCCCAACTTATTGAGGTAGTGGAGCCATCAACCCCTTCTTCAACTGTCCTACCAAATCAAACAACCATCACTACTTTACCTTCTCCCCCAACTACCAAATAATTTACTTCCTCATTGGAGGTCATTCCCAAAGAGGAAACCACCACATATATACCTCCTATAGAATATTTACCCATCCAAACCTTGCATCCTTTTATTGGGAAAAAGGATGAGGTTACCATTCCAGTTTCTCAATTTATGGACTTATCTTTCAAGTCCACTATCTAAGGAATAAAATTGGTCTACAAACCATTTTATTCATTAGTGTATAAATTATAATTTGTCTCTAACCTCAACATTAATCAAGACACATTTTGGAAGTAATTAGGGCTCCCTTATATCACCAAACAAGAACCTTCAACCCCCACTTTGATGGATCAACCCACTAGTTCTATTATCCAACCTCTTACCTTATCACCCAAACCAAAAAAAATGTTTTCCAACCTAACCACTCCTCTACCATACAATGCACCTAAACCAGAATTAACCAAATCACCATCTCTAGCCAAACTAAACAAACCAACCAAACCCATCCAAAACCTTGACATCTTCCCCACACAAAGCCCTAATCACCCATCCTCAAAATTGGAGCCAACTATACCAAACCCAAAAGCCAAACACTAGACCAAATCATACAATAAATTAAATCCACCAAAAGAATAGAGGTCCAAAATCCTACCTCCTTCAACCTTGCCCTCAATCTTGGGACCTCATCCCTCCAATTTGATTAGGAAGTTGATTATCTCAACCAAAACTTGACCACCACTATTGGTTACACCATCACACTTACTTTCTAACACACCTATTCTCACTAAGTCATCAATTACCAAACTACCTACCTTGAAACCTCTTACCTACAACTTATTTAAACCATCACCTAAAAACACCACCTTACCCAAACCTTTTACCACCAAGCCCACTCCCAAAAAGTCTTCCATCTCACCAACCAAATCCAAAACCTCTAAACCCTCTCCACCTTTAGCTAAATCCTATTTGACTATTTTCCAAAGTTTATTTCAAGATTCTTGATTAACCTTACCTCCCATCAAATAATTTGACCCTCTTAGTCCAAACTTAGTCTGGTATAATGACCACCAAGTGCGATCCTATCATAGGACACTAGGGCATGGCATAAATAACTATAAATCTCTCTAAACCATAATCTATCAGCTCTATGATGAGTTTGATATATTAATAGATGAATCTCCCACAAGCCCACTTCCAATCTAACAACCAATAACCATTGCCCAATGCCTACCTAATCCCCTATTCTCACCTCAGAGTGATGAAGAACCAAACCAATCTCCTACTCCAACTCTTCCCTCTATCCATACTATCCATGTGGTCACATGATCATGCACTTAATAGAAGGATAAGGGGAAGTCCAAGATGTCCATCCCATGGACATACCAATTTTACACCCCCCAACCAAGTCAAATTCAAACACCTTCACCTTTATCCAAACCCAAGGTGTCTATCTTGGGTACCTCCCAATACAACCCCTCCAAATCGATTAGGAGAGTGGTGCTCAAACAAATTTACCAAACCCCAATGAGGATGAGCCTATATGAGTTGATCTCTACATCACCTCATCATCACCAAGTAATGATAGAGGCATTACAATCAGTAGAGGTCAAACCTAAATACCCTCAACCTTTAGTAACCTTTATTGGTGCTCTCTAAATTTTCAACATTGTCACCTTTAAGGATTTGTAAATACCTTATATCCATTTAGATGACCCAAATCTCCCTATTTTTATTACTACTTACATCAACCAAACCCATGACAAATAGGTCATGAATAATGAGGGAGCTAGTATTAATATCATCTCCTCCCATGCTTATGACAAGCTCAACCTACCTAATAATGTCATGTCTAAAACCTTAATCATCCTATGATCCTTCAATGACACGATGGCCACTACCTTGGGAATTGTTGTTCTTCATATCCATTTATGACCTTGCACACTCCCCAAACTCTACTATGTTGTGAAAGGTGAATTTTAATACAATGTTTTTCTAGGATGACGTTGGATTTTCTCTATGGGTTGTGCCCACTCTACCCTTCATCAATACATTAAATTTGAGTATGAAGGTCAATTTTTCACTATACAAGCTAACCCAAGCCCCTTTTCATCATGTAACATGACTTACTAACCCGAAAACATACTCTTACCTCCATCTAGTACACCCTCCTTATCCAAAAACAAGACCTCAACCATGAAAGAGGGAGTCATACCTTACTCTACAAATGAGGCATCAACTAGCTCATCCATCCCCTTAGATTAGATCCCTACCTTAGACCACTTATAGTCTACATTCTAACATCTTTGACTAGGGGAATATCACCTCCTCACCCTTTATTCTTTCCCTACTCCCTAAGAGTATGGGAAACTTGACCACCAACCTAGATATGACCCCAATATTGGAGTCATTGTTCTATTTGGAACTTTACACTATCAAAAAAATTTCATTTATGGGGGACTTAACAAACCACTTGGTACTTCTACCACCTCCTCTTCACCTAGACCACTCACCTTTGTCTTCTCCTATCTAGACAAGATAAGTTTTGCCAAGACATACCTCCATAAGTGTGCTTGGAAGGGATTTATTCTTGGATGATATGAGCATGGCCCAGATAAGTTGATTTCTATTAAGACTAGAAAGTCTCATGAGAAACATGGCCTTGGTTTCATTCTACCCAACAAAAATCAAACCAAACCATCTATCATCATTAGTGTTGAGGAAGAAATCTCTTCCTCACCAACCTTCTCTCTACCTAGGTGTGAGGATGATGAAATCATCCCACCTAGATTGGTTTCATCAACATGATCAACCTCAGACCCTTAATGTATCTAAAGGAGGGTCAACTATAACCATCCCTATGACCCATCTTGAGATAATAGGAGATGACTCTCCTACCATTAATATTGTTCAGTGCTAAGATGATGATCTCATTCTCACCTACCTTGGTGCCCTAGATTATTCTATCCACAAATATCTTCCTCTTGAGACTTTGATCATGTTCAACTAATCCACCATAGATATCAACTTGAGAACTTTGGACAACCCCCACATTGTCAAAATTAACCAATCATTGAATGTCAAAGAACTTCAAGACTTCCCCTCCTTCCTCTAAGACCAAATCATAACATTTGCTTGGTATTATAGTGACATGTTAGGAATTTACCCTAACATTTCCACCCATAACATAATCACCAAAATGATACCAAGATCATCAAGCAAAAAATTTAGTGAATTTACCTTTGCATATCCCTTCTCATCAAAGAAGAGCTTTAATGCCTCCTATATATCAATTTCATTCAACCCATTAACTATCCCTCATAGGTTTTGATTGTATTACCTATCAAAAAATCCACAAGGAAAATATGCATTTGTGTTTAATTTCATGACCTCAACCTTGCCTTCCCTAAAGGTGGCTTTCCTCTACCAAGCATTGACTAGCTAATTAATCTTACAACCAACCATGAGATGTTATCTCTCATGGATGGGTTCTTGGGTTACAATAAAATCCTAATTACCCCCAAAGATCAACACAAAACCACCTTTATCACCCCATGGGGTACCTTATACTATAATTTCATGCATTTTGGACTAAATAACATTGGTGTAACCTAACAACATGCCATAACTTACATCTTCCATGACCTTATTCATAAGATTATCAAAGACTATGTAGATGGCTTTCTTAGGAAATCTAAATATCATAAGGATCATTTAGTTGTTCTCAAGATTATCTTTGATCACCTCATCCATTATCACATCCACCTTAACCACAAGAAGTCCATTTTGGGGTCTTATCAATAAATTTCTTTGGATTTATCATTTTCCTTCAAGGGATTGAAATGAACCCTACCAAAATCAATGCCATCCTCAACATGCCTCCTCCAATCAACATTAATCAAATCCATAGTTTATAGGGGAAGCTCTAATCCATTCATCACTTTATCTCCTAACTCTCAAATTGATCTCAAACCCTTCCACCACCTTCTAAAGAAGGAGGTACCTTTCACTTGGAATAGAAACTATCAATAGGCCTTTGATTTACTCAAAAAATACCTTTTATCTCCACCTATCCTTACCCTTCCCAAGGATGACCAACCTTTCTACCTTTATATATTTACCACCAACCACTCCTTAGGGGAAATGTTTGCTCATCAAGATGAACAACACAAAGAGTAAGCCATCCACTACATCAGTTTGCATGCTTGTAGAGTATGAGACTTGGTACACCCATATTGAGAAACTTTGTTTGGATCTAGTCTTCTTGGCCACCAACATTTGCCAGTACCTTCTTAACCATAAAACATATTTCATAACCAATACTGACCCACTCAATTATATTCAATCTAAGCCATACCAAAACTAATGTATGGTCAAGTGGATCATGCTTTTAGAAAATTTTGACCTTGAGTTCCTTAAAAAAATTTAATTAAAGGGCAAGTCATTACTGACCAATTGGCTGAAGCACCATTAGCATACAACTAACCTCCTCCTCTTGAGTTTCTTAATGAGTCCATCATGACCCTCTCTCAAGGAAACTTCACCTATGAAGTCATAATGTTATTTGATGGATCAAAGTGTCAATGACATGGGGGGAATAGTATCATCATTATTCCCTTTGATGGTGAACTTCTTACTTTACCCTTCAAGCTTAACTTTAAATGTACCAAAAATATGGTTGAGTATAAATCCCTAGTGATAGGCCTTAATACTACCTTAGCCCTAGGAGTCAAAACAATCAATAGCTTTGGTGACTCCCAACTTTTGGTCAATCAAATCAAAATCTCTTACCAGTATAAGAATGATGTTTTATAATAGTAAAAATATCTAGTTGATGAACTCTTGACATGATTTGAACTATACCACATCCAGTCAACCTTGTAATCTACCAATAATTTCATTACCACCATGGCTTTTGTTACCTCTCAAATCCCATTTGCACCCTTTTAATCTAAGCTATCTATTGTTTTCCATAGACTTAGATATCCTTCCTATGCCAAACTATATTCTCCCACCATCTTTAGTGTGGAGTAGATCTAGCCTAACCTTTGATATCAACAAACCTTCAACTATCTCAACCTTGCCATAATCCCTTTTGTTATTTCCCAGAATGCTTAAAGATAATTTATATAGAGTACCTCATGTTACACCATTATGGGATGAATTATTTATAAATGAGTCTTTAATGGTCTCTTCTTCCATTTCCTACAAAATCACAAGGCCTCTCATGCTATTAAGGAAATGCATGATTGGATTTTTTGAAGACACTTTAGTGGCCTTGCTATATCTAAACACATTCTTTACCTTGGCTATTACTAATTTACCCTTAACCAAGACTATTGTAATTATGTGAAAAAGTTTGTTAAATGTCAAGAACATGATAATTTGCATCATGCACATAGCCATATTCTTCACATTTCTATTAATTTTTGGCCCTTCTCATAATGGGGCTTGGACCTCATTGGCCAATATTAACCCCCATTTTTCATAGTGACACCATTTTATCATCACTGTAACTAATTATTTTACCAAATGTGTAGAGACTATTCCTTTAGTCTCAACCAAAGTGGAAAATATTATCAACTTTACCAACCATCACTTCATCTACCATTTTAGTGTCCCTCTAAATATTATCACTAAAAATGGTAAGTATTTTAAAAATAGGAAAGTATAAGGTCTTTGTGATGTATTTGGCATCAAGTTAAGTTTATCCTCACCCTATCTCCATCAAGCAAATGGATAGGCATAAGCCTCTAATAAAACTCTTAACAACATTCTCACCAGAATGGTCAATGCATTTGGTCGAGATTGGCATTTGCACATCCATTTCACCTTATGGGCATATTTCACTAGCATTTAGACCCCTATGAGTACTACCCCATTGTCTCTTGTGTTTGGAGTCAAGGCCGTCTTGCCTCTCAAAGTCTAAATCTCATCTCTTCACATATCTTTGTAGGATCTCATTTCCAATGATGATTATAACCAACATCATTTATCCCAGCTTGATCTAATTGATGAGAATCACTTAACTACCCTTACCCATCTTCATGTCTATCAAGAGTATGTCAAACATGACTATAACAAACACCTTAGAGTGAAAGAATTCAACATAGAAGACCTTCTCCTATAATAAAATCAACATGTCACCAATATGGATAAAAATAAGTGGGGAAGGCTTGCTTTTAATTAACTTGGACCTTATATCATAACCCACAAGTATCGATCAAAAGCTTACTAGTTGTCCTCTCTTGAAGGCAACCTAGAACTTGAGCCCCTTAATTATTTACATCTACATCCTTTCTTTTATTAAAATGGATCAAACTCACCTTCAGTATAACTTAAGCTCATCCCTTTCTTACAAACCACATTCATCTCCCTATTCTGGGGGAAACTAATTAAAAACTAAATCATGTGATTAGCCATCACAATCATATCCTAATCTCGAACAATGGGTACCATGGCTCTACCCATGGCATGATTCTCATGGTACTTTTTGTCCCTTTTCACAAGGATAAATTCCCATGGTCATTATCACCTAAACCTTTTTACACCTCATTAACCTTATTTTGATTCTAGTTTTGCCTTCATAAAGGTGAACCCTTTAAGCTTATATAAGCATATCTATGTTAATCAAAATCAAACAAAGAAAAAAAAACAAAGTTTGAACGAATAGAAATCATAGGTCATCCCTAGAATTAACAAACTACTCCATTGAATGATAGCTATTTAAAACATTTTAAAAATTGCTCAACATAAGGCACACTGCTCCCTTGAAAGACAACTATCAAACACCTAAACACAAAGCACATAAACTTAGACCACTCCCTTGAAGGATGGTTGAGTAAATCATTTGTCAAAATAAGCAATTTATTGGAACCTTCCCGCATCAATAAACTTCCCCAACCCTCCTAAGAAAATAACCAAAAGACCCATTATAGAGTGAAAGAAAAAACAAAAGAATTTTAAAAGCCACAATCAGTTCTCATAAACAAAATAATCTTGAAATCTGCAATTGGCTCTCATGAGTAGAATTCCCACATTGATTAGTCTATACTTTGTATGACATAGACTTGTTTATATTGACTCTTTGGAGGACTATAAAAGAGGCATGCTAGTCTCACAAGAAGGTTCCATCCTTCATCTATCTACCCTTTATACACCTTAAGCAAAGGATTTTGAGCTTACTTAACATTATGTGATCAAGACACCTATTTAACCAATGAATGAATGATAATGAAAAGAATTGAGGGGGTTTATATTCATTAAGCTAATCCAACCTCAGGTTTGTATTAGTCCTTACCAAATAATAATCATCATGCCCTCTTCTTATTCAATCATCACTAGTTGGTATATTCACTAAGATGTTTGTCTCTTGATTATACTCTTTACTCTCACATCTAGTATTGTTAATTAAATTACTTTATGTTCTCTAGCTCAAGTAAAGAAAAAATTACCATGATCATAACCATAACATATCAACATGTATCATAAACTAAAGCAAACATCAACATCATCATGTCAATGTCAAGCATCCATAAACAATAAAATAATAAACCATTTTCACCACATGTGTAAATCTAAATAATGAAGCATATACTCATTCAAATTTACCATGTCATAAAACATAACCATAAATAAAAAAAGTTAAATATCATTACATGCCTAGCTAGGTGAGTCTACATCAATATCCAATAACCATAATATAGGCATAAGCATAACCATAATCAATAGAGCATCATCGATGATCGATATAAGCATCATATACATTAACAATAAAGAAAACCATAGACCATGATAAATACATAGGGATCATATATATAAATCAAGAATCTCACATCATAATGTATACAACAAATATACATGTATCTCTCTCAAAATGTACATCTCACCACATCAGCTCCTAGGTTGATATCAAAATGATATACAACGATAGATAATATACCTAAACCATGTCATGTCTATGCTCCTACGATAGCACTATCTCCTAGTGTATGTCCCCCCAAAGTACCTATTTTTACACCTACAAATGTATCCCATTGACTAGTGTTGTCATGCTAGTACCACCTACCAAACATTTTTTTTACTTTTCCTATCAGGGCTCATCAATAAACTACCTCAAGACTATATCCTCATAGTACCATAACTCCTCCACTATGGCTAGGTATTGTGTCATAGGGATGGTACTTGATGGTCCCATAATTTCCACTACTCTTCATCCTATCTATCTTAGGGAGTCTCTCTCATGTGTAACCAAGGCTAGTGAAGCTCTTGCATAGTCCCTATTACTTGTGAGTGTAGCCACCTGACCCTATAAGGCTATCACCTGACCTTGTAGTGTTATGACCTATGCCTATGTCATGGTTAGTGCCACTCTTACCTATACATCTAGGATGCCCCTTGTACCTATTCCCTTTGGCATCCTCTCCCAATTAGGTCCACATCTATTGGCCTCTTACCACCACCATATCCACCAAAGTCTACTGCCACATATAAATCCTGGTACCATGTAAGGTAACCATCTAGAAAACTTGCATCATCAATAATTATGCTCATTGGTAGCTATTCATGATTAATTAAAGCTAGTTTTGGATGTGGCTCAGGTAATTTAATGTCCACATCCTCATGCTTATACCTTAAAATGAGCCCATGATACCCTGTAGTAGGCCAAACTATCTCCAAACCCTATCGAATGGGATGAGCTCTACCTCCCCATACCTCATATCAAATATCCACCTATAAATATATAAATATAGATTCTACCTCCTATATCCAACCCATACTATAAACTACACATATGATCTCCAAATGATATCACTGATCACCAATGCACCTAGTGCACCCCTAAACTAATATACATCATGAGACCCTCTACTTGCTCCTAAAATGGCAAAGTTAGCTCTCTACCTCATGTAACCCACCAATAAATCTATTTGAGTGTATCTTATACATGATAGCCCCATTTTCCTTATCACTCAGATGTGCTCATAGTCCCAGTAGTGTAAAACTAGACTAATGCTAATGCCATATCCCCTATGGGACTTGAAACCCCAAAAATATTTATATATTTTCACCAAAATTAAAGGTACCCATACAAACATTATCCAACCCATTAACATCTTAACCAACACCCCCAATAACAAGTATGGGAACCTCCCATTGCTCGAGTCAAGTAAGGTAAAACATGACACTACCATCATCATCATCATCATCATCATCATCATCATCATCATCATCATCATCATCATCATAAGTCTCCTCTCTCTTGCTACTATTTGATATAAAATACTATAGCTAAAGCCCCAAGCATACCATCTGACATGGTCATGATAATCTCTATACATTAGCTCTAATAAATTGTCTTGATCCTCCCTCTCGATATGATATATCAGATTAGCCTATAGGGGAAACCAAGTGATCTTATGCACATCCTCTAATAAGATAGTCATCTCAGTAGTTAGTAGAAGGAAGGTGTTTATGGCTGAATCCCATCTCTTGATGAGGGTCATGATCATAAACACATCATGAGAAAAATGTTAGTAATTTCACATCACTCCCAAACCAGTCTCTTTTATATGGGCCCATTACACTAGGGTCATACCCAAGAGAACCTCTACAAATATATGTGGCACTTGATCCTACATCGAGATCTATTCCTGGGCTTGCAATGTTTGATGGAAAAACACAAACTTAGTTTACTATGCTATAATTGCTTATAAACTTAGCTCAATCAATTTATACCTACCCTTAACCCATTTTACCATTGCACTACTAACATTCACCTTGAAAATTAAACTCTTTTACCCTTGATACACATTATCACATAATGACATTACCCAAAACCACCTATTGATTAAACACTTCACCAAATCAAACATTATCTACCACCTAAACTAGTCTTTAAATTTAAAAACCACTCAACACAACTTTATTTTTAGCTAGCTCAAGCAGCGACGATCATGGAGACAGTTGATGGTCAAGTGTCCATCTCCTTATGGATGCTGACCATCGATGGTCAATCTTGACCATTGACAATTATTGTGGGTATTCTATGAGTAGAACACCCAAACCTTATTCTACCCCAAAATTTTACCCATAACCCCAAACCTAATAAATTCATCTTAATTTGATCCCTATCCCAACCCTACCTATCTTACCCCTACCAAACTACAAAATTAACAAATAAATTTACCTTAACAAACCAAAAACACTACCTAGGGAATAATTACATCAAATTCCTACCCACCAATCACATACACTTTCAAATTAAATGTAATGACAATTGCAAATTGATAACTAATCTACCAATTTGAATAGAAACCCCTACCTCATTCCATGACTATCATTAAAGAGGAATCTAGGGACCCATTGCCCTTCCTCATCCATGCCCCCATTGCATCTAAACATGGTCAACCTCAATCAGTTGGTCCCCTCAGTCCACTTATAAATAAACCTCACCAATGGTCCTTATCAGTAATATTCATCACCCCATACACCCAAGCCTAGAGCTCTAAAGTCAATAAAATCAAATGTTGAAATGAAAAAAAATTATTGACTTTGCATTTTTGACCATGGCCTTTTAGGGTTTGTACCCTAACCATTGATGGTTAGGGTGACCACTAATGGTCACTTTTAAGCACCCTTACCATTAATGGTTAGGTTTATCACTTTGTTACTCCTACCTCAAGCAAAAACCCTTTTGAGTAGAACCAAATAAATCACCCACCAATGGATACTACCTTATCCACCCACCTCAACTACCTCATCACCTCACCCTTGGTCTAGTTCAACCCAATTATCACATGTTTTGTGATGAATTTTGTTTGGTATTTTTGACCATAATGACAACATTGACATGTTGACCACTTTTGCATTTGTGCTACCTTGCACATACCATACCCACTTGTGTCTTCTCAAAATCACTTCTTACCTTAAATACCCATGACTTCACCTAACTAGTTTGTGTTTTCCTTGAGAGCACTTCCTACCTTGGATACCCACTGAAATATAGACATTGCCTAGGAGACTTGTGTTTATGAGTGTACCCAACTACCACACCTAAATGTGGTCATGTGGTCCACTTATCACTTGCCCTTCTAGAACCAACCATTATTTTTATCAACTATGGTAGCTTAGTCTATGCACAATCCTAGTTATTACATTTTTTTTGAACTTCATGTGCATGTTTGTACTTCAGTGCCCAACCTATCACCTACCTTCATGACATCCACCTTCATCATCACCCTCACAAACTTATCAAGCCTACATCTGATTCTATTTTACCTCATCAACTTCTTATTGGAGGGGGAACACCTTCTCCCATACTCAAGGAAACCTAACCTTCAACCTAAAATCCATTTTTTGTAGTTTATTGATAAAAATTGTATAACAAAAAGGGCAAAATGTAGACACAAAATATATATACATGAAAGTTATAAATGCTACAACACCCTTGGACACCTTAGGACACCCATAACACCAATTTGACCTTTTGACCCTTAACTAATCATGACTATGGTTAGTTTGAACAACTAACTAAGCCCACCCTTTAACCACCTTTTTACCTTATTCCTTGATCGTTGATGTTTAGAATGAGCATTGGTGGTCACTTTGACCATAAATGGTTAGGGTTACACAGCCTAACCAATTAAACACCCACATCAACTCTACCTTGATTTTCTAAAAATAACTTGTCTAAATTTATGTACATGCCATTATATTTATATGAGTTATAATTAAAAATCCCAAATAATGTCTTACTATACCCCTCCTTTGCATATAAGGAGAGGGGAGAAACAAGTGAAATGGGCCATAACTATCAAGAATTTTTGGATCCAGAACATATTTTTATAGGTATCCTTCTAGTAATATAATAATTCAACCATCATGATAAAAATCTAACTTGTCATCATCCCTCATATGATAGCCAGGTACTATTACTCTATTGAAATCATACTAGACTTTATCAATGAGCTAACCACCTTAACCATTCACCCAATAAACTTCTTGCAATTTAAGTATTTGTTTTCTAGTATTCAATTACTTTATTTGTATTTCATAATTAACCTCTTATAATTACTTTCTATAATCCCATCAATTAGACTTTTTATCAACTCAAGCTAATACACAGTAACCATTGATAGTCACCTTGATTGTTGATGGTCTATCTAACCACCAATACTTGCCTCAAATACTGATAGTTACCTTAACCACCAATGGTCACATCAACCACCAATGGTCATTGTGGTATAAAATAACAAGTTATTTTCACCCACTTACCCTCAACCAAACCTAAATTCTATGTGTTTGGCTATTCATAGACCCCTATCCTATTTTCTAAAGCACACTTGATCTATATAACATCAGTATTAACTTGCTTATTTTTATATTAGTCATTTATAGCCTATTTTTTTATCAAGATTTTCTTGTGTTCAATTTCATTAGATTTTAATTATTGATGTAAGTACTTTATCTTTTGTTTTATAAACTTAATTATTTAAAATGTGTGGATTGATAGCCCCTAAGGAAGCTCTTGCTTTTAGGATCTAGCTACGGCTAGGCAATCTACCCAATTATCTATCTAACCAACCATTTTATTTAGTGCTATCTTATTTTTAGGTCATCTTCCCAAGCCAAAGAAGAGTTATTCACAATCATCTAATTAAATTCACACACAATCAAACAAGTTTTTCAACCATACCCACATTTAGTTTTTTCTTCTTCCTTTCTCAAAATATAAGTTAAAATTCACTGAAACAACATACGTAATAATAATAATAATAATAATAATAATAATAATAATAATAATAATAATAATAATAATAATAATAATAATAATAATAATAATAATAATAATAATAATAATAATAATAATAATAATAATAATAATAAATGAAAATTTAATAATAGAAAAAATCAAAATTTAAAATAAAAATAAAAAACTTGATTGCATGAGTTTCTAAAAAAAGAGAAATATGGAAGGAATGCATGATAATCTTTATCTATTTTAAGAAGAATCCTCATATATCATATCTCACACCTCCATACATGTATCAAGTATGTTTTTTATGGTTTGAAAATGTATTATATATGCTCTATCTTTACTATCTTTTATTTTTTGAGAAATCTGAATTTTAATAAAAATAAATAAACAAATTAAAAATAATTAAAAAAATAGTTTCTAGTAAAGAGAAAAATTGCACAAGTCAATTTTTGATAAGCATATGGAATATTAAATTTTATGTAAATGTGTTATTTTTAACCATGAAATGAATTACTACTTTAAAGTGTGCTAACAAGACAAAATAATGATTTCTAAGGTGTTTTAAAAATAGCAAAAAATTTAATGTTTTTCTTCAGTGATTAAAGGATTTTATGAACAAGGATAATTTGGTCTTTCTTGATCCCACTAGGAGTCTCCACCCTAGAACCTACTTATTTATTTTCCAATAATAGAAGAAAATGGTGAAGATTTTATGCTACTGATATATTAATTTTTCATTCTTAAAGAAACTCATGTCTTAGTAGTGGGTATGCCAAGTTCTTAATGAAACATACAAAGAATTATGGGTGTATGGTAATATTTTAGGTATATTTTATTGTAATATATTTTAATTTTCTATTTGACATTTATTTATAAATAAAACATGCATTATTAAAAAATAATTAGACTTACATTCCAGACAAGATTAACATGCGAGCTAGATTTTCATATAGTGTGATATGGGGCCAAGTATTTAACTAATTATGAGTGAAGTAGATACTAAAAAAATAGCAAGAATTAAATGCTTTCATGCATGATGATGATCTAGATCAAGTTTTTGATATATAATAGAATAAAAAAATAGATACAAGAGTATTTATCTAGGATCTATACGTAATTCAAAGAAAATAATCCAACATTTAATTATCCAGGTATATTTCTCAACTACTAGAATTTTAATAACTACGTATAAATTAATTAAGAAACTAATTTTATCTCCCTTTTAAAAATAATATTTAATATTTTTATATAGAGTTCATAAAAGAATAAAAAATTGATGACATTTCATTCCATCATTTTCCATCCATTTTCAAGAATTATTGAAACCACATCCACTTGCATAATAATAGAACTTTTCTGAGGGAGTTCTTCTTTTTCTACCATCAAATTTCTTTCTAAATAATATTAATTCCTGAACCATCAATCATTCCTAAGTAGGTTGACATACATTTCTTCATATATATTTCAATGTTCCTCTTAGTATTCTTATTATCAACATGTATAATTTTTTTATATTGTTTATATTATACTTTTATGGAAAGATTTTATTTATTTTGGGTTATATAGGATAATCTCATAATAAAGAGTCATTATAGATATTATAATGGATAAATTTATATCTATGAATTCATCAGGAAGTTGGCACATTACCATAAGTCACCCTTTACAAGAAAAAGTAGCATAATTATCAAATATAGATCGATGATGAAGAAATGTCAAACATAATAAAATTCAATGATACATTTGGAAGCACTATGAGGATGTATAAAATCTATGGCTAACATTTTCTATGTCATCAATTTTCAAAATAAAATAAAATAAAAAATAATGAAAACCCTCGAGCATTATTGGCAGTCTTAGTTTGTAAACCAACTTGTTGGTGAACCAAGTTCTGGAATATGAGTCTTGATTAGAAAACTAGTTTACTAGCTAGTCAAGGGGAAAAAAATAAATGGATTGGTTCATGTGATTTTTCCACTATATAAATATGGTATATGGTTGCTTCCTTTTGTGCTCTTATTTCTCGATATAGTAGGATTGTAATACGATGATCACTTTTCTCAAAATTTTCCACTTTGTCTATCATGGAAGAGGTTATGAAGACTAAATTTATGCCATGGTATCTTAATTTAATATTTAATATTTAAATTTACCTTTATGTTTTGTTATTATATGAATATCTACCTTTTCATTACTTACAAAAGTTTTAATGTGAGGAGAAAAGGAAAACAACTTACTATCTAATCTATGCAATCTTTTCACAATTCATTCCTTTAAAATGCATGAAGAAATGCATGAAATCAAGTGTGGGGGAGAATATCCTCAATAAATAAAAGAATTGGACTTATAAAACTATATTTTTACCTTGATAAAGGCATATAAGTTTCAAAACTATTTTATAAAATTTTCAAACCATAATATTTACTTCATATTTTATGTCTTTATGTCAAAAGTTAGTGTATGGTCAAAATAATTCTATGTAGCCATAGTAGGATATTTTAAATACAAGAAATTTCTCTCATTTAAAGAATAAGAAGAAGAATAAAAAGAGGAGAAGCATGAGAAATTTTCAACACAAGAACCTACTCTCATTTTTTGAAAAAAGAAGAAGAGAATAAGAGAAGAGTAGCATGAGAAATTCTCAATACAAGAACCTGCTCTCATTAAAAAAAATGGGAGAGAGAAGCATGAGTATTCCATATAAGAACTTGTGTCAAAGAGAAACTAAGGATAGTAGGAAAACTTCTACACAAGAATCTATATTTGAACAATGAAGCCCATTTAAAATATGAGGAAACGAGTCTAGCTCATTTATATGTATCTCAGGAATATTTTTTAGATAAAGATAATGACATGTATGAGGACATGCATGAGATTATATGTGGGAAATATGATGAGCTTAAAAAATGGCTTATTATATCCATGAAACAATATACTTTTTCCTTGCATAAGAAGTAGATCTAAATGTAGTTTCTGAACTTATAGTTTAATTAGAATAAAATATAAAGTATATATCATGTTTATTTATTTAGAATTCATTTTTATATATTTGTTATATATTTATAATAATTATGGAAAAAAGATGTCAATACATGCATATGCATTCCATACTAAGCTACAAAATATGAAGTATGAAGAGTAACAATTTTAAGAACAATGTTAGAGTAGCTTCAAATTCTTCTACAATAGCTCCTAAAGAAGATCTAGAATTTTGTCCAATATTAAAGCTCACCTAGTATCTTCAGACTCAACTTTAGACTCCAGTTTGAACTCAAATTTGGACTCAAATTCAAACTCACCCAGTAGCTTCAGACTTAGCTTTGAACTAGCCATGGACTAACTTTGGACTCATCCAGTCTATTGATATAGACTATGACAGAACCACCACAGTCTCATTTAAAAAGTGTTCTAATATTATTGGTCTATTCTAAGATGACCAAGATCATTTACAACTATCATAATAATTTTTTATATTTAGAGTATTTCTATATATAGATTTATATATATAGACTTCCCATTCATACTTTATATCTAAATATAGATTTATATACTTTTATTCCATTAAATAGATCTATCCATATTTTGTGAAGATTGAAATTATGTTTTAATCTTAGAATAAATATCTCTTTCCATATTTAATGTAGATTGATATTATGTTATATTCTTAGAATAAATATCTCTTTCCATAATCTATGGAGATTGAGATATGCTAGAATATCTACATTGTTACTCCTTAATTGGGTGTTGGTTGGAAGTATGAAATTATAAATGCAACCTCTCACATCCAACTTTAATCAATCAATATAATTTTCTTTCCATCATTTTTATTAATATATTGTGTATCTTGTTTTTAAAAAAATCTTCTTCTAATGAATGAGCTGGCCACTCATTCCAAGGAAGATGGATCAATATATTTTTATTTATTTCTTTGTTTTATAATTATCATTTTATTGTAAATTATTATTTTATTTCTGTGTCTTTAATTATTCCTTTCTATAGTTTTTTGTGAACTTGTAGGTGTTTTACTTTTTTATCATTTCTTTTCAATACAATAATTTACTTTTTTGCATGTGTGATTTAATTTCTACAAGAGTGTTTTTTAATTTATACAAGTGTAAAGTGTGGTAGAAGGTACCATTTATGAGAGATCTCTTTCTCCTATTGCATATTGCATTCAGACACCAACCCTATATTGACATTATTAAATGAATGGGATTTATGACTCTCATTAATGTCATCCACACACACAATGACATACTTTCCTAATTTATTTCAACACTTCACTCATAAGTATCATGAATTTACTTGACTTGTTGGTTAACCCAAATGAGATAACTAATCACTCATACAATCATTCATTTATATTGATTTTTTTCATTCATATTTTTTTATATATATTGGTTTGGTTATACCTAATCTTTATATAAATATTCATGAAGTACTTACCACTGCTTAAAGAATACATCATGTCATCCATGTATGGCAATGTAAACCTATAGTTTATCAAGATCTTGTTAATGGCTAATGAATCTACTAACATGTGTCATTCTCCTCATATCATTAGTGTAAATATTACATGTACTATACAATGGATTAAAAATTCCCTTGTCAACTCCTTATCTAATAGCTCATGTATTCACTTATATACTTCCTCATTTTCCATTGGTATCAACCTATGCAAGACTTTGTTTAGAATAATCATCCTATAATTAGATCCATGTGATGATTGATGTTACTTACTAGTGGTATTTTATCTATCAAATCATTTGATATGATTTAAATGAACTTATCCAATAACTCTTTCACTTCATGCATAAGTATCTCTTTGACTTTGTTGAATTATGTACCATCTTTGGTATGAGTGCATATCATGCTTTCTCTTACACTACCTATTGTAAGAATTATTTATCTGACATCATCAACACCCTTATACAAACACTATTTCATCCTCTTTATTATTCATATTTAAAGGGAATTAATGTGTATTTTATCCCATCTTTCTCCAAGTGATAAGTATTTGATCAAACATCAAGTACTACCTTTCAATAAAATTGTTAAGCCCTCCTTAGGAATATATGCCATATGTTCATTGTCATCACATTGCACCATAATTCATATAAGTATGTGCCTATCTATAATTTCACTAAAATTGATCATTAAAAAATACCTATTGATTATAATCCAATCATGACACTCCATATGGATTCAAGTGTGACACTTTATTCAAAACCACTTTTTGAATATTTAGTTTGATACCAAGTTATTTATACTACCACTATATACTATCACTCTACAACGCTTACCTCATGATTTAAATATGATATGGAAAAGGCTTTTCCTTTTCATTGATTCTCTATATTCCCATGGTAGTTTCAATAAAACCCTTTTCAATATCAACATTTCTCCATATTCATGATCTAAATAATGCTCGATTGATCCATTTAACTCCTTATCTCCATGTGTGATATGCACAATAACATTTATTATTATATTTAATTCAATGTATTCATATGGGAATTCATATGTTTATTTCCATGTTGTCTACACCTAAAACATATCCCTAGGAATCCTCTTCCCCTTCCTTGACAAAATATTCTTCATCCCTTAAGCTAGTAAAATCCACCTTCTCTATCCACATTATCTTGCTCAAACTTGTATGCCCCAGTTTGATATTGGGTGTGTGCATAATTTCATGTTGCTAATTTTTTACCTTGTCATTTGAGGTTCATTCCTTCATCTCCTCTTCTTCCTCACACAAATATTCACTTGACTTGTGCATTTCTCTATTATCTGTGTGATAACTTTTCCTTTGCCTTGAGTGCAAACTGATAAGCTTCTTAAAATGTTTTCATTTGAGACATACTTAATTCTTTTTTTATACCAAATTCCAATCTATTGAGATATCATGTGAAATTTTCCTTGTCCACCTCACTATGTCATAATCTAATGGTGATATTTTATAACTATTTGGTGTATTCTTTGACCAATATCTCCTTTTTCCTAGGTTTTTGATGTATATTGAAAAAATCCATTTGGTAATCTCTTTGGATTTATAATAAAAATTATTTTATTTTAGTGTTTTAAGTTTTCTTTGTTAAATAATTTGGTTACTTGGGTTTGTTCCTGTAACCACTCATAAAATATTTATATGATTTTACCCTTCTTTGTAAAACCATCTTCAAATAATACTTGATGAAACTTTTGTCAAATAATTTATTACATAATGTAAATTTTGAATTCTTATTTCTCTTACTTGGTGCCAATAGTGGTATCAGAGCTAGAAAAGGTTAATTGATTTCATGAAAGAGAGAAAAAAATATGAAGTTATACGGATTTCATTTGGTATTGTAAGTTTTTTTGGGAGACTTTTGGATAGATTATCTTCTTTTATTTTATTCCAATTGCAATAAAAAGTAAGTTATATGTATTTTTTTACTGAGCTTGATGATTTGGAAAAGAGTGGCGTATAGAATTGAAGAGTTATTTTTTGACATTTAAATAACAAAAATATGTGTTTGGCATCATAAATTATAGTGAAAATATCTACAAAATTTAAAATGGTTGGACAACATAATTTAGTTTCATCTCATTATTGGTCTAAATAACAATTATAATAGATTATTACTATGCTCAAAATGGAATAATATGATGAACTCTACTAATTTATATATTTGGAATTACCTTTGATTATATATTCTTTCACTTGGCCTACTTGCTGATTTCAAAAAAATAGTGGAAACCAGTTTTGAATTATAGGTAGAAGTCATCTCAGGCCCTCATGTCATAGAAGAATAATATAGTGTAGCCAACACATGTAAAGAAGTAGAATATATAGGTAAAATGTTTTTATAACACCAGTATCATGTAGTAATACAATGCAGTAATATAATGCATCCTTTAAAGCATCACACTTTATATGGTGTCCTCTATATATAATATGAAATATAAAAATATATATATTTGATGCATAGGGTTTGCTTAATTTTTATTCTCATTAAGGGTTCCACCAGGAAAGACAATAGAATAATTTTTCACATGAAAAATTAAAACACTTGGTAAAATATCTACCATACATTTTTATCTATTTATAATTTTCCAAGTCAAGGACATATTAAATATCTTGCCCTTTTATACTCAAACAAATTGAAGACAAGTTGGTCAAATTGTATTTTGTTAGTCTCTTCTTAATAAAGAGATCAAGGTTCAAAATCCATTGATATTTTGGTCAAAATTATTATTTTTTGACACCATTTTGTAATGGAGTAATAATGGTCAAATTGATGATATAAAATCATAGTTATGGCTTCTTGAGATAAAGATTTGTCTAATCACCTTTTTGTGGAAAGGTGGTCATGTAATTAGGCAATTTATAGGTTTTTAGATGTTCCAAACACAATGGTACAGTTCATTTTGTATTTTGAAGCATTCATATATAATTCTTTAAATGATGTATAAAGTTTCATTATCGATGGACACTGACACCTTCAAAATGAAATTTTTCATAATGTCACTTCTTGCTTATGCTATCGACAAAAACATTGTCATTTATAGGTCCCTTAGGATCCTCTTAATTGATAAAATATGAGTGTCTTACTAGAGGTTGGAGGATCCATGAAGGTTGGAGGATATTTTCCCTTCTATAGTTTTCTATTCACTTAGAGTATGGGTTCACTACTAAGTTAGCAGTTTTTGGATTGTGTTTTTGCTTTCAATTCCATTTTTTACTTTCTATTTTGATATTCATGACATGGAGTGGATAGAGTAGTTTTAATTTCTTTTATGATACTATTTTCTCACCTCTCACTTGATAGGACATAGTGGCCTTTGATAAGTTATCAATGGTTGTATGAGTCAACATTAGATTTGATAGTATTTTGAGTGTTGAGTAAAAGCATGCATGTAATGTTGGAAATTGTTGGCTATATAATAAATGTGCCATATAGAATATTGGGGGATAAATTGGATGGGTTCTTATGTGGGACCTTATGTGGGTTATTTTAGTTAGATAGGCTTTGATTAGGTTCTACTATAGTACGATATGATGCTTAAAGGGGATGAGTAGGCCATGATCATGTTCAATAGCCATAGTTTGATCAGAATCATGATGTATAGTGTGATAGCTTATAGACAGAGCAGAGATACCCATTGATGAATTTAGATTTATAACTCTATATATTTTATATACCCTTTGGATCAAGGGGGAGTTTATTGGGTTTATAATCCAAAGTATTTTATTTTAGTGTTTTAAATTTGCTTTCTTGAATAAGTTGGTTACTTGGAAAAGTTGGTTTTTTCTCATAACCACTTGTAAAATATTTATATTATTTTACCCTTCTTTTTAAAACCATCCTAAAATAATACTTTATGAAACTTTTGATAAATAATTTATTACGTAATGTAAATTTTGAATTCTTATTTCTACTACCTAATACCAACAATCTCCATGAAATATTTTTCATTCTAGTTTAATAACCCTCCTATCCCATATTTTTATCTTATATTTCCACTTTATATTTTATTCATTCTAAAATTACTTCCACCATAGTGTTGCATGTCCCTTTAACTTTGTCATATTGATGTGTTATGGGTCACCAACAGATTCATACTCAAAGTACTCCTCTATATCATTGAGCTAATCAAAAATATCTATTAAATTCAATTTTATATAAAGGGTAAGTCCATATTTGTGTCCTTTACCATATTTTAGATAGATCTCAAGATCCTCTCATCACCAGCATCAATTTACTCCTCATCACCTCTTTCACCTTCAAAATTATGTACTCTTTCAACACATTGTCTTTATCCTTTATCATTATTTTCATCATCTCTTTGGATGAATACTCATAAATTTCATTCCTTAATGTCATATATGTGTGTATTCAAAATAATTAATAGATATAATAATTCATCTAGTATTATTTCTACACTTTCAGCTATTGTACCTTTACTAATATCTCTCTTTAGTGGCATCTTCTCCTTTGAATTATTTCTCTGATATTATAAGTAATCTATTCAAAATCCTATATAGGAAAACTTTATTTTTCACTTAAGAAGGTTTGAAACCTAATCTAATACCAAACTAGTGTAGGTCATGGATGATGTTCCTAATGAAGATAATCTAAACCACATAGTGAGTGATTATCTCACCCTTGTATATAACACACACACTCACACACACAATGGTAGAAAAACTTAAAAAATAATAGTATCTTATTAAATTTATAACTACATATGATATCTCATTCAACATGAAATATAGGATATGATATGATCAAGTTGTTTTTATAAAATATTCATATTATAGTATCTTAGTCTTTAGATTGTCATACAAGGTAATATTATTAGGCCTTGTCTCTTTCACTTTCTAAAATTAACATAGTCTATAGATTTTGGAAAAATTTTAGCTTAGTCCCAACCACCACTACTTAGGACAAAATTAATCTCCCTTTTTTTAGGTTGTTGAGTTGGTTAAAGACTGGTCCCACTAACTAGGCAACTACTAGATTAATCATCAATCAATGAGTTATCTTCCTAAGTGTATAGGTCAAGTAGGCTAGTGTGGATTCACATGTAATTAGGCAACCAAAAAATTGAAAATAACTAATTTTATTTCCTTTATTTCTAGGTTATCACCTTCTATGATTACATATTCCCTTTAACATTTTTATGGTCATGTTGACCTATCAAAATGACATGGCTTTGGGTCAAAACTCTTGACTTCCCATTTAAATTAACCTAGTAATATTATGCATGTCTATTTGATGGTTTGATATGAAAGACTATTATTTTGTGTTATTTAAATGATTTCCTACATGATAGAGATATGTGCATGTGAACTGGGTTGTGCATATGATTATGTCATTAAATAAATTTCATGTACTACATCAATTATCCATTCCTTGCTTAGGCATGCTTATGCACTTAGGATTTTATTTTAAAAAATACATTTGGTTTTCCAAAATTATTCAAAATTATTTTATTCATGGTGTAATCATCTAAAAATGATACTTGATTGTTAATAGTGTTACTTGAGACCACCCATCCCTAACTTAGTCCTAGACATATCTTAGGGCCTATTTAGACACCTATCCAACCTTTATGTGGGATATATGCATCCCTAAACATACATAAATTAGTCCCAAATAATAAATTTATAATTTAGACCCTTATTATCTTAGGTTATGCCACCTATACACTAATGCCATAGCTTTTATAGTAGTGCCAATGGTGATAGTGTCCTAGTTTGGATGTTATTTTCCTTTTCCTACCTTTGGCAACCAATGGATATATTTTCAAAACAAAAACCACCTAGGGTCATCCTAGACCTATTTTAATATTAAAATAATCACTATAATAATATATATACATGAATTTTAACCCTTTATTTAGTAGATGGAAATCATATGCAAATAACACAAACTAGTTCAGAACAAGTTGTGCACAATCAAGTTTATCAATCCCTATTATTCGTTACATATGCATAAAACCATAAATAACCATATCAATATTATAGTAATCATCTTTCAAGTCTCAATCACACTCAAATTAATCAAAACAACATTTTTGTTATCTTTACTTTCACTTACACCAATACTTAAGTTGGGAGAATTACATCGGGCTTGATCGCTTATCAGATTATTGGTATGTAGGAAAATATCACCATAATAGGGTGTTGAGGATGTCTATCCTACCCCAATAAGATTAAAATTTACTACTTGTGCCAATCATATTCCCTAAAAACATGGAGGTTTAGGGTTTACATACAAAATTAGTCAAAATAGGTCACCTATAGGGAATTAAAATGTGGGTACATAGGAACAGGCTTGGTAAACTCAGACATAGGTGCACCTAAAAGCTCAGAATAATTATACACAAAGGAAATTATGTTACTATAAATTTAGGGTAATACTATCCAAGAAGGGTTTTAACATCTAAATCCTATCCAAGACACTTATACCAGCTCTTGTCCTAGTTTGTAGCCTCTAAGTCTTCCGTCTTAGTCAATTTCTATTTAAGTAAATATTTACATCATTTATTACTATTTTTAAAAAGGTCAAACTAAGTAAACTATATTAAAAATAAATGGATGTAATAATTTCATATTTCTACCCTAGTTTATTATACTTATATCCTTTAACAACCTATGGCTTAAACTCCTTAACCCTAAAAAGTTAAATCATTTAGTGAACTTGACTTACTTTGAATACTATCCAAACCCTAGACATAAATGCTATTAGGTTTTATTTTCTTTTTTTTCTTTTTTTTAGTGGTTGTGTTATGGTTTTTAGACCTAATATAATTTACCCTAGCATCCCTCTTCCTAGTTGTAATACCAATTTTCATGGATAAAGAAGATTATTTTCCTCCTCATCTTCAGGAGGGTGATAGCTATTTTCCCTCCAACTAAGTCCATGGTATCACTCCTCCATGAGGTGAGGTATCCTATACTATTTTAAAAATGTATATAATTATCCTATCCATCACTAAAACCCTTACCTTCCCATATCTTCTCTATAAGGTGTGTGCCTACATGTTTAGTCAGAAGCAACTAAGGTTTACTCTTGTGAGACTCTATGTAATCAAATTATCAGTATGAGCAAGTTCATTAAAAAACTACAAAATCATAATCAACTATTATATGAAATGATTAAAACATTGGAATATCAGTTCACAATACAAAATCATCTAAGGCACACTAATGTCAATCATGCATATGCATCTTCACCTAATTAATTTGTGGCAAGTAATGTTACATTTCAAAACAAGAAATCATAACAAAGTACATCTGTAAATAGTGATTCAAAAAGTATTAAAAGATCAAATAGAAGTTAAAGTGATATTTTAAGGCAAATGATTAAATATAAGATGATCAATCTACTTGCTCTACATCTAGTAAGGAGATCCAGATATTATTGTGCATACCATAGAATTAATGGTCATCACATAGATTAATGTTTGGCATTGCAAAATCATATTCTATATAAATGACCATGGGGGAAGAATTACCTCTAATTTTACTAATACTATATAAGGGAAAGCTAATAGGGTTAGAAGTACAACTAATAGGAGGCTTAGATAATAAAACCACATATTCCTCTAAGAGTTTGATTGGGCTCTATGTTCAATAAAAATATCATCCAAGTTATTTGATAAATAATTAATCACATCAGGTATAAAATTCATCATGTCAATAGATGATGGTGGGGAACTAAAAGACTAAGGACCACATTGAGTCTTAGTTTTTTTAAATATTATTTTTAGCCTCTATAGAATTTTCCCCCAAATCTTCCTTAAGGTGGTCATTATCTTTAATCAGTTTACTATTGTACATAGGGTTTTAAAAGGCTTGTAAATCATCCAACATAGAATCTTCTTTTTGAGAATCTTAACCTTTTTATTTGTTATGCAGGTCATCCTTATTAACCAATATTGGCAATTCTTCCTGAGGTGTCCATAGTTTTTACAAAAAAACATGCATTCAATCCACCTAACCCTCTGATATCACAAGTATGGGAAATCCCTTTAATTTTAAAATTAAAGGACTCCAAGAAAAAATACAAGGGTTCTAAGGAAATAAAAAACCTAGCATTCATATGGGCTAGTGACCTCCTAGTGTTCTCAATTATTAGGTCTTCCCCAAGGGGATTCAAAGCTTGTGATAGAAAGTTACATAGTTAGATAGGAACATTTTTAATCTCTACCCATCTAGTTTTAAAATAAGGTCATTGTAATCCATATCTAGGTTTCAAGGAATTACCTTAACAATAGGTTATCTTATGCTCCACAAGGGTTTACTAATCGCCCTTTATTTCATATTAGAGTTTTTAAACAAAATCATAAAAATTCCTTTATGTATCATTTGATAAAAGATAATTTTAAAACCCAAATTCTTACCCAAAAAAAAGTTGAGCCAGTTATCAAAGAAGTTCCTAGAGGGAAGAGAACTCTTGTTTAAGAAAATAAAAAAAAATCCAACATTTTTAAAACTGATTTGTTCTTGATGAAAATCACTTTCCATGAAAGAGTTTAGAATAAGAGTTAGGGACTTATTAGGGCTAGGGTGATTACCCATTTGGGCTTCATTCCACTCCTACATTCCATTCTCACCTTATCACACATGGTTGGAAACAAATTATACATCTTTTGAGTGTTTTGCCACTTCTTCTTGATGTAAGACCTCACTGAAGAGATTTTTAGATGCACTAGAAACTCCTTCTCCCACTTGAGATAAGAAATCTAGACTGCCCTTATGATTACACACATTATGATTCCCCAGAGGACCAATTGGCTTGTTGAAACCACCATTTTCACCCTTATTCACATATTTAAGGCCATTAATTTTGAGAGTTTCCATAAACAATTACAATTAATACAAACCCTTCTTATTTTTTAAAAGGCAATGCGATGTGGATCTAAGTAGGGTAGACACAAACTAATATGGACAATAAATAAAGAGACACAAAATATAAATAAAATCAAATACCATACACATTAACCACAATAAAAGCAAATAAAGTTAAGGCATACAAGAAAATAGACTAATTTAATTTGGCCACCATGGGTACCATAAAAATATAAACATTAAGAAAAGAAACAATGGTAACTAAGGTATTCATCCAAGAGAAATATTGAAACACCATTAACGGATTACGACTCTTTATCTCCCATTACAGAGATCCAAGCTTCTCTTATTATTTCCTACTATCATAGATTTGTGAAAAACTCCTTGGAAAACAACATTAACTAATTTGTTTGAAGATTTATTTTTCATAGTATTATGTTTAGATGTATGACACACAAAGTTTAAATTAAACATTCATATACTTTGTTAGACTAAGTCATGGAAGAAATAATACTATATTATTTTTCCCCATTACAATTAATATTATGATAATTTTATATTAAGATATTATAGTTTATTATCATATATGTTGAGTACACTAAGTTGAAGAAACATAGAGCATAAGTTTGCATTTTATTACAAGAGAAATGATAAAACCTAAAGTACACTAAGAAATTTCAATAGTAGTTGAAAGACCTTAGATGGAATAATTTATCTAATGAGAGGGATATTTATATGGGATTTACATTAGTAATACATTATACATTATTAAATTTTGAAAACATATAATTCAATATTTTTATTTACAAATATTATCATCAGTTACTTTTAAAAAATCATCATTAATCATTTCACTATTAATATAAATTATGGATTCATATGTCAATAACCAATCTATGATAATAAAGATTGATTTTTTGATAAAATGTATGTTAAATTTTTAATTAATGTTTCTAATAACAATCCATGATCCATCATTGGAATACTTGACATAATTTCTAACAAAAAAACATATTTACCATTTCATGGATTGTGAATACATAAAAAATGTTAATATATGATAGTTTATGGCCCTAAATTTTAAGAATATTATGAGGATGATTACAACTATGCCAATCTATAAATGTATAAACATGACATAGGAAATAGTTAATTAATGAAAATCATGATAATATCATGACATGTGATTATCCTAATTATCACTAGTTTCTAGCTGATAATTAGTTTTTTATTTGGTAATTGTCAATGGAAAATAATTGATATCACTATGTCCAATGTTATTGTATAATGATAAATTATTAATTTTCACTTTAATGAAATTATATTTACATTAAATATAGTAATGTATATATCATTTTCCCAAGTATTTTTATTGATTGTTTATATATATATATATATATATATATATATATATATATATATATATAATATGCCTAGCGAGGGGTCCCTAGCATAGAAACACAATATCAAAGACATGGAGAATCACTATCCAAATATCAATAAGTTCTATATGAAGGACACATAAACATGATAATATATAAATATAATTACATCTACTCACTATCAATTATCTCTTCCTAAGATTATTCTAAAAATTCTAACCTTCTTCATTAACATAAAATTAAACAATGAAGATTGTCATTAGTTAATTCATACAACGAAATGATCTTGTATATAATAAAAATAATTTTCACTCATCATAATTTTTAAAGAATAGTGAACTCATTTATTATTCCATGATGTGTGTTCACATGGATACTAATCTCATAGGCCTAAAATTCTAAAACCCAAAATAAAATGAGTCTATTAGATTACAGAAAAAATTAAAAAAAAGGAAGACAATACCCATCAATAATAAATATTAAAGGGCATGGAAAAATTAAACAGGCTCTTATCAAACCCCACACACACACACACACACACATACATATATACGTATATACACATATATATATGTATTTATATATATATGTATGTATGTATATATATATATATGTATATATATATATATATATATGTATGTATGTATATGTATATATGTATGTATATGTATATATGTATGTATATATATGTGTGTGTGTGTATATACACACACACACATATATACATATATACATACATATATATACATATATACATAAATATATACATATATATATACACACATATACATAGATATATATATATATACACATATATATATGCATGTATATATATACATATATATACATATACATACATACATACATATATATATATATATACATACATACATATATATATATATACATACATACATACATATATATACATATGTATATATGTATATATATATATGTATGTATGTATGTATATTTGTATATATATATA